>PVHT021183690.1:953255-972031 GCA_004024745.2 Catagonus wagneri | reverse complement strand
AACTCCCCTGGGAACAAGCACGGCTGGGACCCCCAAATCCGCCCGGGCCGGGGCCGTGCTCTACATCCAGTTCCCACCCCTGGTGGGGTCTGCCTCTGGCCCTGGGAGACCCCCAGAGGACCCTGGTTGAGGCCTGGAGGACCCTCTCCCTGCAAAGACACTTTCCTCGTCCCTCGAGGTGCAGTCTCCCGGGTGGTGACACTTAACCATCTACTGGGCACATCACCAGGGACACGCACGCTAATTATTATAATTAATTGTAATAGCGACAGTCATAGCAACAAGGAGCATCTGCCCAGCACTTTGCAAGTGAATCACAGCAGTTATCTCAGCTGATACTAACGGCATCGCTGCGAGAAAGGAGCGAGTTCAGCCCTTTACCAGGGAAGAAACTGAGGCTCAGAGAGGTCAAGGGACTTATGTAAGGCTGCACAGGTGCCTTCCCAGCCATATCCACATCTGGCTCCGGCTCCATCACTCTGCCACTTTCCCGCCTCCCAGGGGCTCTAAGTCTCAACCCAAGGATGGGGATACAAGACCCTCCAGGGGGACTGAGCCTGTGGCTTCCTTCCCATCGGACCTCTGGGCTGGCCTGACCCCAGCTCCTCCTTGAGGTTCTCTGAGCAGCAGGAGTCCAGAAAGTGTTTCCACTTGGCTTTGTGGCTGGTTATGGGGACTGCGCCCATCCCCCCAGCAGATGTGCATTTCCTAGTGAGGTCTGACCCCCCAGGATGGACGGGGGACCCCTTTCCCGGCCTGCGCTGCACGGTTGGTGGTGGCGGGCAAGGGGGCGGGGCTCATCCGCCACCGTGACGGGGGCTGCGGTTCTCCCGCGCCGGCGCACACCGGGACCGGGCAGAGTCCACCTCCCCGAGTGTGTGTTCGGGGAGACTGTCAACATCCACAGCCCTGCGCGTTTGAGACGTGACCACATCTGCCACATCTTCAGGGACTGGAGCACTTGGCGTGTCTGCGTCTGTCTGTCTGTCCTCTGCACCCATCTCCCTGAGGCGGTAAAGGCAGCCCCCCGGGACCCTCCCCAGGATGGCCCTGGGTGAGCTCTTGCTCCCCTCTCTGCCCAGGAAATGAACGCCCTGCGAGGCCAGGTGGGCGGGGACGTAAACGTGGAGATGGACGCCGCCCCCGGCGTGGACCTGAGCCGCATCCTGAACGAGATGCGCGACCAGTACGAGAAGATGGCCGAGAAGAACCGCAAGGACGCCGAGGACTGGTTCTTCAGCAAGGTGGGTGGCCGGCGTGAGCAGGTGTGCGCACACGGGCACGCCTGTGCTGTGTGCTGAGCAGGGGCTGGAAAACTTGCAGATTCATGACTGTGGATGCCCAACTGGAAAGACCTTTGGAAACCAGTTGGACCAACCCCCTCACGATCTGGGGGAGATGGGGAGGTTCGCAGAGGCCTCACGCTCACACAACCCTTCACTGTGGCCTGGGGAGCAGATCCAGGTCTCCTGACCACACTAGGGTTTCTCAGCCTGGGCATAGGCGGGCATGTGTTTGGATCTGCATGTCTTCAGTAAGCACGCACTTGCAGCCGTGGCACCCGGTAACAGGCACACAAAGAGTAAGACCCAGGGCCTGCCCTTGAGCAGCGCCTGCAGCCCAGTGATGAAGCAAATGGCAGCAGAACCAGGTGAATTCTGCAAGTTCCAGTATTGGACAGAGGCAGTCTATGCACGGGGGGCTCAGGGCCGGCCTCACAGAGGCCAGGGAGGGGCAGGTCTGGGCCTCACCTCTGCAAACCTTCTCAAGCCCCCTGGGGTCCACCCTGCCTTCCAGACGGAGGAGCTGAACCGCGAGGTGGCCACCAGCACCGAGGCCCTGCAGAGCAGCCGTACGGAGATCACGGAGCTGCGCCGGACGGTGCAGAACCTAGAGATCGAGCTGCAGTCCCAGCTCAGCATGGTAGGGTCTCCGCCCCCTCCCTGCCCTGTACCCATCACCCAGGGTGGCCCCCCGCCTCGTGGACCCCCACTCAGAGAACCGTTGTCTCCCTGCCCCACCGCGCTGGCTGCACTCAGGCTGCTCCCCCGTGGGGAAGAGTCCCAGCTCGGTCTCATCAGCCACCTACACCTCGGTTCATAGAAAGCATCCTTGGAGGGTAGCCTGGTGGAGACAGAGAACCGCTACTGCGTGCAGCTGTCCCAGATCCAGGGGCTGATCGGCGGCGTGGAGGAGCAGCTGGCCCAGCTGCGCTGCGAGATGGAGCAGCAGAACCAGGAGTACAAGATCCTGCTGGACGTGAAGACGCGGCTGGAGCAGGAGATCGCCACCTACCGCCGCCTGCTGGAGGGCGAGGACGCCCAGTGAGTGGGGGGACTCGGTGGGCGGCTTCCCCTGGGGATGGGGGGAGGGCAGCACCAGCCAAGGCAGGAAGAGGGGTGGAGGTTTGCAAGAGGGGAAGCTGGCATCGGACTAGATGGTGTAGGCGCTGGGGAGCCACGGGCGGAGGGGAGGAATTTTGTGCGGAATTATGCTCATCAAGATGTGTTAGAAGTCACTCTGGCTGCAGGGGGAGAAATGCAGGAGGGACCAGGTTTAAGGGGTCAGGGTGACCTGTCAGGAGGCTGTTGCAATGAGTCAGTCCAGAGAAGACCTGCGGTAAGCAGGGAAGGGCAGGTGGTGCATTATGAGGATGTGTTACAGCTATAAACAGCAGGTCTTGGAGTTCCCGTTGTGGCTCAGCGATTAACGAATCTGACTAGGAACCATGGGGTTGCGGGTTCGATCCCTGGCCTCACTCAGTGGGTTAAGGAGCTGTCATTGCAGTGAGCTGTGGTGTAGGTCGCAGACGCGGCTCGGATCCAGCGTTGTTGTAGCTCTGGCGTAGGCCGGCAGCAACAGCTCCTGTTAGACCCCTAGCCTGGGAACCTCCATATGCCGCGGATGCGGCCCTAAAAAAAGCAAAAAACAAACAAAAAACCCCCAAAAAAACAGCAGGTCTGGGTGCCTGAACCTGGGGGTGAGTGTGGCTCGCAGGCAGGACGCATTAAATGTTGAGTGAGCCCACGATGACCCTGAGTTTCTTCTGGGTTTCTTCTTCCATTGACCGTGTGGTGGGTGATGCCATGGCCTGGGAGGGGCGATGATCTGGTTTGGAGCTGGCAGGGTGATTGGGCCCCAGTGTAAAGGGACCGGGAATGTCCTGGAGTCTCTGTGCTTAGTCACACATTGCAGCTTTTTGTCCCCGACGATGGCCAAGTCCATCTGTAGTCTAACCACAGTCTTTCCTGCTTCAGTTAAGTCTATTTGTGGGGCCCTTCTGGATATGGAAAAACCACTCGCTCAGCTTCTCCTCGTAAATCCCTGCTTGGCCGCAAAGTGCCTCTGGGTCTTCTGCTGGGATGGTCCCTTTCCTTCCTCCTGCCCACTGGGCCTGTGCCCTTGGACTTGTGGTTGCCATCCTTTCCTGTGTGCTCCCTGCTGCGACTTCTCCTGGATTTGCTGGGACCTCTCCCCCCCCCCACGCCCCCCCGCCTTCTCAGCTGCTCCTCCTCCCAGGGGGCTGGGCTCCCAGCTGGTACCCCCCACGGGCTGACAGGTCCCCCTGTTACCCCCTCTCCCTGCAGCCTGGCCGCCCAGTACTCCTCGTCCCTGGTCCCACAGCCCAGCCGGGAAGGTAGGCACCTGCCCAGTCCTGCCCGGGCGGGTGGGGGGAGGCTGAGAACTCTCGTGGGTGAGGGGCTCGGGAAGTGCCTCCGGCCTGAGCCTCCCTGTGCCTCCCTCCTCTTCCGCCCGCAGCCACGGTGACCCGCGAGGTGCGCGCCGTCGTGGAGGAAGTCCAGGACGGCAAGGTGGTCTCCTCCCGCGAGCAGGTCCATCGCTCTACCCACTGAGGCCCCTCTCCACCTGTGGCAGCCCAGCCTCCAGGGTCCGGGGGCAGCCATGGCCTCCAGCTCTCAGCCCGCTACTTGCTCCACCCCCAGAGCCCGTCAGGGCCACCGCCCAAGAGCTGTTGCCTTTCTCCATCTGCTCCCCACAGCCCCTCACCAAGGGGGGAAGGGTGCCTCCCGGGTTTGCCCCAGGGATTGCAATTAAAGCTTTGCGTGAAGTTCAATGTCTCCTGTGATGTGGTCTCGTCATCGGCTTGGGCAGTGTGCGCTGAGAGATGGGGGGACAAGGAGCGTTTGCTGAGTGTGTGGGGCTGTTCTTCACCTGCCAAGCTGTTCTGCCCAACCCATCCCGGCCTGGGGCTCGAAGGAGGGAGGCGGGAGGGATGGGGCAGCCCACTGGGTTGGGGAAGTTTCCGAGAATCAGCCCTTGGGTCCCCATTGCCTGTGGCTGGTCTCTGGGAGGGCCCCATGGAGTTTCCGGGGAGCCACACCTGTTACAGGGCGCTCCCTGCCTCAGCCCGAGGCGGGTGCAGGGTCAAGATCAGAGGCAGGGGGGCGGGCAGGGGGCTCTCCGAAGGAGTGATCCAGGGTACTGAAGGGTGTGAGGGGTGGCACGGCCAGTCCTGGAAACCAGATGGTCTCTGTCCAGCTTGGGTGTGTGTGTGTGTGTGTGTGTGTGTGTGTGTGTGTGTGTGTGGCAAGGGTGCAGGGTGGCCGCCCTGCGGCTGAGCGTGGGGGGGGCATCCTGTTTGCTTTGGTGACTTGGCAGCTGCTGGGCCATTGGGGAATCGCTCAGCTGCTGGCAGGGGCTGTCTGGGCCTGTCTGGGAAGTGGAAGGCATCGGCAGTCTGAGACACAGCCACATTTCACCCAGTGGGCCTGCCGGGGCCCTGGGACTGAGGGCTGGGCTGGGGGTGGTGGGCAGGGCAGGGCGGGGCTGCGGGGCAGGCACCCGGCCCATCCTGAGAGGCCAGGCTAGGGGACTGGAGTGGAGCCTCTTGGAGGAGGCTGCAGGGGAGGGGACTGGCTGGGGGTGGGGGGCTGTCAGAAAGACCCTCTTGTTGAGCAGTGTCCTTTAGGTTTGGGGCTGCCTGGGACCTTGAAGGCAAAGGCCCCTCACTGGAGGCCTGTTGGGGTACAGGAAGGGTAAGCGTGGAATTCACCTGCCCCTCACAGCTCTTCCTGTTCCCTTTACCGCCCTGTCCCCTCTCAGCCACCAACCCCGGCCCAGCCCGAGCTAGGCTCCCCTTTGCCCACTCTGGCCAGGACTCCCCACCTGCGAGAGAAAGATGGAGAAAGGTCAGAGAAGGATGCCAGGTCCCCAGTGGGTTCCAGGGATGGGGACAGGGTCAGAAAACCGGCCTGATGAAATAGCCCCTGCAGTGCTTCCTTGGTGTCAGGGCTCTGCGGAAGTGGGGGACAGTGTGTCAGAGCCCCCCGGGGAGGTGTGAGGGTGTTGTGGCTGTCCGCGAGGAAGGAAGGACCCCCACCAGCCTGGTTCTGGGTTAGGTGGGCAGCCCCAATTTCCCTTCTGCAAATGGGGGGTATTTACAAGAAACGCGCCCCCCCCCCCATTTAGACTTGGCCTCCCATCCGACTTGGCCGAGCTACGGTGGGTTTGGGTCCAGCCTCCAAGCCGGGGAGGGGTCTCTGTCCTCGCCGTCTCCCCGGGCCCCAGCCCGGGGCCAGGACTGCGTGTGGGTGCTGTGCGGCTGGGGGCTGACTGAGTTTCCGCACATGCAGGGTCCAGGCGGGTGTGGCCGGGGTGGCAGCTACCTGGGAGGGCCCGGTGACGGTGACGTCCTGCCTGCTCTTCTTCTCCGTATTAGGTCATGGGAAAGCGTAGCTGGAGGGCCTGCCTGAATCACAGGTGACGGGCCTGAGACCAGAGACACTCGGGCGCGCGCACACACACACATACCACACACACGCAGACGCCCAGCACGGCGGGGGGGGGTTCGGAGAAACCAGGCAAAGCCCTGACGGTGACGGTGGGAGGGGAGGGGGCCCACAGCCACCTGGGAGCTGGCAGGCAGCCAGCGGTGATGAAAGCCCAGGGGAATGGAAACAGAGCAGCGAGGCTGTTGTAATCGCTACGCCCACTTGGCGGTCTATAAAGGAGGCAGGCGAGCCCTGGCAGCCAGACGCACCTTGGGCCTCTCTTCTCTCGAGCCTTCTCGCTCTGTGTCTGCCTGTCACCCGCTGCTGCCACCATGACCACCACCATCCGTCAGTTCTCCTCCTCCAGCTCCATCAAGGGCTCCTCTGGCCTGGGGGGCGGCTCGTCCCGCACCTCCTGCCGGCTGTCTGGCGGCCTGGGCGCCGGCTCCTGCCGGCTGGGGTCTGCCGGTGGCCTGGGCAGCGCCCTCGGGGGCAGCAGCTATTCCAGCTGTTACAGCTTCGGCTCTGGTGGTGGCTATGGCAGCGGCGGCTATGGCAGCGGCGGCTACGGTGGCGGCTTTGGAGGTGTTGATGGGCTGCTGGCTGGAAGCGAGAAGGCCACCATGCAGAACCTCAACGACCGCCTGGCCTCCTACCTGGACAAGGTGCGCGCCCTGGAGGAGGCCAACGCCGACCTGGAGGTGAAGATCCGCGACTGGTACCAGAGGCAGGCCCCGGGACCCGCTCCCGACTACAGCCACTACTTCAAGACCATTGAGGACCTGAAGAGCAAGGTAGGGCTGTGATAGGAGGGGACCCGGTGCAGGGGAGGCACAGCTTCACCTCCCTTCCCTCCTGCCCTTGACCAAGGCCTGGAGGCCAGCCTTGGGGCCACTATGTGGCCTCCGGTCCCCTTTGGAGGCAGCAGCCTGGGCGAGGCACAAGCAAGCCTCGTGGAGCTCCTTTGTGCCTCAGTTTCCCATCTCAGAGCTTTTTGCCCCCTTGTGGCCACAGGCTGAGAGGAGAGGACACGTGGGGAGGGGCTGGGCCCACGGGCCGCCTGACACTCAGGCACCTGCGCTTGGGACAAGAGGGCCATTTGGGGTTAAGATGGGGTCAGGGGTCCAAGTGAGCTCTTGCTGGCACCCGCTGGGAGCAGGAGGCGGGGGAGAGTGGGCCGCACCTCCGGAAGCCACCTGAGTGCCTTATTTGGGGATTTTTCTGGCTTCCCCATCTCTCCAGACAGGTTCAGTATATTTGGGGGTGGGGGAGCAGGGCTGCCTGCTGGAGCCGGGGGTCAGAGGTTAGCAGGGGGTCACAACTTCTGATTCGAGACCTACTCTTTGGTGAGGGTCCGTTTAGCCTTCGTTTGGGGGGAAACTCTTCAGAGGCACAATTGCCCCAGCTGTAAAGTGAGGCGTTTCCTCTTTCTGGGGTTCAGGACAGCTTCAGCCCCGGGGTATCCCCCCTTCTTTACCGGCTCTCCTGCATTCCCAGCCTGGCACTCCCAGCCACCCTCTGCTCTGGCAGAGTCTGGGGTGGAGGTGGTGAAGGGTCTGTGTCGGGGAGGAGGGCAGGTCCCCGTGGAGGGGGACGTGTTTCAGCGCGTCTGACTCCCACTGACCTCACCTCTGTCCTCAGCTCCAGTGCAGGAACGGGGAGAGGCTGGCTGGGAAGGGAAGCTTCCTGGAGAAGGCAGCCACATCCTGGCCCCCAGGCGGGAAGACCCGTCTCAGAACCCCGGTCTGGGCTGAGCCTCCGGCACGCAGTGGCCTGATCATCTCTTTCTCCGCAGATCCTCACAGCCACGGTGGACAACGCCAACATCCTGCTGCAGATTGACAATGCCCGTCTGGCTGCTGATGACTTCCGCACCAAGTGAGCCCTGGCCAGGGGGCTGGGGAGGAACTGGGGGCCCCCGCCCCACCCCGCGACTCCTCAGTCGGTGGCAAGGTCTAGGAGCTGGGGGTGGGGGGTGAGTCCACGTCTTAGCCCAGGATGCGGCAATCGCATTAAGTTCTCATGGTCTCTGGGCTGAGGTGGAAGAGAGGGTGCGGAGACAGGAGGCAGAGAAGAGGGAGGTAAGGAAGCCAAGTTGGGGTGGGGCCTTGCCCTGCATGGTCCCAGGTCCCCAAGGCTGGGATTGGCTTCCACCCCACCCCCTCATCATCCAAAGATACACCTGCCAGGCTAGGCATCGTGGCTGAAGTCTCCGGTTCCCTTTGCAGGTTCGAGACGGAGCAGGCCCTGCGCGTGAGCGTGGAGGCCGACATCAACGGGCTGCGCCGGGTGCTGGACGAGCTGACCCTGGCCAGAGCCGACCTGGAGATGCAGATCGAGAACCTCAAGGAGGAGCTGGCCTACCTCCGAAAGAACCACGAGGAGGTGAGGTGGCCGGGGCAGCAGGTCAAAGAGGCTGCTGAGTGGGTGGCGGGGCTCTGGCGCCGAGCCAAGGCTGAGGCTGTGGGACGAGCAAAGGTGCCTGGGCCAGTTACGAGCTTGACCCCACGCAGGGCAGCCTCCTCTTGCTTCCCTGCATCTGGGAGCCGCCCACGGGACTGCAGAGGCATCTTCTGCCTGTCTCGGCTTTCCTCCCTGGGGCGGGGGATAAGGGAGATGGCCTCCTCGTCCTGGCTCAAGCCCTTGCGTCTGGGCCTTATGGAGAAAGCTGGAAATTAGAGGATGTTTTGGAGGCTCAAGCCTAAGAGTTAGATTTCTCTTTGGAGAGCCCTCAGTTGAATGGGGGAAACACAGATTCTGTCAGGGAATTCCCTAGTCTGACGGTGGAGGCAAAGCCCACCCAGAGCAGGTGAACAAAAGGAGGGTCGGGGGGCGGGGAAGAGGGCGGGCAGAACAGAGGAGTCTGTGGGGGGCGGCTGCAGAGCTTGCCCGGGAAGGGTCAGGATTGAGATCCAGGTGCCCACACCCACCGTCCCGTCCTCCACAGGAGATGAACGCCCTGCGAGGCCAGGTGGGCGGCGAGATCAGCGTGGAGATGGACGCCGCCCCCGGCGTGGACCTGAGCCGCATCCTGAACGAGATGCGCGACCAGTACGAGAAGATGGCTGAGAAGAACCGCAAGGACGCCGAGGACTGGTTCTTCAGCAAGGTGGGTGGCCATCTGAGGGGAAGGGACCCGGGACGGCCGCCTCCCGGAACTTCCCTTGTGAACGCTGCTGTGTTCTGTGCTGCAGACGGAGGAGCTGAACCGCGAGGTGGCCACCAACAGCGAGCTGCTGCAGAGCGGCAAGAGCGAGATCACGGAGCTCAGACGCACATTGCAGGCGCTGGAGATCGAGCTGCAGTCCCAGCTCAGCATGGTAGGGGGCGCTGCCAGGCCCGGGGTGCGCCCACAGGGCCCTGGAGGGGGCCCTGAGTGCCCTCGCTGACCCTTGCTCCTCCGGCCCTCCCGCAGAAAGCATCCTTGGAGGGTAGCCTGGCGGAGACAGAGAACCGCTACTGCGTGCAGCTGTCCCAGATCCAGGGGCTGATCGGCGGCGTGGAGGAGCAGCTGGCCCAGCTGCGCTGCGAGATGGAGCAGCAGAACCAGGAGTACAAGATCCTGCTGGACGTGAAGACGCGGCTGGAGCAGGAGATCGCCACCTACCGCCGCCTGCTGGAGGGCGAGGACGCCCAGTGAGCGCGGGGCCAGGGGCCAGGGCTGGGGGCCTGGGGCAGGAGCCAGGCTCAGATCCACTTCTAATCTTCTTTCCCTGCTCTTTTGCAGCCTGACTCAGTACAAGCCCAAAGAACGTAAGCATCTTGGGAGTTGAAGGTGGGGCTGCACGGGGCTGGCGACCCATCTGCACATTGCAAGGGAGGGTCCCCAGGAGCTCCAGCAAATGATGGGGTGGGGGAAAGGACCCGATAGAGCTCAGAGTCCTAATCAGGTGAGGGAGACACAGTCAGGTCTGCTGGGAGGCGACCAGGAGACCGCCTTTACCTTGGAGATCTCAGTCTGAGGCAGGAGGTGTGGTCCCAGCTCCGGAGAGTCTCCTCTGATGGGGAGATAGGAACACGGTCTCGTAATCTTTGCTTTTGAGACCCTACAGATGAACAAAAGCAGTCTTGTGTCTCAGGTCTCTTGTCTGATGGCGGAAAGGGACTTGGTCCTTGTCCTCCAGACCAGGCTGATGGGGGAAGATGAGCGAGACCCTGGCTCTGGGACATCCAGTCTGATGGGGTCATGGGGACCAGGTTCTTGTCTTGGAGATCCTGGTCCCAAGGGAGCACAGCCCATGCTCTGGAGACCGGAGAGAAATGGAGATAGACCCCATTTCGTGTAGTCGTCCTCCTGCAGAAGGACATGTGGGTCAGAATCGAACCATCTCTTTGGGAGGCAGGACTCACCCAGGGGCACAGGCAAGGGACAGGATGGGAGGGAGGGAGCGGCAAGCTCAGGGGGACACCGGTGCAGATGTGATGCTGAGGGGCCAGCAGAGGCGTGGACACCAAGCCTCTGGGGGAAAGAGCTGGCTCCGCTCAGGGGGCTGGGGGCTGAGGCGCCTCTCTCGGCCCCCGCCCACCCCGAGTGTCTGTCTCCTGCAGCCGTGACCACCCGCCAGGTGCGCACCATTGTGGAAGAAGTCCAGGACGGCAAGGTCATTTCCTCCCGCGAGCAGGTGCACCAGACCACCCGCTAAGGACTCTGCGTCCTCGGCCAGCCCCACTGGGCACCGCCCCATTGGCCTTCCAGCCTCCGCAGTCTCAGCACCACCCCCTGCGTCAGTCCCTTTCCCATCCCCCCTCCCTAATAAAGCTTGTTGACTCAGACCTGGACTGCCTCCTGGTTGTGGCCACCGAGGTGGGCCCTAGTGAGGAAGGGGTGGACTGGGGTGGGAGGAACGGCGGCAGGGCAAAGAGTCCCTGGACACCATCTGTGGTTGACTGGGAATCCAGGGGTCCTCTTAGATCAAGGTGAAGACTAGAGCATGGGTGGGGCATTGCTTACATCTCCCAAGGGCCTGTGATCCCAAGGGAGGGAGGTCCAGGCCAAGGGTGACATCAGTGCGTCAGGGGGAGGTCCTAGGTGGCCTCTATTTTTTAAGGGCCGGAATCGGAGTTGTAGCTGCTGGCCTATGCCACAGCCACAGAAACGCGGGATCCAAGCCGCAGTGGCAGCCTACACCACAGTTCACGGCAATGCCAGATCCTTAGCCCGCTGAGCGAGGCCAGGGATCGAACCCGCATCCTCGTGGATACTAGTCGTGTTTGCAACCCGCTGAGTCACAACAGGGACTCCAGAGGTGGCCTCTTCTTGCCCTAGGATTAGGTCCGTGACCTTGGGCAGTTCCTTCCTCTGCTGGTCCTCATTTTCACATCCATACATGGACAAGGAGGGCTCAGGCGGCAGAGTTCCCAGGGATAAAGCGTCCAATCAGCTGTTCCTTGCAGTCCCGTGAGCCCTCCTACTCCAAGAGGGGGTGAGGCGGGGGATGGGGGAGTGGGGTGGGGGTGGCGGTGGGATTCGGGAGGTGGGCCCGGTTAGGAATCAGGATCCTCCTGGGAGGCCGAGGGTAGGGGGGACCGGGAGGCGGGGAGGAAGCCTGGATGATTGGAGCCGAGGGCTCTGCTTGAGTCTCAGGAAACCCCCGGGAAGGGGTTCGTGGCTTGAGGGCTCCTGTTGCCTCAGCCCCAAGAATATGAGCTAAAACCTGTGCTTCCAGAGAAGGGAGGTGTCGGGGAGAGAGGGTGGCTCCTCTGGCTGGGCTGTTTCCTCAAATGGTCAGGCTCAGCTGGGGCGTTCAGGGCAGGTTGTGCCCCAGGGGCAGTGCCGCCCTCCCTGGCAGCTTGGCCCCCTCGGTTCCAGCAGCTTGGAGGCTGGGGAGGCTGGGAGACTGCCTCCTGGGGACAGGGAAGGGGTAGCCCGGCCCTGGACGCTCCAGCACCCTCCCTGCCCCTCGCTCTGCCGCAGGCGTTGAGTCAGCAGGGGAGGAGTCCTAAAACCTGGAAGTCTCCCTTCGAGTAAATCCGGAAACCACTGGGCGGCCAGATTTCCTGGTTTTCTTCAAGAAGTGGGTGGAATGGGTTAATGGAAGTAGAGACGCCCCGCCCCCTAGTTGATTGACAGGTCTGGACACCGAAGGCCCAAAACCGCACCAGGGACCTCCACCTGCTGTCTCTTGGGGCCTGAAGACTGAAGGTGGGGTCCGGGGCAGGGGGCGGGCAGGAGCCGCCAGAGCCCCCGGGAGGCTTGACTTGGTGGGGGCTTGGCACCAGCCGAGGCCTGGGAGGCCCACTGTCTACGAAGTGGGCTGTGGCTGTGAGGGCTTGGGGCAGGTCCCGGGCCCTCTCTGGAACACAGAAGCTGCAGTAAAGGACGAGCCCCAGCTAACGGCCCTTCCAGCTCCGATCACAGGGACGCGGAAGACAGTGGGTTTTTTCCCACAGCAGGGACCATGGCCTGGAGTCCAGGGGCTGTGCCTGCAGAGTCAACTATAGGACTCAAAGCAGGCTGGAGTGTGTGGGCTCTGCTCCATCAGTTGCTGGCGTCTCCAGCTGCCTGGACAGCAATCAGGGTAGAGGTGGGGGGGGGGAGGTGCTGTACCCTCGGCCCCCACCGTATATTCGTACATCCGGCCACAACCAGAAAAACAAGCCCTGGGCTCATCTGCGGGGTGAGCTCATTTATCTGAACAATGACATCTGGGGAGCAGGGAGGGTCGGGGAAGAGGCGTCCCATTGTGTGGATGGGGACACTGAGGCTCTGAGGAGCAGTGACTCAGCCCCTGTCCGGAGCCTGGCGTGTCAGGGATGGAGCAGGGGAGGTGGCTGTGCTGGGGAGAGCAGCTGGGAGCTCCCCGCTCCTGCCCAGCTCCAGGGTCTTAGGCAGGGGCCTTTCCTCCCCCCACTGCAGACTCTGGGGGTTCAGCTCTTGCTGATGGGGTGAGTGAGGTGGGCTCAGGGTGTGGCACTGCCCAGAGGCAGTCCTGGACTCCACTTTCCTGCCAGGGAAGAAGCCCCTGCCCGTAAAGTGACTGCGTGGGTGGTCAGGAGGCCACAGAGGAGGAGTGCTGGGAGCTCTGCCAGGAGAGGCAGCGGGCACTTCTGCTGAGGTTGTGGGTCTGCAGGGCATGGTCGGGGGCAAAGCTCTGCCCTTTCCAGGAGCGCTCAGCCCAGGTCTGGGCAGGTGGGGGCCGCAGGGCAGAGTGACCGGGGGGGCGGGAGCCCGTGGTCCCCTTGGAGATGGTGTGGGCAATTTTTTTTCTCTTTTTAGGGCCACACCGGGGGCCTATGGAAGTTCCCAGGCTAGGGGTCAAATAGCTGCAGCTGCTGGCTTACGCCACAGCCACAGCAACGCCAGATCTAAGATTGCATCTCTGACCTACACCACAGCTCACGGCATCGCCTGATCCTTAACCCACTGAGCGAGGCCAGGGATTGAAATTGACACCTCTTGGTCACTAGTCTGGCTTGTTACCTCCGAGCCACCATGGGAACTCCAGTGTGGGCAAATCTGATGGCTTTGTCCAGGCCCTCCTGACTCACCCAGGCTGCTGGGGACATACGTTTGTGGCTGGATTGTGGCGACCCAGCAGAGGCACTCTCCAGAGGGACACACAGGTCATCCACACCCATCCACCTCCTGCACAAAAAGTTTCAGTGAACCGGTCTGTAACTGCCCTTGGCACTGTCTCACCTGCTCTCATGTGATGGACACACAGCTGACTCCCAGGCCAGTGGGAGCCCGTCCTCATAAATCTTCTTCCGTGACGCTCACACCCTGGAGGGGTGACCTGGCAACGCTTTCTGCAGGGAAATGACCTGGCGGTAACACTGTCTGCGGCATTGCCTCACCTTGTGCCTGGGTCTGCACTGGGCCTGGGGGAAGGAAGGGACTGGGGCCCCGGGGTTTGGAGCCACCCCAGTCTGGGGCTGGCGAGCCGGGCCCAGCGGCAGGCCTGACAGTACTATCCTCCAGCCCTTCCGCAGGGCTGGCATCCTGTGCCCCCCGGGCTCGGCGGGGCCGAGGGGAAAGAGGGACCAGAGCCTGGACAGTTCTGCCACCAGGCACAGAGCCCAGGCTGTGACCCAGTGTGACCCAGTCCCGGGCTCCCTGTGGTTGTGCAGACCATGTGGGGGGCTGTGAGAGCCCCCGCCTTGGAAGGGGAGGCATCAGACGTGCGGCTGGGGGCAAGGTGGGGGGTCGGGGAGGATCACCGGAGGCGGGGCTGGTGCTCATAGATTCACCGGGATCCGGGACCAGAGCCTGCATCGGGGACATTTATTCACTCCCAGAGAGCCCGCGCCCTCCCTGCAGGCCCCCTTGGCCCCACGATGGCCTGAACGCTCGGTGCAGGGATTGCCTCTACCTCCTCCGGACCCCCTGCCCAGAGGGCCTCTCTGTCCTCATTCTTCGCATCTGAGCGCCCACACGATGCGTGGCACACAGTAGGTGCTTTATAAAGCACCTGTGGATAAATGCAGAGGAAGCCACCAGTCTGTGCCAGCTGCTTAGTTTATGTCACCTCTAACACGCCTGTGAAGCAGCGCTGCTGTTCCCGTTTCCCAGAGAAAGAAACTCGGGCTCCAGTGGGGGGACCGATCTGCCCAGTATCTGGCGTTTGCTTGCCCGACTCCAGCCGGCTCTGTCCTGGCTCTTCCGGGCTCCTCTCTGCCTTCATCCAGCCCTGAGGCCTGGGGCTCTGGCTGCCGGCGGGGGCTGGGAGCTCTGCAGTGGCCTCTCTCCCTGGGGTCTCCTTTCCCCACCTCCCCCAACTGCTGTTTGTCCCCCAGCCTGGCTTGATGGCCAGAATCCCTGGGAGCTTATAAAAGCCCAAGCCCCAGTTAGCCTTGTCCTGGGCCATGCTGATGAACTGGGTCAGAGCAGAGCCTAGAATCTGTACACGTTTTGTTTTCTTGGTCATTTTATGGCATATGGAGGTTCTCAGCCTAGGGGGAGAATTGGAAGTACAGCTGCCGGCCTACACCACAGCCACAGCCACGCCAGATCTGAGCTGTGTCTGCAACCTACATCACAGCTCATGGCACGGTAACGCCAGATCCTTAACCCACTGCGCAAGGCCAGGGATTGAACCTGAATCCTCATGGATACTAGTCGGGTTCGTTACTGCTGAGCCATGACAGACACTCCTGTACAGGGATTCTGGTGATCAGTCAGGTTTAGGAATCTCTGCAAGTTGAGGCACTGGCCAATATTATTTCCTCGCCAACTCAGGTATGTGATGGCCTCATACCTGGGATGGGGCTGAGCCAAGGAGAGAGAGAGGAAACAGGCCTGGGTGAAGGAAGGGACCCACTGCCTGGAGGGGCTGGTGGGAGTCTGTGCCCTGTGCTGACCGGGTTTGGTGACTGGCTCTTGACAACTTCGGGGCAGGTGCATCTGGCTGGCACGGAGGGAAGGCCAGCTGTGTGCCGCTGGCCAGGCGTCCCAGGTTTCCTGCTGTATTTTCATTCTTAAAAGTCTTATCTCCGGGGAGTTCCCGTCGTGGTGCAGTGGTTAACGAATCCGACTAGGAACCATGAGGTTGAGGGTTCGATCCCTGCCCTTGCGCAGTGGGTTAACGATCCGGCGTTGCCGTGAGCTGTGGTGTAGGTTGCAGACGCGGCTCGGATCCTGCGTTGCTGTGGCTGCGGCGCAGGCCAGTGGCTACAGCTCTGATTAGACCCCTAGCCTGGGAACTTCCACATGCCACCAGTGCGGCCATAAAAAATTAAAAAGGCAAAAAAAAAAAAAAAAGTCTTATCTCCGGGGTCAAACGGTAACTGCCAAAGTCAGAGGCTGTGTCGCCATCCCCTCCTCCCTCCGCCCTCACACCCCAATTGCTGGACACGTGGTGCTGACTGAGTGGTCTGATGGGTTGGCTGGCAGCTTCCTGCAGCTTCTCAGCCCACGCGGATCCCTGACCTCCAGGGCTGGGCCTGTGTGTAACCCCACCCCCGACTCTTCCAGGAATGGGAGGAGGGGTGGCAAGCCCGAGAGAAGGGAGGTGGAAGGTGTGGGGGGCACAGAGAAGGAGGATGCCCCGGAGACCACTGGGAGAGTCCGTGTGGACCTTGGTCAAGGTGATGGGCCTGGGTTTGAGTCTCTGCTCCTCTGCTTCTGTTCTGTTTAACTTGGGACAAGTTGGAGTTTCCTTCGTGGCTCAGTGGTTAATGAATCCGACTAAGAACCGCGAGGTTGCGTGTTCGATCCCTGGCCTTGCTCAGTGGGTTAAGGATCCGGCGTTGCCGTGAGCTGTGGCTCCGATCCCGCGTTGCTGTGGCTGTGGCGAAGGCCGGCGGCTACAGCTCCCGTTAGACCCCTAGCCTGGGAACCTCCATATGCTGCAGGTGTGGCTCTAGATAAAGGCAAAAAGACAAAAACAAACAAACAAACAAACAAACTTGGGACAAGTCGTTTGGGGCCTGGGATTCTTTGTTGACCTCGAAGGCTTTTTCCAGTTCTGAAAGAGATGCGTCTGTGGTGAGACCTGAACTCCAGGCCCATCCTGATGCCTGGGATGGTGGGCGTTTTTTCCAAGGTTTCAGGATCCCTTTTGCCTATTTTGGGGGGTGTTGGGTGAGAACAGCAGGTTCCCTTTCCCAGGCCTGGCCCTGAAGACATGTGCTCATCCCTCTGGGCCCTGTGCCTACAGCCAAGGGACATTATGTGGCAGAAGCAAAGCCCCGGTTACGTCGACACAGAGAATTGCCTGCCCTAAGGTTCAAGGTGGTATCGCCCAGCTGGGCTCCGGCTGAGGCAAGCACTTTTCTGCCTCCTCCCACCTCCGCAGAGGTACTCCAGAGCAAGGAGGTGGCCAGCTCTGTGGGTCACCTCCCAGGGCACCCCAAGGAGGCCTCTGTTTTGGAGTCCAGACCCCCCCCAATCCTGCCTCCAGCCCTCAGGCCAAAATTGTGCCCACCGAAGGCCGTGCTCGTCCCAGGCACCCGCGGAGGCAGGGTGATAACGGACACGCCTGGTCCCGCTTGCAGGGCATTGTGGGAGAGTGGAGACCGCCTAAGCGCGAGGTTCCTGTCCGGCTCTGCAGTTTAAACCCAGTGAATTGGCAAATCACCCCCACCTCTGGTTCTCTCTTTCTCGCCTCGGCTCACAAGGTTGATGCAAGACAGAGATGTATGTTGGAGGCACACTGAATGGTTCAGGATGGTGCAAAGGGCTCGGGCTGAGTGAGCGCACAGACATGGGTTCAAGCCTCAGCTCCCCACTGACTGGGGTCTTGGGAACCCTGCTTATCCTTCCGGCCTCCTCATCTGTGAACTGGTGGCAGGAATCGGGGGGCCTCGGAGAACTGTGGGGCACACGGAGGGCACTCCATACAATCCCTGAGCATCCTCCCTCCTCGACTGAATGAATAAAGCTGCCAAGTCCCGCCTGGAGTCTGTGGACACTCAAGAAAAAACTGCTGGGAGCTGAGTCCTGGATACAGTGTGGGGCTCAGAGGCCTGTGGCAGGGTCAGGGGTCACAGGTGGTACCAGCAGCAGGATGGGGGCTCCCTCCCATTACAGTTTACGGGGGGGGGGCGCCCATGATTAAGTGAAGCAATGTGTTGGGGGTGGGCTGCTCAAAGGATGGGAGTGTGGGGGGAGCAGAGGAGAGGGCAGGGGTGCGGGAAGAAGGTACCAGAGCACAGAAGGGGTAGGGGAGAGGTCGTTGGGCTGGAAAGGAAGTCTGGGGGCGGGGGATGAGGAGGGCCCAGCAGGGTCTTTCATGCATGTTCTTTTGTTGCTTGCTGGTGGTGTGTCCTCCCTTTTAGCAGATGAGAAAACTGAGGCCCAGAGGCTCTCAGGCTAAAGGACCACCTACGCTGTGCAGCTCGTGAGGGGCAGAGCTGGGATTCAGGCTGCCACCTGCTGGTTCCATGGGACCCATAAAACTTCTGGCGGTCCTGGGGGCTCAAAGGCAGCCTCTGAAACCGGGATTGAATCCAATAAGGGAAAGAGAGTCATGGAATTATCTATTTATTTATTTATTTATTTGGGCCGCACCCACGGCATATGGAAGTTCCCAGGCTTGGGGTTGAATCGGAGCTGCAGCTGCCGGCCTACGTCACGGGCACAGGAACGCAGCAGGATCTGAGCCACATCTGCGACCTACACCACAGCTCATGGCAACGCCGGATCTTTAACCCACTGAGCGAGGGCAGGGATCGAACCTGTGTCCTCATGGATACTGGTTGGGTTGGTTACAGCTGAGCCACAATGTGAATGCCATTTTTTTTTTTTTTTTAATTTTTAGAATTAGGAGGAACTTGGAGACGGCCCAGCCCAGTCTTGTCACTTTGCTGAGGGCAAACAGAGGCCCAGGGAAGGCAGATGAAGGGCTTCAGGTCACACGGCGAGCACAGCAGAGCAGGGCCAGGGACCCGGCTCTCCTGTCCACGGCCAGCCCTGTGGGATTCCCCACAGCTGCATCCCAAGCCAGCCTGGGCACAGCATCGCCGAAGCCATTTCACCCAAGGCTGCCACCGTGGGGCAAGGAGTCCCTCCGTGCACGTGACTCACTGCCTGGGGACGCAGTCACCACAAAGCTGCCTGAGCCAGGACCCTGCTGACCCCTCAGGCTCCAAGAACAGGACCCAGACTCTCGGTGCTCAGCTTGAATCACCACAGACTCGAGTTGGTGTGTTTTCTCTCGGCTCCACCCCCCCCAACTAAACTGGGTGGGAACTCAGAGCGGCACACAGCGAAGCAGTCAACCTTGGGCTGAATAATCCAGAGGAGGGATGGAACTGGGGAGCCCCGAGTCAGCAGTGCCACGGCCCCGCCTCCCCCGGGTACGTGTAAAGCTTCCCGGGGTTTGAGGCACCCTCAGCATCCTGCGGGCCTCCCTGAGCGCCTTTCTCTTCTCTCCTCCACTGGCTCGCTCACCTCCTTCCTCGGCACCATGACCACCTGCAGCCGCCGGTTCACCTCCTCCAGCTCCCTGAAGGGCTCCTGTGGCATCGGCGGTGGCTCCAGCCGCATGTCCTCGGTCCTGGCCGGAGGCTCCTACCGGGCGCCCAGCGCCTACGGGGGCCTGTCTGTCACCTCGTCCCGTTACTCCTCCGGAGGGGTCTGCGGGCTGGGCGGCAGCTATGGCG
>PVHT021183690.1:939588-952255 GCA_004024745.2 Catagonus wagneri | reverse complement strand
GGCTTCGGTGGTGGTTTGGCTGGTGGTGACGGGCTCCTGGTGGGCAGCGAGAAGGTGACCATGCAGAACCTCAACGACCGCCTGGCCTCCTACCTGGACAAGGTGCGCGCCCTGGAGGAGGCCAACGCCGACCTGGAGATCAAGATCCGCGACTGGTACCAGAGGCAGCGGCCCAGGCCCGCCCGCGACTACAGCCACTACTTCAAGACCATTGAGGAGCTGCGGGACAAGGTGGGTTGGCCGGGTGGATGACTCTGGTGGTGGAGTGGTGATAGAGGTCAAGGCTGCAGCGGCCCTTAGAAAAATGCTTGCCAGCATCTCCATTTTAGAAACAGGGAGACTGACTCAGAATTGGTGGCAGAGGGTCCCTTTGTAACATCAGGGTGTCTGAGCCGGGCTGGTACCCTGACTCTCTTTAGCCCTTGTAGGCTTCTTTGCACTCAGCTTCTCTCAGCCTTGGGCCCCGGATGGGGTGGCGGGAGATGAGGGGCTGGATCCCCTGCACGTGCTGAGCTGGGTGGAGAAGGCACCGTAGGCTGCCTGGGGGAGTGTAAGGCCTGACCTGCCAGCCAGAGGACCCCTACGTCTTGGGAGGCTCCTTTCTCCCCTCTTTGCTAGTCACCCCTGAGCAGCAGGGCCTTGGCTGACCAGGCCAACTGTCCTTGACGCCCTCTGCAGATCATCGAGGCCCAGACCGAGAACGCACAGCCCCTTCTGCAGATTGACAACGCCAGGCTGGCGGCCGATGACTTCAGGACCAAGTGAGCAGCCCTGCGATGGGCTGAGGGCGGAGGGCTGGGGGTGAGCAGTGGGGTTGTCCGTCCAAGGAGGACCAGCGGGTCTGGAGCCTCAGAAGCCTCACGATGGAGGCTCTGACCTTTGTCTCGCCAGGTATGAGCATGAGCTGAACCTGCGCCAGAGCGTGGAGGCCAACATCAGCGGGCTGCGCAGGGTGCTGGACGAGCTGACCCTGGCCAGGACCGACCTGGAGATGCAGATCGAGGGCCTGAAGGAAGAGCTGGCCTACCTGAAGAGGAACCACGAGGAGGTGAGGTTGCCGCTGGCCGCGGGAGGCTGGTCCAATGGGGTTGCAGATGCCCCTGGGTCCAGGAAAGGGCTGGAGAGGGGTCATCTGAGTTGACCCCCTCCCTCCGTCCCTTCCCAGGAGATGCTTGCCCTGTGCAGACAGACGGGCGGGGACGTCAGTGTGGAGATGGACGCGGCCCCCGGCGTGGACCTGAGCCACATCCTCAATGAGATGAGAGACCAGTATGAGAAGATGGCAGATAAGAACCGCAGAGATGCCGAGGCCTGGTTCCTGAGCCAGGTGGGACTTGGGTCCTCAGCCCTCCTGTAGGACTTCCCAGCCGGGGCGCCTCTGGGAGGCTTCACACCTTTTGTTCTTTCCTATCTCAGACGGAGGATCTGAACAGACAAGTGGCCTGTAACAGCGAGCAGGTGCAGTACAGCCACAATGAGTTGAATGAGCTCCGGAGGGTGCTCCTGGGCCTGGAGGTGGAACTGCAGTCCCAGTTCAGCACGGTACGTAGGACCGGGACAGCCCCACCCCCAGGTCCCCAGCATCGGCACCACCCCTGCCGTGGGACACGGCCGCAGGACAGTTCTGCCTCTCTTTTCCCAGGAGTGGGTTGGAGGGCTCATTGTACCCACTAGATAGATGGCAAAATCAAGGCCCAGAACAAATGGTGGAAGAGTTTCCCCCGTGTCCTCTGGCCCATCCTGGGGTCAGCGTCCATGCACCGCTCAGGAAGCGAGCCTAGAGACTTGGGGTGGGGGGACGGCAGTGGCCACCTCCGTTGACTTTCTTTCTCTCTCTCTTCCACTCGCAGAAAGCGTCTCTGGAGAACAGCCTGGAGGAGACCAAAGGCCGCTACTGCATGCAGCTGGCCCAGATCCAGGAGCTGATCGGCGGCGTGGAGGAGCAGCTGGCCCAGCTGCGCTGCGAGATGGAGCAGCAGAACCAGGAGTACAAGATCCTGCTGGACGTGAAGACGCGGCTGGAGCAGGAGATCGCCACCTACCGCCGCCTGCTGGAGGGCGAGGACGCCCAGTGAGTGCCTGGACTCCCTCTCCTGCCCCCGCAGACCCTTCAGCCCCACCCCTGCTGCCCCGAGAACATCTAATCGCTGCTCCGCCTTTTCTCCCTCACAGCCTCTCCTCCCAGTGCAGGTCCGGCCAAAACAGTTCTTCCTTTGAAGGTAAGGCTCCTAAGGGTCCGGCCACTCCAGAGCCCCAGCCCTCCCTGCCAGAGCCCTTCTCTTCTCCTCTCTCTCTCTTCCTCACAGTCTCCTCCTCCTCCTTGCCATCCTCCTCTGGCCAGACCCGGCTCATCCTCAAGGAGCAGGGCTCATCCAGATTCTGCCAGGACCAGAGCTCCAAGCCCTGAGTGGCCTCTCCCAGAGCCTCCTGCCCGCCCGCCAGCCGGGCCCCCCGAAGGCTCGGGTCCGGCCCCCGCTCCCCCGGCGCGGGTCCCAGCTGTCTCCCCTCCCTCTCCGCTGGTGTTGGGCTAATAAAGCTGACTTTCTGGTGGATGCAACAACAAAACTGTGTGGTCTCCGTTCCTGAACTGATGGGCAGGGAGTTGGAGGTGCCTCCCAGGAGCCTTCTGGAAACTCCCAGCCCCCTAGGGATGCAGGAGAGGGCAAAGCCTAGAAGAGCTTGGAGGGTCTTCCTAGAGGACCTCCATGCTGTCACAGAAACCGGGCACAGGGACCCGGGATGGGAGGGAGCTCCCGCGTGTTGACAGTTGCTGGGTGAGGCGTTTTACCAGGAGCGGTTCTTTCCTCTGACTCCCTAGGCCACTCTGTGAGGAGGGTGTGGTCAGGCCCCTTTTTTTTTTTTTTGCTTCAAGTCACATGGACAGTAAGTGGCATGACTGTGGCTCACACTCAGGTCTGTCTTGCTGCAAAGTCCATGCCTTTCTTTTATATAGCTCTTCTTTTTAGATATTTTCACCCAAAGACTCCAAAGATTGATCCCTTTATCTCACCTTCGTACATGACTTTTTTTGTCGCTTTTCTTTTTTTTTAGGGCCGCACCCATGGCACATGGAGGTTCCCAGGCTAGGGGTCGAATCGGAGCTACAGCTGCCAGCCTACAGCACAGCCACAGCAACGCCAGATCCAAGCCGTGTCTGTGACCTACACCACAGCTCATGGCAACACCGGACCCTTAACCCACTGAGCGAGGCCAGGGATCGAATCCACCTCCTCATGGATACTAGTCGGGTTCATTACTGCTGCACCAAGATGGGAACGCTGCACATGACTTTTGTGTTGGATGGTGGGTGGGAGGGACAGCCTTTTGCCTTGAGGGTGGTGTCCAAGGCTCAAACGGAATCTTTCTTCTTCCAACTGATCCCCCCTCATCACTCTTATCAACACCCTTCTCCTCATCCCCCTCAGCCAGTGGATTGAGTGTCAACCAGTTGCCTAGAAATATTGGTCTCCCATGTCCTCCTCTTCAAACCCACAGCCACTGACACCATCAGACCTGCTTCCTCTCTCCCTGAAACTGGGCACAGCCCGCTAGTCAGGGTCCCCTGCTGTCCCTCTCTCCCACCCCCATTTCTACCTCATGACCTTTCTAACCAGAATGTGGTCAAGATCAAGAACAAGAATGTGGAGTTCCCGTCGTGGCTCAGTGGTTAACGAATTCAACTAAGAACCATGAAGTTGCAGGTTCGATCCCTGGCCTTGCTCAGTGGGTTAAGGATCTGGCATTGCTGTGAGCTGTGGTGTAGGTCACAGACGTGGCTCGGATCCCGCGTTCCTGTGGCTGTGGCGAAGGCCGGCAGCTACAGCTCCTGTTAGACCCCTAGCCTGGGAACCTCCATATGCCGCGGGTGAGGCCCTAGATAAGGCAAAAAGAAAAAAAAAGAGAGAATGAGAATGTGGGATTTCCTGCTGTGGTAAAGTGGGTTAAGAGTCTGACTGCAGGGAGTTCCCATCGTGGCTCAGCAGAAACGAGTCTGACTAGCATACGTGAGGACAAAGGTTTGATCCCTGGCCTCACTCAGTGGGTTAAAGGATCCGACGTTCCTCTGAGCTGTGGTGTAGGTCCCAGATGTGGCTTGGATCCCGCGATGCTGTGGCTGTGGTGTAAGCTGGCGGCTAAAGCTCATGATTCGACCCCTGACCTGGGAACCTCCATATGCCGCTGGGACGGCCCTAAAAAAAAAAAGACAAAAAAAAAAAAAAGAATCTGACTGCAGTGGCTTAGGTTGCCTCTGTGGCTCAGTCAGATTCATTCCCCGGCCTAGGAACTTCCATAGGCCATGGGTTTAGCCATTAAAAAAAAAAAAGAAAAGCAGTAACAAATCCAAACAGTATCCATGTGGACGCGGGTTTGATCCTAGTCTCACTCAGTGGGTAAAGTATCCAGCGTTACCGTGAGCTGTGGTATAGGTCACAGACATGGCTTGGATCTGGTGTCACTACAGCTCTGATTCCACCCCTAGCCTGGAAAATTCCATATGCCGTGGGTGAGACCCTAAAAAGACACAAATAAAAAGAACAGGTATAAGATCAGGATTCTTCTGTGCAACCACCCACGAGATTCCGTCCCCCTGGGATGTTTGGGCCTCTGGCCTCAACACGCTGTGGTGCCTCTTTGAAGCCCCAGCCTTGCACCCCATGAATACACCCTATCTGGCTATTGAGGTGTACCCCACTTTTCACTTGCCATGGAGGCCTTCTATATTTTAAATTTTTAATTAAAAAATCTAAGATATGGATGTATAATTAGACTTTTTATGGAAAAGATCCATCCCCAGGCTGACATCCCCAGGTATTGCACACCTCCATTCCCACTTTCAAGTCTTAGCCCTGACTTTGGGCATTTGCCCCCTTATTTTGAAATAATAGGTGATACTACGATTTCTTTTTTTTTTTTCAGTTTTGATTTTTAATCCTTGCTGTGAAGGAAGGGAATTTAGCTCTCATACAGCAATGCCCCGTCCATTCCTACCTTCTCAGTATATTCTTATTGAACTTAGACGATTTTTTTCTTTCTTTTCTTTTCTATTTTTTTTTTTGCTTTTTAGGGCTGCGCATATATTTATTCTGAGGAAATTTAATTTAGTATGAAACATGACTTGAGTGGGAATAATATTTAAATAATCATAATAATGTAAACATTAAATATTTATTTAGGGAGTTCCCATTGTGGTGAAGTGGAAACAAATCCTACTAACATCCATGAGGATTCAAATTCGATTCCTGGCCTCGCTCAGTGGGTTAAGGATCCAGCATTGCTGTGAGCTGTGATGTAAGTTGCAGATGCAGCTCTGATCCGGTGTTGCTGTGGCTGTGGGGTAGCCGGCAGTGTAGCTCTGATTTGACCCCTAGCCTGGGAATCTCCTTAAAAAAAAAAAAAAGGATTCATAGGGGTTAAATTTTTTGAGATCTTTCATTACTGAAAAATATTGTTAATCTCTTTGATAGTTTGGCTGGGTATGGAACTCCAGGTTAGAAATTTTTCCTCAGCATTTTGAAAGTATTTTTTCTTTCAGTATTGCAGTTGAGAGGTCTAATGTTATTTTTTTTTGATTTTTAGTTCCTCTTTATACTTTCTAAGTTCCTTTTTACAGTAATGTGCATTTCTATCGATAGCCCTTCTTAATTCCTTCAGTATTTTTATTACCTCCCCCTTGAACTTGGTTTCTATTAAACTGAAGAGATTTGTTACATTGTTCTTTCAGGGGAATTCTCTCGATCCTTTCATTGGCAGTCGTTCCTCTGCTTCTTCACTTTACTTATATTTCTCTTATGATATGAGTTTAGGAGAAACAATTATCTACTGTGGTCTTGGAGGGCTATTTTCATGTGGACGCATCCCTCCATAGTCTGCACGGGTGTAATATTTCTGGTGTGAGGACAGTTTTTAGTATGGATGGCAGCCACATGTTTTCTCAGTGTGTGCTGCTTATTATCCCCTTCATGGGGGAGAGGTCACTGGTGTTACGGGGACCAGAGCCTGCACTGGATATTGAGTGGGGCCTCCTCTTTGCTCTGTGGTTGTCACAGCCTTGCTGGAGACAGGGTCTGCTCCCTAGAAGTTGGAGAAGAAGCCCCCAGATCCCATTCTAAGCCGCAGTGTGAGATAGGTGGGATTGGAGCACTCCTGCTGGGAGAGAAGCCACTGAGTATTACTCCAAGAGAGCTGTCCACCAGTGAGTGAGCTCTGTGATGTCACCTGTCACCCATTGTGCTCACAAAGTACACTAGTGTTGACCCTGCCTTAGGCCCCGCCTCAGCTGTGGGAATGCAGGCAATCGGCACTGGTGTTGCTTAGGCACTGTGTCACAAAGCTGCCAGCGCAGATCTGGAGGTACTGATCCACTTAAGTCAGGTACCAGGACTGCAGTAGCTGCACACCTGGACCCCCTGTAGGAACTAGGGAAGCAGCCCAGACTGTGGCTCAGCCTCCATGTGTGCACACCCACAAAACCCACAGTGGCTAAGTCTGGATGTGTTTCTGCCGTTGGAGCAGCGGTTGTCCACTCAGATCACCCTTAGATGCTGAGTTTACAAAGCCAGTGCCAGTGGTATAAATCTGAGGATGGCATAACTATGAGGAGAGGGCTGAGATTTCAGCTCTGATTCCAAAGTTGCAGGGCCCTTGGTGATCAGATCTGACTTCATCCCCACCTCTTCGTGCGGGCTGGCACTTGCAGACTCCCAGAGCTCCTCAAGGTGGCGCCAAGCCAGCTGAGAACCCGTGAGGCTGCTGTGGTAGCCCCGCCCTTCTCTTCCCTGGTGATTATTAACAATGAGGTGTCACTGGCAAGCCACGCCCACTGTGAGTTTGCAAAGAGAGAGGCTGCCAGGGCAGCCCACCCCTCCTTTTCCACGCCCCCTAACCACGGCTCTTTGCTTATACAGCGGCCTTGGACTTTTTCTGTGTACACCTTCAGGCTGTCTCCGTGCAGCCAACCTCCGTACCATCCCTGTTAGAAACGGCGGGGAAGGAGGAGGCAGAGACCGGAGCAATGAGATCTCAAGCAGGTTTATCGACCAACAGAGCGGCTGGGAGCATTGCGTAGGGAGAACTCAGGATCCCCGCTTAGGGAACAGCTAGTTACACAGGAAAAGGGAGAGTTTCTACTTTTTGCACATTCTGTGTTTAGCACAGGTTTGTGATAGAGAAAGAAACAGCAAAGATACAAGTCATATTGTTGCAATTTAACAGTTTCTCCAGCTATTTTTGTGTTGAAGCTTTGTGTTTCACCAGGTTCTTTTTGTTCCAAGGCCGTCTGGTTTTTGCCATATTTCAGTTCTTTTCCACCCTACAATTACCACCTAACAATCCCTAGGTCTGTTCTCTGAAGCCTGAGTATCAGCACTCAGCCTGCATGTGGAAGCAAGCATACCTCTGACTGGGGAGTGCAGCGAGGTTGCCTGGTTGGTCTGTGCTTGTCTCTCTCCGTTCTGCCTGCTGCAAACCGGCTGCTGTGTTCTCCTAGCCTCTCAAGCTCCCTTTCGATCCCAGCTGATCCTCCGGCTGGTAAAAAGTCTGCCCAGAATATGGGAACCTTTCCTCTTTCACAGCTGCCTCCCAGGGGCACAGGTCCCATCCCGCATCCTTCTCTTTTTTTCTTTCATCCTACCTGGTGACAAGCAGATCTTTCTTGCACTTCTGGGTGTCTGAGGTCTTCTGCCAGCGTTCGGTAGGTATTCTGTGAGGATTATTCCACTTGTAGATGGATTTTTGATATATTTGGGAGGCGGTGAGCTCCAGGTCTTTCTATCCCTCCACCTTGGTTTCCCGCCATGAGCCCCGGTTTAAGGAAGGACACTATTGAAACAAATGTGAGCTTCCTCTTCAGCAAAGGCAGCAGCTTTTCCATCTGGAAAGGCCTGGATTTCTCAAGCTAAGATTCAAGTCCCAGAGCAGGCTGCGTTTTGCTCTTGACTGGCCTTGCCCACTTCCTAAGATCCTGGTGCCTGAGATGAGGAGGTTGAGTGCTCTCGAATGTTCCCTGTAACTCATCTGTATTGAACACACCCTTAGATTCCTGATGCTTGAGTTAGTATCAAAGTTTGTGAAATATTTCTTTAGATAATTGCATAGAGTGCTAAAACAATGGTTTGAGTGAGAATTAATGATAGCCCATAAAGTGTATCCGCTGATGTCAAGGGATTACTGGTAAGCTTGTAAGGTTTTGCTTTCTTTGGGCCCATTGTTGGCCAAGAGCTATTAAAAACACCGTGTCACTCCTGGTATCTGAGATAAGCAATTTCTTCTGTTTGCCTTCCCACTGCTGTAGCTTGTTAAAATCTGCTGATGACTTCCTGAAACATAAACACAAATGAAGCTTTTTGCTTTGCCTTGTCCCCAGAAAACTTAGTAGCACCTAGCATGTAAGGGACACCCATAATTTGTGAAGCCAAGCCATGGATTTGGTGTAAAAGCCTCTGCACTTTCTGGTTTCCATGGAAATCTCTCCTAAGCAAGTTTCTTGGGGACTGGCTTCTCTGTATTCCTCGTGCCTTTCATCACGTTGGTCCCAGGCAGCCACCATGAGTCGGTATTGATGAACGGTTGCAGAAGAGAAAGCAGGTCTCTTTTTGAGCAATGGAGGGACGGAGCCAGGTCTGTGAGAGCTGAGACACTGAGCAAGTGCAAATCTTGAGCTGGCTTTCCTCTAATGTGCTGTGTGGTCACCACCATGGGCAGGCATCGCTTCCTCCACTGGCCAGGACTTGGGAAGGGCTTTAAGCAGATCAAGGGGTATTAAAACACAAATGGCTGTTTAGAAGGAGAGTCCATCTCTGACTCTGTTCCCGTTAACCCCCTGCTAGAGTCCAAAGATTCCTCACACAGAAGACAGATATGTTTTGTTCCTTCTAATTTTTATCTGCCCCATGGGACAACACAAACAGAAATAAAAAATATTATTAAAATAATATATTTATAGGCGTTCCCGTTGTGGCTCAGTGGTTAATGATCCGACTAGGAAACATGAGGTTGCGGGTTTGATCCCTGGCCTCGCTCAGTGGGTTAAGGATCTGGTGTTGCCGTGAGCTGTGGTGTAGGCCGGCAGCTGTAGCTCCGATTAGACCCCTAGGCTGGGAACCTCCATATGCTGTGGGTGCGGCCCTAGAAAAAGGCAAAAAGACAAAAATATATATATATATTTATAATTATGATTTCATATACTATTTTATGCAAAATATTATAAAAATGATATAAAAATCTAAAAAATAAAAATATTCATCCGTTGTTCTGTCCCCAAGGTTTTCATTCTCCTAGGCTCCATTCTGACCTTATTATACGTGAGTTCATGGACAAAGATGATTTTGGTTTTTTCAAAAATATTTTTTATTGATGCTGAATTTTGAATACTTTTATTGAATACTTTTGTGTGTGTGTGTGTCTTTTTAGGGCCGCACCCATGGCATATGGAGGTTCCCAGGCTAGGGGTCAAACCAGAGCTGTAGCTGCTGGCCTTCGCCAGAGCCACAGCAACGCAGGGTCCGAGCCACATCTGCGACCTACACCACAGCTCACGGCAACGCTGTATGTATCCTTAACCCACCGAGCGAGGCCAGAAATCGAACCCGCATCCTCATGGATCTTAGCTGGTTTTGTTAACCGCTGAGCTCCGAAGGGAACTCCTGTCGCTGCGTTCTTTATAGTTACTGAAAATGGAAAACCAAGCGACAAGCATTGATTAGCATACAGTCGAATAGATAACTATGGAATAGTCAACAGGCAACGTGATCAATAAATTGGAGCTATGTCAGATGGCAAGAGAGATTCCTCAAGGTATTGTGGAAAGGGAAATGCAGCGTGCAGAAAAGCACATGTAGGATACTGACCTCACTTGTGTGAATAAAGAGAACCCAGTCCCCCATTTATGTAAATGCGTATTTGTGTGTGTACAATTATATGAGCACCCGAAATCTGAATGAGTACACATGATGTGATTAGCATACCTGGGGGTGGGGTGGGAGGCTGATGGGGGTGGGGGGAATAGAAGGGAAAAGGGGATCCAAGAAAAACAGGAAAGGAAAAAAAGAGAGCATGCCTTTTTTTTTTTTTGGCTGTGCCTGCAGCCTGAGGAAATTCCTAGACCAAGGATTGAATCCATACCATAGCAGTGGCAATGCCATGTCCTTAACCTGCTGAGCCACCAGGGAACTCCATATATATGTATGTGTATAATCTCCCTAAAATTGTGTATGTGTGTCTATGGACAAAGAAAACAAAAATTTTAAAAGCCAAAGAATCAGTTAATTTGTTGACTACCGTGTCAAATTCCTAGCTAAAAACAGATTGCCCACATCAATACCTTGCACTGTCAATTTTATAGTGCTATATAATAGATTTTAAAAACCCTCTTAATAATTTCTTTTCTTTTTTTCTTTTTATTTTTTGGTCTTTTGTCATTTTAGGGCTGCACTCGTGGCATGTGGAGGTTCCCAGGCTAGGGGTCTAATCGGAGCTACAGCTGCCGGCCTTCGCCACAGCCACAGCAACGCCAGATCTGAGCTGCATCTGCAACCTACACCACAGCTCACAGCAACGCTGTATCATTAACCCACTGAGCGATGCCAGGGATTGAACCCACAACCTCATGGTTCCTAGTCGTATTCGTTAACCGCTGCACCAGGACAGGAACTCCTAGGATACGTAAATTTATCTAGATTGTTGATGTCTACCTGAAGGAGCTCATGCAAGGATTAAAGGAAATAAAATGTGGCCAGAGCACACAGTAGACACCCAATAAACATTTGCTTGCTCTTTCCCTCTCTTAAACAGTTTTCAAAGCAGCCCGACCTGCTGTCACTTCCTTTGATTCTTAAGAGCAGGCGCTGTGTCCTCCCTGCTGAGGCTGAGCTGGAGCAAACATTCACCCCTCCTGCACCCCCGCCACCCCAACACCCACTCTCTGCCAAGACCCCTCGCTCTCCCTGTTCTGCACTCGTCCCATTTTATAGGTGAGGAAACTGAGGCTCAAGGAGGAATGAGCAACTTTCCCAAAGTTGCTCGACTGGTAGGTGCGGTGTCACAGTGAGGAACCCCCTCCAGTGCACCTCAATGTCGATCTTCCAGATGAGCAGACCGCTGGCCGAATTAGTCTTGATCCGTGAACCTGACCTTATGGAACCATGATGAAAGAGTATATCTTATTATTTGTAAACTGAGTACTAAACATCCCTGAGATCAGTAAAACTTACAGAGTATATATCTATATAATTTAGACATATAATTATAAATATATAATTTATAATATACTAATTATAAATTTATAAAATGTATGATTATAACATTTGTATATTATGTATTTTCTATATATTATCATAATATATTATTGACTATTATATATTTATAATATTTAATATATAATATCAGGAGCATATTAATATGCTATATAATTAATATAATAACCAATAATATATTATAATATATACTATATAATACCATATTATGTGTAGCATATAGTAATTTTATATATTAAAATTATATATTTATCATATATAATCTGCAACATGTTATTATATAATACATACATATATTATACAATTATATAATTATATATATAGTTATATATATTATAATACATAGTTTTTTAATAATACATTTAATATACATATATATATTTCTCCTCCCCCTGGATATCTGGTAGTTAAACATTTACCAGCATACCACTGGCTTGTATAGGTTAAAAGTTGAAAACTCAGTCTTTTTTTTTCCTCTTTCTTTTCATGGCTGTACCTGAGGCATATGGGAGTTCCTGGGCCAGGGGTCAAATTGGAGTTGTAGCTGTGGCCTGAGCTGCAGCTGCTGGCCTACAGCACAACCACTTAACCCACTGAGTGAGGCCAGGGATCGAACCTGCATCTTCATAGAGACAACTTTGGGTCCTTAACCTGCTGAGCCACAATGGGAACTCCAGCCTGGCCAGCTTTTATTATTCCCAGTTTCTTTGGTAAACATAAGTTTGTTTTTTATGTCTGTGAGTCTGTTTCTGTTTTATAAATAAGTTGATTTATATATATATTTTAGATTCCACATATGTGATATACAATATTTGTCTTTGTCTTACTTCACTTAGTATGATAATCCCTAGGTCCATCCATGTGGCTGCAAATGGCATTATTCATTCTTTTTTATGACTGAGTAGTATTCCATTATATTTATATATATACACACACACACACACATATAAATATATATCATTATCCATTCTTCTGTTGATGGACACACTTAGGTTGCTTCCATGTCTTAGATATTGTGGATAGTGATGTTATGAACATTGGGGTGCATGTATTTTTTGAATTAGAGTTTCTGTTTTCTCTGGATATATGCCCAGGTGTGCATTTACTGGATCATAAGGCAACTCTATTTTTCATTTTTTGAGGAGTCCCCATACTGTTTTCCATAGTGGCTGCACCAACTTAAGTTCCCAACAAGAGGGTAGGAGGGTTCCCTTTTCTTCACTCTCCAGTATTTATTATTTGTAGAACTTTTGATAGTGGCTCTTCTGACTGGTGTGAGGTGATACCTCATTGTAGTTTTAATTTGCATTTCTCTAATAATCAGCGATGTCGAGCATCTTTCCATGTGCCTATTGGTCATTCGTATGCCTTCTTTGGAGAAATGTCTGTGTAGTTCTTCTGCCCTTTTTTTTTTTTTT
>PVHT021183690.1:824578-886054 GCA_004024745.2 Catagonus wagneri | reverse complement strand
CCCCCCCCCATTATAGAGATGATACATGTTCATTGTTGCTCTGTGGCAAATTTAGAAATTGCAGGTTGGGGACAGACGCCACCCCCTACTCCCAGCTGTGACCATGCCCTCCGCGAGGGCGGGGCCTTCGTGGACACAGCCTTCGTCTTCCCCCTCCCTCAGTGGGCATCGGCGCTGGCAGATGTGGGCACAGTGAGGGCTTGGGGAGTGGAACCTAATTAGAACCTAATTCTGCCGGGGCTTCTTTCAAAGCAGATCTGAGGATGACCCTGGGGGGGCAGTGACCGCTGTCCTGGAGGGGGACCGGGTGGGCCACGGCTCCGGACCAGTCCGCTGACTGCAGCGCAAATCCCAGGCTCGGGCCCCAAGCTCTCTCCTCTTTTCCCCTCGTGCCCCCCACTGCACCCCAGGACGCCTCCATCAGCCCGACCTGTTGGCTCTACCTTCAGGAGACGCCCCCAAGTCAGGCCACTTGTCACCAACCTCTCCGATCAGAAGCAACCCCCAGCTTCTCTAGCCTGGCCTTTGTAAAAGTCTCTTATCAGATCTCCAGTTTCTTCCTTTGGCCCCATGATCTGGAGAGTGACCAGAGGGATCCCAGGGCCCCTCTGATCAAAGCCCTGTTACCGTCAGAGTAAAGCCCAGCTCCCTAACAAGACTGCAGACCCCAGCCCTGCCCTCCTGGGGCCTCCCCCTCTGCACACCCTCGCCTGGAACAATTCTCTCTGCCCCAGGGCTACTGGGGTTCCTGGAACACACTGAGCTCTTTTTTTTTTTTTCTTTTTCAGCCACACCCGCAGCCTGTGGAAGTTCCCGGGCCAGGGACTGAATGTGAGCTGCAGCTGTGATCTACGCCATAGCTGCGGCAAAGCCGGATCCTTAACCTCCTGTCACAGTAGGAATCCTGAGCTCATTCTTTGCCCAAGGAGTCTGCGTCCGCTGCACCCTCTGCCCGGGGCCCCAAGGATCTGGAGGCTTCTTGGCCTCGCTCAGGTCTCTGTCCAGGCGCCACCTCTCAGGAGCCGTCCCTGCGCCCACCCCGGCCACGGCCTCCCCACCATCACCCTTCACCCCGTCCCTCCTGTGCCCCTCCCCGTGCGCCCCACTCCCAGGATCACACTGTCTGCCCCACCCAGAATGAAAGCTCAGCAGGGCTGGGAGATTTTGAGCATTTTGTTCTAGAAGCCCAGAGTCTGGAAGGTGACTGGGACAGAGAGGGTGGTCCCTAGTTACTGGTTGAATGGAAATTAAAAAAAAAAAAGGCCTTCTGCCTTTTCTTCATCTTTTCCAGCAAATAATCATTAAGCATTTACCGGTGCTGGTGTTGGCTTGGGGCTAGATGCAGCAGGGAAGCTCAGGGCGAGTCTGGGGGATGTGGATGGGGAAACACCAAGGGGGACTCCCCAGAGGAGGCGAAGCCCAAGCTGAGCGCTGAAAGGAGCCCGGGTTCCTGGCATCCAGGTAAAGGGAGGAGGCAGGTGAGAAGGGAAGACGCTCTGGACCTGAGGAAGGGCATGGATGTGCCCCTCGTGGCCGAGTGTCAGACTCTGGGGCATGGCAGGTGTTCAGTGAAAATGCCGAGATAGAGACAACTCGCACCTGGTTTTGAGGAAGACAATTTCAGTTCCCGGACAGGCACCTTCTTGGAATGGAGTCTGGCAAGAGCTCTGCAAGGTTCACCTGGGAATTCACAGGATCAGATGAGTTTGTTTGTTTGTTAGGGCAGAATTAATTTGATTATTTATTTGTTTATTTAGATCATGCCCATGGCATTCGGAAATTCCCCGGGGGCCAGGGATTAAAACCCTCACTGCATCAGCAGCAGCAGCAGCAGCAGCGGTGGCTGGAGCCACTGCAGTGACAATGCCGGATCCCTGACCCGCTGGGCCACAAGGGAACTCCGCAGGATCCGATGAGTTTTGAAATGGAAGGAGTCTGGGACTTTGCCCCCCCCCCCCCAGGGAGGTAGTTTCCATTCCCTTGAGGATCCTTGTGGGAGCAGGGTGGCAGTTTACCCCTCCACCCCAGGGGACCACAGTGAGTTCCGGGAAATCAGGTCCTTTTGCTTTGTCCCTGCCCTGTGTCTCGCCTTCCCGTGCCCCAGCCCAGGCAGTATGACTGGCCGTGCAGGGCTCCACATGGGGCCCAAATAGCCTGGGGTCAGGGCAGAGGCAGTGAGAGGCGCCCCCGGACTGAGCGGCCAGCCGGCCCCCCCACCCCCGTTGTATTCAGAGGAGCCTGTGCCTGGTCACGTACACTCAGCCCCGTGGGAGGCTGGGTCTATCTCCCCAGGGTGTGGAATGTGGCACCTGGGGGAGGCTGGCCCTCTCCCCCCGGACCAGGGGCAGTTCCCAGGACTCGGTGCTGCCTCCCCTCCCCCATGCTTGGACCTGGTTCCCGTCAGGCTGGTTTTTTTCCTTCCCCGGGGACTCCAAGCGGGGACTCCAAGCGGGGACTCCAAGCGGAACACCGAACACCGGGGGTGGGGGGGTGGGGGGGGCATCCAGACCTGGCCTGCCCCATCCCACCTTCCCTGGGAAGTGACAGAGATGAGCTGCTGCAGAGGGGCCCGGATCTGGGCTTGGGGAACTCCCAGGGCTGGCCTCGGTCCTCAGGACACCACCCACCTGGCCTGAGCAAGACCTTGAGCTGCTCGTGGCACGGCCGCTTATTTCTCTGTGCTTCACCCTCCATCTTCACTCGGAGAACTAAGCCCAGGTCCTCTTTATCCCTGACAGGGGCTGTTTCAACTGTCCGTCGCCGGGTCTCCCCACCCCGGCTGTGCCTCACTTGTCCTGTCAACCTGTTCAACACTTGAACCCATGGCAATTTCTAAAACATGAATGTGGGAGGGGAGTTCCCCGTCACGGCTCAATGGAAACGAATCCAACTAGTATCTATGAGGACGTGAGTTCAAACCCTGGCCTCACTCAGTGGGTTAAGGATCCGGCGTTGCGGTGAGCTGTAGTGTAGGTCACAGACACGGCTTGGATCCCTCGTTGCTCTGGCTGTGGCGTAGGCTGGCAGCTATAGCTCCGATTCGACCCCTAGCCTGGGAACCTCCATATGCCGCAGGGCGCAGCCCTAAAAAAAAAAAAGAAAGAAAAAATTGAGTGTGGGAGTTCCCGTTGTGGCTCAGTGGCTTAAGAACCCAACTAGTATCCATGAGGATGCAAATTGACCTCTGGCCTCACTCAGTGGGTTAAAAGATCCAGCATTGCTGCGAGCTGTGGAGTAGGTCACAGATGTGGCACGGATCTTGTATTGCTGTGGCTGTGGCATAGGCCGCAGCTGTAGCTCTGATCTGACCCCTGGCCTGGGAACTTCCATATGCCACAAGTGCAGTCCTAAAAAATGAAATAATAAAATAAAATAAAATATGAATGTGACCACATCATGTCCCTGGTTGAAATGACTTTCCACCATCTTCAGGCTAAATCCTCCTCCTCGGCTGAGCTTACAGCCCCTGTGCCTCTTCCCTGGCCTCACCCCTCCCCCCACCTGCCCCCAACCAAACTGAATGACCAATGGCACTCAGTTGGTCATTCAACTGAGTTGACCCCGGTGATCCCACTTTCCCAAGACCATTCCTGCCTGATAACACCCACAGGGCTTTCAGCCTCTTTCTTCCTTTCTTTCTTTTTTTTGCCAGACATAAGGACATTCCCATTGTGGCTCAGTGGTAATGAACCCGATTAGTATCCATGAGGATGCAAGTTCGATCCCTGGCCTCGCTCAGTGGGTTAAGGAAATGGCGCGGCTGCAAGCAGCAGGGTAGGTCGCAGATGCAGCTCCAATCCAGTATTGCTGTGGCTGTGGCGTAGGTCTGTTGCTGTGGCTTCAATTCGACCCCTGGCCTGGGGACTTCCATGTGCGGGTGTAAAAAGAGAATAAAAAAAGAAAAAAGAAAGGGAAGTGCCCCCTAAAATGCCTCCTGGGTCCTTTCCAGGTGGCTGCTGGTTGCAGGCTCAGGCGGGTCACTCCAGCTCCAGCCCACCGGCCCACGCGCACTACCTGGGGAGCACCTGGCTGCCCGTGGTGAGAACACCCAGGTCCCTGCCAGAGGGCGACAGGGGATGTTTCTAAAGCTTCTGATCCTCTGGAGTCCGACCAGGATGGGCCTCTCCCCAGATCCGAGTCGTCCGAGCTGAAGGTGCCCTCCAGCACCGTTTCTTTCCAAGTCCCTTCTGAAAGGTTCTGCCACCTTCTTCTCTCACCCTCTTGCTCCATAAAGAGAAAAATCAGAGCAAAGGACCCAGGGGTGGGGGCAGGAGCCTTGAAACCTTTTGTGGGGGCTCTCTTCTTTCCACATCTGCCGCTCCCCTTCCCAAACTTCCTCTTTTCTTTCTTAAGACAAGCGTGTCCGCATGTGTGAGTGGGGACAAGAGGTCAGGGGTGTGTGTATAGGGAGGGCAAGAGTGACTTTATTAAACGCGGCCAGTTCTAAATGTCCATCACGGGATCTACTATGTTATTATTATTATTATTGGCTGTGTCTGTGGCACGTGGAAGTTCCCAGGCCAGGGGTGGAAGTTCTGCCACAGTAGCGACCTCATCGGCTACAGGGACAACACTGCATCCTTAACCTGCTGTACCACAAGGGGGATCTACTGTATTAAATATGGTTAGTTCTAAATGTCCATCAAATAGTGTTTCTTAAGAAATATTTTTATCTATCTATCTATCTATCTATCTATCTATCTATCTATCTATATTTTTTACAGCTGCACCTGAGGCATATGAATGTTCCCAGGCTAAGGGTCACATTGGAGCCAGCCTACGCCACAGCTCACGGCAACACCGGATCCAAGCCGCATCTGTGATCTAAGCCAGAGCTTGCAGCAACCACTGCATCCCTATTCCACTGAGCGAGGCCAGGGATTGAACCCACATCCTCATGGATACCATCTCGGGTTCTTAACTCACCAAGCCACAACAGGAACGCCTAGCAATTCATAATTTTCAATGAACAAGTAACACCTAAATCCATTCTTGTCAAAATGCGACGAGCAGAGTCAAGCCTGGGTTCCCCCTGTACTGTCCTTCAATCAGCTTTTTTCCAAGGAAATGCCTATTGTCAGTCCGGTGTGTTTCCTTCCTTACTGATGTGTTTACATGCATATTCATGTGCACCTGGAGAAAGAAGTCATCTTTTTTTTTTGTCTTTTTGCCTTTTATTTAGAGCTGCACCCGCGGCATATGGAGGTTCCCAGGCTAGGGGTCTAACAGGAACTGTAGCTGCCGGCCTTCGCCACAGCCACAGCCACGCAGGATCCGAGCCACGTCTGCAACCTACACCACAGCTCACGGCAACGCCGGATCCTTAACCCACTGAGCAAGGCCAGGGATCGAACCCACAACCTCATGGTTCTTAGTCGGATTCGTTAACCACTGAGCCACAAAGGGAACTCCCCAAGAAGTCATCTTTTAGGTGTATATCAGCATCCACTTATCACGTTGTATGAATTGCTCTCCTGCTGCTTTTGTTTTACCCAACAACTGGTGTTTTCAGATCTTCCATGTCACTAACTATTGACATTACTCATTCTGTTTAATTTTTTCTCGCATAATGGGGAGGTTGCAGAGTTTACTCAACTGTCCGCCCAGCTGTGGTTGTTTCCGTCTTCCTTTATTAAAAACAATGCTTCTGAGAGCATCTTTTATGCCTCCCTGAATCTATGAACCAGGGGTTCTTTGGGGGGGTAAATACGGAAGAGGGGAGCTGGGGCTTGCAGGGTGTGTGACGACCCTGCCAGATGGCCCTGCAAGGTGGCCACTACAACCTGCCTCCCACTAATGTGTCTGAGGGAGTTCATTGGCTCACTGCTTCCCCAACAACCCACATCATGACACTTGGTGATTTTGCCAGTCTGATGGGGGGAGAGCGAATTTCCCATTTCTCCTGGCGGGGCTGAGTTGGGCTGGGGATCTGGGAGGAGAACCTGATCCTCTTCATGGAAACTTCCAGCCAGCCCTGCTCACCGTCCCATCTTCCACTTTGCCTTTCAGGGTCCCCGTTGCCCAGTTTCCGAGGATCTGCTTACCTCCGTGCACAGCCTGCCCTTCCTGCCTCGGCCCCTCCCTACTCGCCAAACCCCTAGGTGTCTTGTCTGCTTTTAGGCACCATTTTCAAGTTTAGAAATTTTTACGAACAGTTCTTATCTTAACGCTTTTGTTCTTTTTAAATATTCCTGGAGTTCCCATGGCGGCTCAGCAGGTTAAGGACCCGATGTAGTCTCCACAAGGATGGGGGTTTGATCCCTGGCCTTGCCCAGTGGGTTAGGGATCCAGTATTGCCACAAGCTGTGGTGTAGATGGCAGATGCAGCTTGGATCCCGTGTTGCTGTGGCTGTAGCGTAGGCCGGCAGCGGCAGCACCGATTCGACCCCTAGCCTGCGAAACTCTGTATGCCGTGGGTGTGGCTGTAAAAAGAAAACAAAAATATTCCTTTACAGTCAGCTTAACAGGGTTTTAGGAATGAGGAAAAATCAATATGAGCATTCAGGGAGTTCCCATCGTGGCTCAGTGTTTAATGAATCTGACTAGGAACCACGAGGTTGCGGGCTCAATCCATGGCCTCGCTCAGTGGGTTAAGGATCTGGTGTTGCCGTGAGCTGTGGTGTAGGTTGCAGACGTAGCTTGGATCCTGCATTGCTGTGGCTGTGGTGTAGGCCGGCGGCTACAGCTCCTGTTAGACCCCTAGCCTGGGAACCTCCATATGCAGCGGGTGCGGCCCTAGAAAATGCAAAAAAAAAAAAAAAAAAAAAGCATTCAATCTACCATATATATTTTTTTTCTTTTTTGGCCATATCTCGACATATGGAGTTCCCTGGCTAGGGATCAGATCCTAGCTGCAGTTTTGACCTATGCTGCAGCTGTGGCAGCACCGGATCCTTAACCCACTACACTGAGCTGGGGATGGAACCCGTGTTGCAGCACTCCCAAGATGTCATTGATCCTGTTGCGCCACAGTGGGTACCACATGCCATCAAAACGAACGTCTCTATAGTCTCCTGCCAGATCGCCAGCCTCTTAGAGGAAGGAAAAGCCTGTATTTACTTCTGTATCTCAGCAGCTGGCATCTTGCCTGGCAAATGGGATGGGATGCGATACATGTTTGCTGAATGCAGGCACGGGGGAGAAGGTACCTGAGCATCTTCTGCTGAGGGTCGCTGCCAAGAGGATGCTGTTTCGGAAATGTTACCAATTTACGCATCAAGCAAGTTCACAAAGTCCTGTACACTTTTACCGTTCATTCCTCCAGCTTACGACTTCCGCCCTGTTTACATCCACGAGCACATCTCCTCTTTGAAGCTGAACTTTGAACACAAGATCCACTGACTGACCAAACAGATAACTGTGTATCCAGGCAGCGAGAACAAGTCAGGACCTCGGCAGGTGACACTGTCTTTCCCAACTCCATAACGGCCCTTTCTCCAGCTCAGTGGAAGAAGGCACCTTGACTCTCAACCCACAGGAGGAGGGACAGTTAATGACTGGGACTGTAGCATTCGGGAGTTAAAGATCTGGGCTTGAATCCCAAGTCCACTACTTGCGTGACTTTGATCAAGTTCATGAACTTTTTGAGCCTCAGTCTTTCGGTCTGCAAAATGGGGATGATCCTACATTAAGTTACAGAGTTAACTGAGATAATGCATTCAAAGTGTTTAACAGTGGCTGGCACAGTAGATGCTAGCTGTCATCACTATCACCTTCATCATCATCATTGTCACTATTGTTGTCAACATCATCACACCATTTCATTCTACTTAGGGACTAGGACTCATTTATTTATTTATTTATTTATTTATTTATTGGGTCTTTTTAGGGCCACACCTGTGGCAATATGGAGGTTCCCAGGCTAGGGGTCGAATCAGAACTGCAGCTGCTGGCCTAGGCCACAGCCACAGCAACACTGGATCCAAGCCCCATCCTTCAGCATGCCAGATCCTCAGCTCACTGAGTGACGCCAGGGATCGAACCCACATCCTCACAGAAACTACCTATGGTTCTTAACCCGATGAGCCGTAGTGGGAACTCCCAATAATAAGATTTTATGATGTACTACTATTTTTTTCTTTTTAGGGCCACACGTGCGGCATATGGAAGTTTCCAGGCTAGGGGTCGAAAAGGAGCTGCAGCTGCCAGCCTATGCCACAGCCATGGCAACGCCAGACCCAAGCCGCATCTGTGACCTATGCCGCATCTTGTGGCAATGCAGGATCCTTAACCGACTGATCGAAGACAGGGATCAAACCTACATCCTCATGGACGCTATGTCGGGTTCTTACCCTGAAGAGCCACGACGGGGACTCCGTAATATTATTGTTAAATAGTATATTACTACATATCTAAGTAGCATCTCTCTGATCATTGAAACAACTCCATGAACTTGGTTATTATTAATTATTATTATCCCTTTTTTACAAATGAAGAACCAGAATTTTCAGATCCTTTGGTACCCTGCGTTGTGAATTTCCGGCAGTTTCTGACCCTGTCTGACCGTGGACTCTCCTTTCCCACAAGGATGTCATGGTCCAGCGCTCCGCAGAAACGAGCTGGGGGAAGGCTGGGCAGTTTCCTCTCTGGGTCCCCTTCATGCTCAAACATCCCTCTCTCATCCCTCCCGACTCTGCGTGCCCCTCCCGTGCAGACTGCAGACCCCCAGCCCAGGCACCACGCTTGGGGAGGGAGCTCCTCCGATCAGGTTCTCCAGGTTCTCACCAGCCGGAGGCAGATCGAGGACGCGGTCTGTTCGGTCTGTTTACCGAACGGGATGCCTCAGTTCCATCTCCGGGGAGGGCAGCCTTTACAGATTGTTCTCTTGAGTTCTTGATGTGCCAGAAAAGTGTTTACAAGCCACACAGCTCAGGACGGATGGGGCTCGGCACGGTTCTGGCCAGACAGTGGGAGTGAGCAGGGGACTCTCCCGGACCCCAGCCTGCAGTTCAGTCGGCGGCTGACTGCCCTTGCAGTTAGCCTAGGATTTGGTGGGAAGAGACCCAAAGGCACTGTTTTGGAGCTGGAACTTCTTTGGAAGGGAGAGCACAGTCCCTATTGCACTCAGGAACCTAGACTGTGAGGCTGAGGGTTAAGAGTTTGGAAGCCAGAATCTGACACGCCTGGCTGTGGCCCTCTGGCAAGTCACTGTCCCCCTTGAAGCCTCTGTTTCCACATCTGTAAAATGGGGATAAGAATACCCTTTCCAGGGAGTTCCCGCTGTGGCCCAGTGGGTTACGAAGCTGACCAATATCCCTGAGGATGCTGGTTCAGTCCCTGCCCTTGCTCAGTGGGTTAAGGATCCGGCGTTGCCGTGAGCTGCGGTGTAGGACGCAGACGCGGCTCGGATCCCGCGTTGCCGTGGCTGTGGTGTAGGCCGGCAGCTGTAGCTCCAATTCAACCCCTAGCCCGGGAACTTCCATATGCCGCAGGTGAGGCCCTAAAAAGCAAAAAAGAAGAAGAAAAAAAGGAATACTTTTTCCACTGGCCTGCTGTGAGGATCCAATGAGATCTCAAAAGGCTCTGTAAACTGCAGGCACTGCCCTGCGGTGAAGGATTCTTATGGCCCTGGGGTAGGGGGCTGGGTCCCTAAAGTCTTCTGAAATTCAGGGAGCTCACAGCCCCTCAGCCTCAGAGGAGAACGGTTAATTCAGTTCTTTGTCTCCTAATGCAAAATCCCTTCCTAAACCCTCCTGAACCCAGTGGAGATTCCAGCCGGGGCTCCACGGAGCAGCTATCTGGCTAATCTCACTCTTCCCCCACCAGGAGCAGGCCTCCTCCTTGGGGCCAAACAGTGACTCATTCCAGACCAGCCCCAGCGGCTACAACCTTTGTGACGGCCCAGCCACACCCTGCGCCCCAGGCCGGCCTTGAGTCTCCTACCTGCTTGGAGCCACAGGGCCCACTTGCAGGTCTAATTCGCTAGTTTTAAACAGCCTTTGGCTGGTCTCCGTTGCAGCTCAGGGCTGCTCCTGGTGGGGTGTGTGTGCGATGGGGGTAGGAGGGGTCCCTGCCCTGTTCCTGGATAAATTGACAGCCAGAAGACAGTTTATTAGGGACTGATTTCAGAGGCTGGGGGCAAGTCTTCATCTAGCCACGGGTGACCCAAGTGATAATACACAGAGAGCAGAGCTGAGATTTCATGGGGAAATGTTAACTATTTCGGAATAACTGGCCCAACTCCCTAACACCTGGCAACAGGGCACTGGGCTTCCGTCCTGAGAGTGGGTGGCCACTTTGTCCTAAGGACAGGAAGAAACTGGGGACAATTCTGAGGAGGGGTGAGGTTGCTTCAAGGGCCCTGTAGTGTCCAGCAGAGGGGCTGAATCTGACTAGTATCTATGAGGACGAAGGTTCGATACCTGGCCCCACTTGGGGGGTTAACATTTCAGTGTAGCCGTGAGCTGTGGTGTAGGTCGCAGATGTGGCTCAGATCCCGCGTGGCTGTGGCTGTGGCATAGGGAGGAAGCTGCAGTTCCAATTCGACCCCTAGCCTGGGAACCTCCACATGCTGTGGGTGTGGCCCTAAAAAGACCAAAAAAAAAAAAAAAAGTGGGTGAAATTGTTGAGCTGGATGAAGAGCAGGGGCTGGGGGCTGCGTGTGGAGAGACGGGGCGCCTTCCTCTCTTATCAGAACTCCTCACCGGTGCTGGGGCATGACTGTTAGGCAAAGGAGGATTCAGCTTTGCCACCCCCCTTTGAGATGCCACGATTAGGGGTGGTCCTGGTAGGGAGTGGGATGGGGGGGGAGTCGCTGAGAGGTGGAGTCAGCCCCCAGGTGGGGGTCAGGCTCGAGCTGAGTTCTGAAGCTGCCTTTTATTACAGTCCGTTTGCAGAATCCTTCCCAGCAGCTGTTCCCAGGAGCCTATTGTCCCTTGGGGCTTTGTATGGCCAGAGCAGGGTAGGTGGCTTTGTCTTCAGAGGCCTGGGAGGTTGCGGCTCTGAGCACCTCATCTGGGGGCCTGGGCGGAAGTCGGGGCGTGGGTGATCTCCAAGGGGCAGGTTCTTTCCTTTTTTTTTTAGGTCTGCACCCAAAGTATATGGAGGTTCCCAGGCTAGGGGTGGAATTGGAGCTGAGGCCGCCAGCCTACGCCACAGCAACGCCGCATTCGAGCCTCCTCTGCCTACCAGCGCCACAGCTCACAACAAGCTCGGATACTTAACCCACTGCGGGAGGTCAGGGATGGAACCTGCGTCCTTATGGACACTAGATTCATTTCCGCTGAGCCACGAACGGAACTTCGTCTGACCGGTTCTGAGAGGCTGTAATTTCCAGCAGGTCAGGGTATCAAGTGAATGTACTTTGGCGGGGGGGGGAACGGGACGTAGGAATATGCTCTCCAGAAGGACTGTAATTCCTGGGGGGGGCGTCAAACTCTGGGTGATCTTAATGCGGGAGGGCCAACATGCGAATTGCGGGGGTGTCTGTGTGTGCGGTGGAGGTGAAGATCCGCAATGGGTGTGCTAGCAGGGTGTGTGGCTGGGGCCTGGCGTGGGCGGCGGTGGGACAGCTCTCTCGAGGGCAGGAGCCTCTGGCCCCTGGGAGGGGAGAACTGGAAGCAGAGCTGCCAGGAACTGACCAATGAGGAGAGCGCCTGTATGTGCACTCAGGAGCCTGCAAATTCCTGGGCGCTCAGATATCCGCCTGACACCGTCCCCCCTGCCCCGCCCTCGCCCGCCCGGGGCATAAAAGGCCGCAGGTGAGGGCCTCGCCACTCCTCCAGCCGACCCGCAGCACTTCACCTCCGACCGGTGTCGCCCGCGTCTGCCTTCGCCATGACTTCCTACAGCTATCGCCAGTCGTCCGCCACCTCGTCCTTCGGGGGTCTGGGCGGAGGCTCCGTGCGCTTCGGGGCGGGAGGCTCCTTCCGCGCGCCCAGCATCCACGGGGGCTCCGGCGGCCGCGGCGTGTCCATATCGTCCGCCCGCTTCGTGTCCTCGTCCTCCTCCGGGGGCTACGGCGGCGGCTATGCCGGCGCCCTGGCCGGTTCCGACGGGCTGCTGGCGGGCAACGAGAAGCTCACCATGCAGAACCTCAACGACCGCCTGGCCTCCTACCTGGACAAGGTGCGCGCCCTGGAGGAGGCCAACGGTGATCTGGAGGTGAAGATCCGCGACTGGTACCAGAAGCAGGGGCCCGGGCCCGCCCGCGACTACAGCCACTACTTCAAGACCATCGAGGAGCTGCGGGACAAGGTGGGAGGCGGTCCGGCCTCGGGGAGTGCACCTGCCGCGGATGCCCTGCTCTGCGGGTCGAGCGAGGCCAGAGCCCGGGGCGGTGGCCGCCGGATCCACCTCCGGGACCCAGCGGGAGCGAGCCCGTTAGGACGTGGGAGGGCCAGTAGGGTGGGGCGGGAAGGAGCGGGCAGGTGAGGCGGGGCAGGACAATGGGGCGGAAGTGGAGGCCTGGGGCACGGACTGGGGGTGAGTGTGGGGGGTTGGAGGGCGAGAGGAAGAAGGCGCACGGGTCTAAGAAAGGGGGGCGGGAGCGGAAGGAGTGGGAGGAGGTGGGGTACGCTGTGGGCTGCCCTGAGGTTCAGGCGGGAGTCGCTGTGGCAACAGGGAAATGCAAGCGTTTGGCAAGAGAGGAATCTGGTCCACTCCAGGGCCAGACCTGCCCGCTGCTGCCCCTGGTGTGGGGCCCTCTGCATTCCTTTTCTCTTGCGGGGCAGGTCTGGTTTCCATCATGCTCAGGCTGAAATCCCTCTCCCGCCGGGGAGGCCCCTCGGGACTTAAGCACCAGGAAGAATGGGAGAGGCTAACTTGGCCCCTGGACCACAAGGGGGGACAGATGTCGAGCTTGTAAAGACATCCGTGGGGAGGTCCCGGTGCAGCAGCAGTGCTCTGTGGGTGGACACCAGCGCCTGAGCTCCGGGCTTTTGCTGGGGGACTTTCAGGGTCCCTCGGGATGCGTGGGGCTCGGTCTCCACCCACAGGCAAGAGCCGGGAGCTGGGAGCTCAGTCCAGGAGAAAAGTTTTCAGAAGCCAGTGGGACATTTAACAGCCTCACCTCCAAGCACACACAACATACCCCAGTGCCCACCCTGTGTCCGGACCCATAGATGAGGAAGAGCTAGAGATTTAAACAACTAGGAGAGCGCTTTCACACTTTAAAAATCGTGACCTACAGTAAGAAAATACATTTCGCCTGAAAGATGAGGTGCAAGGTGCCGGCACATCAAAAGGAATTCCCTTCCCTGAAGGCAGAATGTGCTTTGAGTGGGGGGTACGACAAGGGGGTAACCCCTGCGCCCCACGTGGTTTGCAGGTCACTGCAGGCTGCGTCCCTAAGACCTCTTAGGTCTTGGAGATATCCCCCCCCCACCCGCCCCTCCCACTGCCCTATCCCCTGGCTCAGCCTTCCTGGCAGTAGTTTCTCCTCCAGCTCCTGGGCCTGGACTGATCCCAGGGCCTCCCAGAGCGCAGGCTGATGGGCAGCCTGGGGGCTGGGGCTTTGGTCTCCAGGGGGCGGGAGCAATCATACTCTTTTGCCCGGCTCCCTCCTTTGGGAAGAAAGTGGGGGGACAGTGCCCGACCGCTGAACTGGTAGCAGCCTCTTGCCTTCTGCCTTCCAGATTCTCGGTGCCACCATTGAGAACTCCAGGATAGTCCTGCAGATCGACAATGCCCGTCTGGCTGCAGATGACTTCCGAACCAAGTGAGCGGCTCTTGAGCAGCCCAAGTGGGGGCTTGCCGAAGCCAGAGCAGGGGAGGGGGCCAGTCGCAGTGCTGTGGGGGCAATGGTCTCTGCCCTCACCCTTGCCGGCGGGTCCGAGGCACGCCCCCCCCCATGGACTCCCTGGGGAGCTCTGTGAAGGACAGGTGGGGAAATCTTCAGAGATACGGGGGAAGCGCTGCCCTGACTGCAGCTATTTCCTCCTGAAGGTTCGAGACGGAGCAGGCCCTGCGCCTGAGCGTGGAGGCCGACATCAGCGGGCTGCGCCGGGTGCTGGACGAGCTGACCCTGGCCAGGACCGACCTGGAGCTGCAGATCGAGGGCCTGAAGGAAGAGCTGGCCTACCTGAAGAAGAACCACGAGGAGGTGGGTTTCAAGCTGGGCCTCGCTTCCACCCCAGCCTGGTTTCCCGGAGCTGAGGACCCTTTTTCCTTCTGTATCCCCTGACCCTGGTCACATGTGCTGCACACAGCATGGTCCTGGGTGTGGAGCATAGCTCCTAAAGGTTCTGGCAAGGGATGGAGGTGACCCTGTCTGTCTTCCAGCGTTGGCTCCTTGGTCTGCATCTGAGAACCAGTCCCCTGTGGCTGGGGGAACAGGGGAGTGAGCTGGCCCAGGCCCAGCAGGCTCTGGGCCCTGACATGCCTGGTCTCTGCTGTATCTTTGCAGGAAATCAGCGCCCTGAAGGGCCAGGTGGGTGGCCAGGTCAGTGTGGAGGTTGATTCAGCTCCGGGCATCGACCTAGCCAAGATCCTGAGCGACATGAGGAGCCAATATGAAGTCCTGGCCGAGCAGAACCGGAAGGATGCTGAGGCCTGGTTCACCAGCCGGGTATGGAGGGGAGGCAGGGGCCCTTTGGGGAGGGGCACGGAGAGCGGGCTCCGTGCTCCCAGGCACGGATTTGCCTTAGCGCTGACACCCTCCGCCGCCTCTCCCTGCAGACTGAGGAGCTCAACAGGGAGGTCGCTGGCCACACGGAGCAGCTGCAGATCAGCAAGACGGAGGTCACCGATCTGCGGCGCACCCTCCAGGGTCTGGAGATCGAGCTGCAGTCTCAGCTCAGCATGGTATGTGCCCTCTTCGCCCCTGTGGGACGCACGCTCGTGTCCTTGTAGCCTTGGGCAGCCTGGGTGGTGGCTGTGCCCCCTGCCCTCTCTGGGTGCCAGACTCTGCTGAGTCTCCTTGCCCTCTCCCGAACCTCAGAAAGCTGCCCTGGAAGGCACGCTGGCGGAGACGGAGGCTCGCTTCGGAGCCCAGCTGGCACAGATCCAGGCGCTGATCAGTGGGATCGAAGCCCAGCTGAGCGACGTGCGGGCCGACACCGAGCGGCAGAACCAGGAGTACCAGCATCTCATGGACGTCAAGTCCCGGCTGGAGCAGGAGATCGCCACCTACCGAAACCTGCTGGAGGGCCAGGACGCCCACTACAACAACCTGCCCGTCCCCAAGGCCCTCTGAGTCCACAGCATTCTGGGCTTTCTGCCTCGCTGTGGAGGGAGTCCCCTGGGTAGGGGTGGAAGCGGGGATGGGGACCTTCACCCCTGGCTCTTACCTTGACTTGCCAATAAAACTTTTATGGCCCGAGGGAGGAAGAACATAGGGTTTGTTTATTTCAGCCCTCGGAGGGCACTGTTTAGGTTTTATTGTTTAAGTTGCATTTGGACCAGAGTCCACCCTGGCCCAGGAAAGGGAAGAGAGGGTGTTGCCAAACTCAGTATTAAGTTAATTCCTGTTTGTAGAGGTCTTCGTTTATCTTACCTGTTCCCTAAAACCAGCTTGTGGAATATGCATTGCTCCCACTGTACAGAGGGATAAACTGAGGCTTGGGGAAGTGAGGTGGTTTGTGCTGGCTATGCAGCTATTCTAACACATGGCAAAGGTGGGCTTGGAAACTGAAGTTTCTGCTTACAGATTTGGTTTTCTTTTCATTGTACTCCCCGCAAGAGTTGCTGTGTGTTTGTGTAGCTGTAATTAATGTTTACTGAGCACTCGCCAACTGCCATTTAATCAAACAACCCTAAAGGGTAGTATGAGTTACATCCTTTAGAGCAGGAAATAAGATCAGAGAGGTGAAGCAACGTGACCAAGGCCACACAGCGACTGCATGGAAGAGCCAGGACCAGAACCTACATTTCCTGATTCTTAACCCACGGTGCCACCACTGTGCCCTTGTCTCCTAGATGACACTGTTTGTACCATTTCCTCAGTACATTCCAGTCTTATGTGTGAATTCCTAGAACTGCGATCCCCGGAGGCAGTTCCTCCTGATACAACTGGGTCTTTGGGGTCAGAGGCTGAGTAACAGGGGCAGGCATCAGCTCAGAGCCAGGCTGGTGGGGATGCCTCTTTCGGGGTGTGTGGGCATGCCCTGGCACCTCCATGCATTCCGGGCAGCCCCGCATAAACCCCTCATGCCCACCAGCCCATACCTGGGCCCAGAGCCTGGAACGGGACCTGACTGTTACCCAGACGTCCCACGCCGACCCCCAAACCGGCTTGCCTGGGGCAAGTCCCGGGCCCGCAGAGGAACGCAAGTCCCAGCTTCCTGGTACAACTCTGCCCCTGGGTGGGTACAGCCCTGCCCCTGTAGTTTACAGCTCAGCTGCCAAGAGCAGAGGCCGATGAAAGGTGAAAAGTCCCGCTTCCCTGGCTGAGTGGTTCAGGCCCCGTGGGTCTGACTGTGACAGCGGACTGACTCTGTGAGGGGGTGGCAACCAAGTGGGGGACACTCTACCCCCCTCCCTGCCCCTAGGTCTCTAGGGGGACAGATTGAAGCTGGCCTGTGCCCAGCACCAGGCTGGGGAGGCCCAGGATCCTGCCATACCCTGTGCCCGTCCTGAAGGAGGCGCTCTTTCTGCCCTTTTCCCGTGGGCCTCGGGGAGGTTCATTGGCTTCCTCCAGATCGTGGGCTGGTGGCCCCAGAGCCCAGCTCTTCCCTCTCCTGCTCCTGCAGCCCTGGGCCTGGAGCCCCTTCCGTCACCTCCCGGCTATGTTCTGGCCACCAGCACCTACAGTCCCCCACTCCCGCTTCGCTCAGGAGGACTTGGAGCTGAGGCCAGAGGCCTGGCTTGCACTCTGGGGCCGCGACTGCCCGGAGACGTTTGTCTGTTGTCCCCTGTTCATGAAAGCCTCTGTTGTTGTCGCAGCTGAAACTCTCCCTTATGCCCTAGAGGCCCCTGGAATGTGGCCGTGGGGTGGGGTCTGGGCCCACACAGGTGGGGCCGGTGGCTGGGTCGCAGGTCTGGGTGTCAGGAATAAAGCCTTCCTTTGTGTGTGTGTCTGTGGGTCTGTGTGTGTGCGTGTGTGGCGGGGTGGGGACGCTTCTCAGTCTCAGTCTGGGAGTCGAAACCAGGAGCAGTGTGTTGACGGAAGCAGCTGGGACAGAGGAGAGGGAGAGAGAGGACCGGGGAGGGGACGTGGGGCAGGGTCTTTGCAGTCCCGCTGGTCATCGTGACCCCTTCAGGCGGCAGGCGTTTCTGGGCCGTCCTCTCCATCCCGGTGTGTCAGACGGGGCCAAAGTTATGTCCACTTTCCCGATTGGCAGACTGAGGCTGAGGAAGTTGGTTACCCAAAACCACATAACTAACGAGTTCTCCAGGCCCCAGGGTGTGGACTCTTTCTGCCCCTGGGGAGCAGAGGAGGGGAGGATGGCTCCTAAACTCCCCGGAGAACCCCACTCTCCCTGTGCCATTGAGCACTCACAGTGGCCCTCTAGCTGGGCTGGTGGGAATAGGGTTAGCGGTTTTTCTTTATTCTCTTTATTGTGGTAAAATATCCATAACATAAAATTTTCCATCTTAACCATCTCTAAGCGGGCAGTTCTGCGGTGTTAGGTATATTCACGCTGCTGGGCAAACCATCTCCACCCTCCGCTGTCATAGCTCTCTCCAGCTCGTAAAACTGGAATTTTAAACCTATTAAACGATAACTCCAAGTGCTCCTTCACCAGCCAGGTACTAGGCTCAGTACTTCATGTAAGTGGGAAAATGGTCCAGTTTTAAGTCGGGCCCCTGGCTCGGAGAGGTTGAGTCACACCCAGAGTTGGGGTCCAGGCCAGGCTCTTTGTGCTGGGCTGCATCGACCCATCCTAAGGGGTGGGGTGGGGTGGTGGTGGGGGTGAGGGGTGGGGGGACAGCCTGTCTGTCTGCCTTGGGCAAAGGACAGAAACTGGCACAGCATCCTGGGCGGGCTGCCTGGGGCAGGGCCCGGGGCTGCAGGCTGGGCTGGGGCCAAATGGAGCTTGATCTTCTGCCCCGGCCCAGCTGCCGCCTGCTCCTGGCGCTAAAGAATAGGTCCCGGTTGCCCAGACCTTGAAAATCCTAGAAGCTGTTTGGACCGAAACCAGGGATTTGACTGGGGCAGCTGCCACCCAGTCAGGGCCTGAGAGCAGAGGGAAAGCGAACGCGAGGGGCTGCTGGAGGGGAGTCAGGGTGCAGAGGGAGGCTGGCTGGGGTCCAGCCCTTTCTCATCCCGGGGTGACGGCGCCTAGTTGTTCCCGTGGTAATTGCTGGGGCCGTAATGTCTGCAGAGGCTTTAATGAGCTGTGGCTGATCTGAGCTTGATTATTTTTCTTTCGGAGGAAAAGACAATACCTTCCCACCCATGAGACAATGCTGCACTGTCGGGGTGCGGCCCCTGGGGACCAGGCTCGCTGCTGGGCCACGTGAAGAGAAGCCCACGCCACACACCGGGGCATCCCCTTTCCGCCACCCCAGCTTGGGTGCGGGAATCTGGGGTCTGCAGAGGGAGGTACTCTCTTCCTGTCCCCTGTTCGAGTCGGGGTGTCAGAGGACCCACTGAATCCCAGCAAGGCCCCCTTAGTAGCTGTGCTGCCTTCTGCAGGTCGCTTCCTCTCTCTGGGCCCCAATTTCATTTCTTCTGAGATAGAGGCAAGGACCATCTTCTGAGACGTGAGGACTGGAATAGGCATGGAATCCAAAGTGGTCTGTAGACCACGAAGTGTGCAGGAGAAGGAAGAGCTTACAGCTGTGAGAGCAAAATTAACAATGACCTGCATTGTCCAACAGATGCTGGTTATGGAAGAATGTGCAAGAGTGTGGTGTTCACTCACGGGGCAGATCTGATGTTCAAGGCCAAAAGCCCTCCCCCTCTCCTGCCCACTGGCGAGGGTGCTGGGGAGTCCTATGTACTGGATGTGCACCCCACTACCCGGCCCCTCAGAAGATGGGGAGCCAGGAGGAGGCGGGATGGGGGCTCTGCAAGTTGTCACAAGGAAGCTGAGACTTGAAATGTATCCTGTCCAAGGTTTTACAAGCAGTGATGTATAGAGCCAGACTTGAACCCAGGTCCAAGGGGCTACAGAGTTCTATCTCTTGTGCTGTGCCGCAGCCCTGGGCCAGGAACCTTCCTCCAGCCCAGCCTTGCTCAGTTCTCCACCCCTGGCTCTCTAGACCCTGGCCGGAGGGCTAGGCCACGCCTCCAGCGGCACGGCCCACGGGGAATCACGTATCTCAGAAAGCAGGCTCCCGAGCAGAGAAAAAGGCTCTCCAGAGTGCTGGCTCCCCTCCTGGGTTCAGCATCCTGCTGTCTGAAGTGGTGCCTTGCTCTCCCCATCTCCGCGCTGCCTTCCAGTCTGCCTGCAGGGCCTCCCTCTCCCCTCCCACCTCCCGGTGCTCAGGCACGTACAGCCCTCCGGTTTGGGTCCCTCCCCAGCCCTGCGGCGGAGGCGCTGGATGGGGACAAACGGGGCTAATCTGGCCCCGCTGTGCAGGGACATGCCTCTCCCTGGAGAAGGCAGGGGCTTTCTGGATCGCGCGCCTGTCTTATCTGCAGAAGTTTGCCCCGACTCGTCCCCAGAGCAAGCGAAGTTTCAGTGACAGGCAGTTGGCAGGTGGTGGGATTATCAATCAGCCCCTTGCCAGCCCTGAGCCTGCTGGCTTTTGTGAACCTGCCAGGGCAAGGGGGCTGGGGGCCGGGGGGAGCGGTAGGAGCGGGAGAAGCGGGAAGGGGGCTGTGGGTGGGGGCAGGGAAGAGAGCGGTGGAGGAGAAGAGTCCATTTGCAGCATCGGGGAAGTGACAGAGCCTGGTCCCTGTGGCACCTCAGCTGGATCCCTTTCTTGTCCTCGGCTTGTCCCCGTGGGCCCCGTGCTCCTCCACGGGTTTCTGCCCGACAAGCCCAAGAGCCCCAGGTTCACACATGGGGGTGTGTGAGGGACCACACTGGGCAGTGATGGGATGTGCCCCCCCACAAACCGAGACTGGGGAGCCGGCCCCCTTGGGGCGAGGGTCCCGGCCCGGGGCGGGTGGGGGGCTGCAGAGAAGTCCAGCCGAGGGCGGAGTTGGCCTGAGCCTCTAACAGGGCAGGCGGAGGCCTGGCAGACGTGATGCGAGTTTTCTCCTGCCGTGCAGAGATGAACCTGTAATCAAAGTGTTAAAATCATGGCCAAAGGCAAAACATCATACGCTCTGAATCATCTCTTTTGTTGCATTAAAAAAAAAGGGGGGGAAGAAAGAAAAGAAAAATCCCACACCAGCCTCACGGAGGTGTGCAGGCAGCTGTGTTTGTCAGGAACGTAGAGGACTTGGCTTCCCTTTGGGGGAGGAGACGTGGGGCCGTAACACCGTCTCAGGGGTATATAAGGAGCCCGGGGCTGGGGGTGACGGCACGGCACCCTGGTTTCAGCCCAGCCCGCGCCTCCTGCCAGCTCCTCTCGTGCTGCTGAGAGTGTGCTGCCTGGCCATGAGCACCGCCTTTCTGCAGACTTCTTCCTCCACCTTTGGGGGTGGCTCCAGCCGGGGGGGTTCCCTCCTGGCTGGGGTGGGAGGCTTTGGTGGTGGGAGTCTCTCCGGGGGAGGTGCGAGCCGTAGCATCTCGGCTTCTTCCGCTAGGTTTGTCTCCTCGGGGTCAGGAGGGGGCTTTGGGGGCAGCTTTGGTGGAGGGGTTGGTAGCGGTTTGGGTGTAGGCTTTGGAGGTGGCCTGGGGGGAGGTCTTGGGGGTGGCTTTGCTGGAGGTTTTGGGGGTGGCTTCGGTGGCGGCGATGGCGGCCTCCTCTCTGGCAACGAGAAGATCACCATGCAGAACCTCAATGACCGCCTGGCCTCGTACCTGGACAAGGTGCGCGCCCTGGAGGAGGCCAACGCCGACCTGGAGGTGAAGATCCGCGACTGGTACCAGAGGCAGGGCCCCAGCATCCCAGAGCGTGACTACAGCCCCTACTTCAAGACCATCGAGGAGCTCCGGGACAAGGTGAGTTCTCGGCCGTCAGGGGAAGGCGGGCAGGTGGCTGGTGCCTGCACACGGCTTGGCATCTGCGCTCTGCTGCCTGGGGGCAGTGCTCTCCTGCCCAGGCGATGATGGGTAACAGTGGCGGCTAACCTGCAGCGCTGGGGACGCGTTCCAGGTGCGGATGCCCTCACATATCCGCTCAACTAGGCAGTGCTTCGGATCCTGGGAATCTGGTCTGGACCAGTAGGAGCCGAGGTGGGGCAGCGCACATACCCTGCAGCGCTCTGCCTAGAGCGTTCCTTTGATTCCTTTGCCAGAATGCCAGGACTGCCTGCCTCACCCTTTGACAGTCTTTGGTGGCAAAAGAACTATGGGGACTTAGGAACCCAGGGACTGGTTACGGGCTCTGCTAGCCACTTGCTCACCCTTCCCTCTCCTGGATGGGTTTTCCCAGCTGCCCTCTGGGTTCCCACCGGCCTGAACGTTCTGTGGACGCGTGGCTGTGTCAGGGTGTGCAGGAGGCCAGTGACCACGAGCTGTCCACAGGGGAGGTTGGCGGGGTAACCCCAAGAGGGCACCTCACTCCTGGCCAAGCAGATCCCGCAGGGGCTTCCCTGCAACCCTGGCTTATGTCCTGGAGACGAGGAGGGCGGCAGGGGGCAGGCTAGGGAGCGGGCACTCAAGGTGAGCCTGGACTCTACCCTGGACCCTATTGCTGGTGTCAGAGGGGAGATGACCGGCGAGGGGTCTGACCTGGGACGCAGGGCGGGGAGAGCAGAATGGATGGGGGAGGGGGTCCTCTAGACACCAGTCCCCGGTCCCCTGCAGATCCTGGCGGCCACCATCGATAACTCCCGGGTCATCCTGGAGATTGACAACGCCAGGCTGGCTGCGGACGACTTCAGACTCAAGTAGGCTCTCTCGTCTCCCTTCCCCAGCCCAAGCAGCCCTGGCCCCTCGCCCTTCCTCACCGGGGTTCCCTCTTTCTCCCCAGGTATGAGAACGAGCTGGCCCTGCGCCAGAGCGTGGAAGCCGACATCAACGGGCTGCGCAGGGTGCTGGACGAGCTGACCCTGGCCAAGACCGACCTGGAGCTGCAGATCGAGGGCTTGAACGAGGAGCTGGCCTACCTGAAGAAGAACCACGAGGAGGTGAGATGGGGGGCTGGGGCCGGGGCTGGCGGGCGGCAGAGTGGGGCCACTGAAGACCCCTTTTCTTCTCTGATCCATAGCCAGGCCAGGTGGCCAGTGGGCTCTGCTCTCCTGATTTGCTTCATGAGCTCACACAAGGGCCCTGCTGTGCTGAGGGGTCAGGAGGGGAGGAGAGACCCTCAGAGCCGAGGGGCCCTTATGATCAAACCTCCTCATGTGCAGTGGGGAGCAGAGGCCGGGGTGGGTACAGAGCAGAGCCAAGGTCAGGTGGGGAGTTAGAGCTGGAGCCAGGATTGGCACGTGCGACCCCAGACTCGGCTCTCCCTTCCGCCCTCTGTCTCTGAATGGGCCCCACCCACCCTGCAGGAGATGAAGGAGTTCGGCAAGCAGGTGGCCGGCCAGGTCAACGTGGAGATGGACGCGGCCCCGGGCGTGGACCTGACCCGCGTGCTGGCGGAGATGAGGGAGCAGTACGAGGCCATGGCAGAGAAGAACCGCCGGGATGCCGAAGCCTGGTTCTTCAGCAAGGTGAGCCTGACCTGCCAGCCCCAGCCCAGCTCCCGGGAGGCCCAATGGGGAGCTCATTTCTCTTGTGTGTGACCTACAGACGGAGGAGCTGAATAAGGAGGTGGCCTCCAACACGGAGATGATTCAGACCAGCAAGACCGAGATCACAGATCTGAGACGCACAGTACAGGGGCTGGAGATCGAGCTGCAGTCCCAGCTCAGCATGGTAGGGGTCCCCGTCGCCTGTCCCCCTCCCCGGCCTCTACCACCCTCCACGGCGGCAGCTTAAGCCTTGGAGTTCCCAAGCTCCTTTTGGGGGGATGCTCCTTGCAATCACCCCCTCTCCCTGTGTCCTCTGCGGCGGCGACTCCCTGTCTAGTCTGATGTGGTGTCTGTTGGTCTGCTGCCCCCTCCACCCCCAGAAAGCCGGGCTGGAGAGCTCGCTGGCGGAGACGGAGTGCCGCTACGCCACGCAGCTGCAGCAGATCCAGGGTCTCATCGGTGGCCTGGAGACCCAGCTGAGCGAGCTCCGCAGCGAGATGGAGCAGCAGAACCAGGAGTACAAGATGCTGCTGGACATCAAGACGCGGCTGGAGCAGGAGATTGCCACCTACCGCAGCCTGCTGGAGGGCCAGGACGCCAGGCAAGGGAGCGGACTTGGGGGTGGGGTGCGGGTGGGGGAGGGGAGGGCCAGTCGTGGTTGCGGTGAAGTGTCATCTTGAGGGCAGGGCAGTGTGTCCCATGAAAAGAGAACAGAGCAAAGCGGCGAGAGGTTCCAGACTCTGCGCTCTGGTCTTTGGGTCTTACCTGGGCCTCTCTGGGCCTCCGTGCCTTCTGTAAGTGATAGCAATTGGGCTAGTGGTCTTGGATTTAATGCTGGTTCCATTACCTGCATGAAATAGATGGGGTTTTTATCATAGACCGGGATCTCTCTGTTTGGGGGTGGCAGGTCTGGAGGGCTGTCAGAATGTCCTAGCCTTTAGCGAAGGCAGGTATGGGGGTGGGGGTGGGGCGGGGGCTGGAGAGGACTGCTTAGCTGTCTACCCGGCCTCCCTTAGAGAGACCTGAGCTTCTGTCCTTTGCTATTTTTTTTGCCCCCTCCCCCTTTTTTTGTCATTTTAGGGTGCACCCGCGGCATGTGGAGTTTCCCATGCTAGGGATCTAGTCGGAGCCGTAGCCGCTGCCCTGCACCACAGCCATAGCAAAGCGAGATTCAAGCCGTGTCTGCGACCTACACCACAGTTCACGGCAACACCAGATCCTTAACCCACTGAGCGAGGCTAGGGATCGAACCTGCAACCTCATGTTTCCTAGTTGGATTCATCAACCGCTGTGCCATGACAGGAACTCCTGCTTTTTTTTTTTTTTTAATAACAATTCTACAATTTTTATTTTACAAAGATAAGCAGTGAAGTATTGAATGGTAGGTTGTTGTAAATGTGCACCTCACATTTCCTGTAACTTACGGAGCTGATGCCACATCTTAATGTCTTCTTCCTCATTGCATCCAGTGCTTTCTGTCTTCTTGCTCCGTGCTGCTTGATGAGGTTGAGGCAAGGGGAGACTTAGATCTGATTTTATCACTTTAATCCTAGAAAAAAAAAAAATCAAGAACGGAAGTCACGAAAGAAACACTCATTCCACCAAACCAGGAAGACCTATCACCTAAAGAATTTTAAATAATTTGACGATAGTTAAAAAAAGCCCTTAACCCGATACAATATAACATTCATTTTTATGTTTCCATAGGATTATTCTGGTGAGGATGCTAAATGTTGAACGTTTTAGTCAACGGAACCGTATAGAAACAAAATGACATTTTCCCCACCAGCATCTGCACTTAACACAAAAAACACATTCACATCATTTGTCCTTAATGAATAAAAGCAAAGGGACGTTAAAGAATACGAAGGTAGAGGCGTTCCAGCGGTGGCTCAGCAGGTTACGAACCCGGCTAGGAACCATGAGGATGCAGCTGCAATCCCTGGCCTCGCTCAGTGGGTTAAGGATCCGGCGTTGCTGTGAGCTGTGGTGTAGGTTGCAGACGCGGCTCGGATCCCGCGTTGCTGTGGCTGTGGGGTAGTCTGGCAGCTGCAGCTCTGATTGGACCCCTAGCCTCCTGGGAACCTCCATATGCCACAGGTCCGGCCCCCAAATAAATAAATAAGGAAACAAACAAACAAACAAACACACACACACACATATGAAGGCAGAGGCTGCCAGCAGTTTATAGTCGGTAAAAGGGAGATCAGCAGGTATACACCCCAACAATTTTTCAAGTTCAGTCGAATTTAAAATGTAGCTTCCACATTATTCTTCTCAAGCAAGCAGATGCTCGATAGGCCAAGCACAGCGCTGAACTAGCCATAGTACCTGTCCTTTGCTGAGATCTGCCTCCTGCTCTCTTTCAGGATGGCTGGCATTGGCGCCAGAGAAGGTAAGAAGGCTTCACCCTTCCTGAGTTGAGGGCACGGGGGGGAAGCTGTTGAAGCCACGGTTCCCCTTGGAATGGGGAAGAAGGAGAAAGAAGCCGGGCAACCCAGGAGGGCGGGGACACGTCCACTCCAGTGGACACCTCTTCCTTAGCGGGACCCTCCACCAGCCCCAGGTACGGCTGGGGGTTGATTTGTTGAGAACTTATGCAGGGCGTCACTCCCTCAAGGTCCCCCCTTCATGCGTTTAGGGTAAGATGCCCATGATTACGCCCTGTTTATGTGCAGCTTAAAAACCCTGACCTTCTTGCTCACTGCAGGGCATACCTGCCGTGTTCACCGCCCATCTCTTTGATGAGTAATTCAGCACCAGTCCTGGAAGGATTGGTCAGCAGCCATTCTCAGGGGTGCTGTCCGGTTCTTCTGGAGCTCAGCCAAGAGCCTGCCCCCACCGGCCCCTGCCACGCCGGGAGGGAGAACAAGGAGGGTCTCCCCCTCTAAAGCTCACCCTGTCTTTCTACAGCCTCCCTGGGAAGCAGCGGTGGCGGCAAAGTCCGCATCAACGTCGAGGAGTCAGTGGACGGAAAGGTGGTTTCTTCCCGAAAGAGAGAAATCTAAGTGCCCAGCGCAGGAGAGATGACCCCCGCCCCCTGCCATCTGCACCTTCCCCAGGCCGAGTGGACCGCTGGCCGGAGGGGCCGGAAGAGCCGACTCCAGGCCCTGCCTTCGGAGGGCCAGCTCAGGGGGGTCCCTCGTCTCCTAGTTTGCTTTGCATGCTGTCCCCCCACCCTGCCACCTCCTCCGGCTTTCCCACCTCCTTTAGAGCAGGCAGGTGAAAGAAACAGCTGTATTTTACAACAAGCTCATTCCTACCGTGGCTATCCATGCAATAAAGAATTGCTTTTCCTTTGCAAATATCTCTTGGTAGTAAGTCCAGTTTTTCTTGTTGGTGGCCTCCGGGGAGGCCCAGGGCCCATGTGCTGTCATTTCCCCATACTTCGAGCCCCTTCCCCACACAGTCACTCTTTGGGGTTTCTGGGGCTGCTCAGGTGACTTGCTATCCGGTGTACCCTGCTTAGTGATCATGGAAGCAGGAGGCGGGGTTCCTGAGAGCAGCCTGGTTGCCCAGCACGGAGCCGGACTCTCATTAGTTGCCTGTGGCTGACTGCGAGGAGGGCTTTGGTTCACTGCTGTGTGGTGGGCGCCGTGCTAGGCATGCCAAACCACGAGTCTCATTTCATACAACTGCCGGTGGTCGGGATGTATTATTCCATCTTAGAGATGGGGGAACTTAAAGGTGAGGTGAGAAACTTGATAGATAAGGATGTCATCCATCAAACGTAAAGATGAATGAAGCTGTCCGGGAGGTGACTTGCCCAGAGGCCTCGTAGCAAGCAGCAGGGCTGGGGCTGGGCCCCACACCTGTGACTCTATGACCAGGGCTTGTTCTGGGACCCCAGGCCCTGGTCCTTGACAGTTCGTTGCCAGGAACTTTCTCTTTGCTTCGGCCCTCCCCACATGTGCCCTTTGAAAGCCCCCTTCTTTTTTTTGGCCAGCATGCCTGACCTCCAGAGTGGCTGAGCCCTTTCCAATCTCTGTCCCCCTGCAGAGCTGGGCTCCATCCTCCCTGAAGCTGCCACTTCCCTGCAAGGCACTGAAATTGCCCAGAGAGAAAGACACCAACTCCAGGAAGACCTCCTTGATTTCCCCAAGCTAAAGTCCAAAGCAACGCCAAACCCTATTGCCCTTCTCTGTCCAAATCTTCTTCCTGGCCCCCTGGCCCCAGTCTCCACCCTAGGGCTCATGAGAGCAGTGGCACCCACACACCTGATTTGTTGCCTCTGGTCTGGGGCTGGTTTCTCTGGGATTCACAGCCCCTGACAGAGGCAAGGAACGAGGAAGTGGAGAGCTCTGGGTGCAGTGGCTGAGCATGGGGGTGGGGGAGGTAGAACCGGTTTGTTAGACTTGCTGGGAAGAGCCCGTAGGAGGTGACTCTGTTTTCCTGACAATCAGATGTTTTGGAGGAGGGCCAGGCCCAGTGAGAGGGACACTGCGGGTCCCACTGGGGGAAATTCCTTGCCCAGCAACCCCTGCTGGAGAGAAGGTGGCATCTGTTCTTCCCGAGGGAGATTTAACCTAGTGTCCTGAGTACACTACACGCTTCGGGGCCAGACTTCCCTGGGGCTGGAGGAAGGAAAGGGAATTTATTTAATTTATTTTTTGACTTTTTTTTTGTTAGGCAAGAAATAGAGTTATTAAGATAGGACTCTTGTGAGAGATGCAAGGCAGCAGGCAAGGAGGCTCTGCCCTGAGGATCCGGTGGGCTACAGTTTTATCATCCAAGGGGAGTGCTTCTTCCCCACCCCTGCTTTTTAGGGCCACACCCACAGCATATGGAGGTTCCCAGGCTAGGGGTCGAATCAGAGCTGCAGCTGTTGGGAATGCCAGATCCGAGCCGCATCTGCGACCTACACCACAGCTCATGGCAATGCCAGATCCTTAAGCCACTGAGCGAGGCCAGGGGTCGAACCTGCGTCCTCATGGATACTAGTCGGGTTTGTAACCTGCTGAGCTACAATGGGAACTCTGGAAAGGGACTTTATTAAGGGTCCTTCCCCTGCCAGGCTCTGGGCAGGGCATTCCATGGATGGCGTCTCATTCCCTCTCCTGATAGCTTTTGAAGTCGGGCTCAGACATCAGATGTCAGTTTTCAAAAGCGGAAGTGGAGGTCCAGGGAAATCAAGGCTTGAATTAGGAAATAGTGACACTGGGCCTGGGACGGTCTCTCTGATTCCAGACCTTTGCCTTTCCCTTCATGCCATGTGGTGACATCTGGCAACATCTTCCTTAGAGGCTGTGCTGGTCAGAAACCTGTTTCCTGACGTCTGGGTGTATGTGTGTGTCGCGGGCGAGCCTGTTCAAGGGTCGCGCAGCCACTGCGGTCAGAAGGATTGTCCTCACGCGGAACCTTGGTCTCTCAAGCTGTGGTTTGAGCCCGGAGCACTGGGTGCCACGTCCCTAACATCCTGGGATCAGCAGGCTCCTTTGGGAGACTGCGACCCCTCTGTCGGAGCTGGTGGCCTGGCTGCTTCCTGCTCCTGCCTCGCTGACCTCCGGGCCTCTGATGGGAAAGTCTCAGACCTTTGAAACAGCCACCAAAGCGTTTTCTTTTCTTTCTTTCTTTCTTTTATTTTTTTAGGGCTGCACCTACAGCATACGGAAGTTTCTGGCCTAGGGGTCAAATCAGAACTGCAACTGCTGGCCTACACCACAGCCACAGCAATGCAGGATCCCAGCCACTTGCACCACAGCTCAGGGCAAGGCCAGATTCCCTGACCCACTGAGCAAGGCCAGGGATCAAACCCGCGTCCTCAAGGATACTAGTCAGGATCTTAACCTGCAGATCCACAAGGGGAACTCCCCAGAGAATTTTCTTTGTTTGCAGAAATAACCACCTCTGCAAAGGTTCCTGAAGGCAGGGGGCGGTAGAGAGCTCGGCCTCCTCCCGCGAGCTTTGTTAGGGCCACACCCTGAGCCGGAGGAGAGGGTAGCGGGGAGAGGGGGGGCCGCTGTTCCTGCTGTGCTGGGGTTCAGGGAGGGGCTGTCAGGGAGGCCCTTGGAATTTGCCAAGTCCTGTCCCCTGCCTGACCCTGGAGCAAGAGGCCTACACCCAGGGAGCACTCATGCCTGGCTGAGCCCTTAAATAGTCTCTGGGCAGGGATGGCCCGCCTCCCGCCTGCCCCTGGACTCACGTGGGGTGGGTTTCCAGCCAATCCGGGAGGCGGGCAGCGGGCCACCCTCCTCCCCACAGAAAGGCCAGCTTTGGGACTAAGAATTAGGGCAGAGGTTCAAAGGTTCAGGCTGGGCTCCCCGGAGCACATGTGGGGCCTGCCCACCCCTCTGTTCCTGAGGATTTTGATTGCTCCCTGTCTCCCTCTGGGTCTCAGTTTCCCCATTTTAATGAATTAATTTAAAACATTTAATTAATTAATTAATTAATTAAGGTTATGCGTGCAGCATGTGGAAGTTCCTGGGCCAGAGATGGAACCTGAGCCCACAGCAGTAACACCTGCTCCTTTACCCACTGAGCCATCAGGGAACTCCCTCCCCATCGTTCAGTGGAGCAGTCTGACTGGACAAGATGATCTTGAGGCCCTCTGGGAGCCAGTCTGTACCCGGGACCTCAGGAGCGGGCCCTGCGGATCTGTGACAGCAGGGGCTGTGTCTACTGCACACAAGGCCGAGTCCTCGGACTGGGAGCTGAATAAATTAACTGTGGCTCAAATACATGCTCTTTCTTCTCTTTTGCTCTTTCCTGCCTTCGACCTGGCTCTGGAATTCACTGGCGTCTTGGGCCTGTGCCCACCTTTCCCTAGGACCTCCGGAGCCGGCGTGACCCCCCTCAGATGCCATATCTGCCTGCTGTTCCCGCTCATCTGAAGCCAGCAGACAACGTGTCCCCAAATCAGCTTCTCTGGCGGTTAGCCAGAGCTCCCCTCTGCCGGGAGCAGTGTTCGGAGGTATATTTCGCAAAGCCTGTCTTCGGGGGACGTAAAAGATTGAGTTGGGGAGATAAGACAGGAATGTCCCCAGCTGTCACCTGTCCGGTGGCTGTGGGTGCCATGCTGGCTGCAAGAACCAGAGAGGGAGGCAAAGCAGTGAGCTGCCACAGATGGAGGCCCAGAAGAATTCTCTGACGGGTCACCTAACAACGATAAGCTTGTATTTCCTCATTTGTAACAGGGAGGGGATAGGGCCCTTCGGCCTGCTGGCAGCTCCCTCCGGTGTGTCAGGCGCTTCTCAGATATCAACTCATCTAAGGCTTGTTTTTCAGTTGTGGCCGCTGGGGCACCGAAAAGTTGAGTAATTTTCCCAAGGTTTCACAGCCACTGCATAGCAGGTGGAAGACTGGAACAGGTCCAATTAATTCAAAGACTTTGCTGAACTCGCTGGGTTTCTGGGGATATAAAAGGGATTTTAGAAAGCTGGGCATGTAGAAACGTAAAGCCCTGAGGCTTTGAGGCTAGCCTGGGGAAGGCTTCCGAGGATTGCTGTGCCAAGCAGGTGTCCCAAGGGTGGGGAGCTGCCCAGAGGGCCGGAGCACACTGTCAGCGGGAGAGGCTGCCTTTCATGAGAGGCCCCTCCCCCGTGGGGGGCCCCTAAGACCCTTTGGGAGGTGGTTGGGGTTCCAGGCCCCCTGTGGTCCAGGGAGAGGAAGAAGGAGGAAGGAGCCCGATCCAAGATCCGAGCAAGGAAACCTGGGTTAGGAGCCGGGGGATGGGGTCCAGGCCTCAGCTCAGCAGGTGAAGAGTCTGGTGACTCTGGATAAATCCTGGAGCGCCAGAGCCTCAGAAGACATTGAGAAAGGAAATTTAGGAGTCATTTCTTTCTATCTTTTTTCTTTTTCTTTTTCCTTTTTTGGGCTGCACCTGCAGCACATGGAAGTTCCCAGGCCAGGGGTCTAATCGGAGCTACTGCTGCCGACCACAGCCACAGCCACAGCCATAGCCACGCAGGATCCGAGCCATGTCTGTGACCTACGCCACAGCTCGCAGCAACGCCGGATCCCTGATCCACTGAGCGAGGCCAGGGATCGAACCCACGTCCTCATGGATACTAGTAGGACTCGTTTCTGCTGTGCCACAACAAGAACTCCTAGAAGTCATTTCGATGTTAGGCCCAGATGAGTCAGTAGCAGAGCTAGAAATCCAGGCATTTCTTTTCCCTTCCCACCGTCCTGGGTCTTGGTGTTTTGGGGCCTCAGTTTCCCCACATGTGATGCGGGGGTTGGATGGGAAAGTTCAGAGCTTACATCCGGACAGACGGCCGATAGGCTGACTGTCAGACTGTCCGATGAACAGGCTCAGCTGCTGTGGGACGTGGGACCAACCACCAGCTGGGTCCCGGTCCTGGATGACAGGAGCCTGAGAGTGGAGAGGGCAACAGAGGGGCCTTTGTTTGGAGGGGACGGTGGCAGCACTGTTCTGAAAGGGTCTGATCAGGTAGTAGTTAAGGGTGTAGACCCTGGAGCCAGAGGATTGAATCTTGGCTCTGACATAATCCAGTTTTGGGCATTTATAGGGTTTTTTTTTTTTTTTTTTTGCTTTTTTTAGGGTCACACCCGTGGCATATGGAGGTTCCCAGGCTAGGCGGCAAATCGGAGCTACAGCTGCCAGCCTACGCCACAACCACAACAATACAGGATCTGAGTCGAGTGTGCGACCTACGCCACAGGTCCTGGCAATGCCGGACCCTTAACCCACTGAGCGAGGCCAGGGATTGAACCCACAACCTCACGGTTACTGATCGGATTCGTTTCCTCTGTGCCACGACGGGACCTGATGGGCATTTATAGTTTACCTCGCCGGGCCTTTGCTTTCTCAGCCGGAAAAAGGCTATGATAAAAATAGTCAAGTCGTTCCAGGGACCAAATGAAGTCATGTGTGTCGAGTTTTTGAGACAGTGTGCAGCAACATGAGCCAATGTTATTTTGTTATCTTTTAAAACATACAGAAGGGAACACTCAGAGATGAGACCCCGAGCTCACAGCAAGTCTCCAGAGACACCAACCAGCAGAGTGGAGAGAGCCGGAAGCCAGCTTACATCTCGACTTCCTGGTGACCTTGGGCTAGTGACCCAGCCTCCCTGAAACCTCAGCCGTCTCATGGACAAAACGGGGTCAATAAGACCCGCTCCCATAGCTGTGCGGACTCAGTGACTCGGGGGGACGCTCAGCCTTCTTTGCGGGGGGACGGGAACTCGTAATTGCGGCTTTCCTGCCCCTTTCTAGGAAACGTTATAGGGAGGGGACTGAATCGGTGTGATCTGGCCAAAAAGCAGAGAAGGAAGTTGAAGACAGGCGAGCAGTTCCTCTGCCGCAGGACTCTGTGTCCTGCCCCCTTCGGACCAGGGCTAGGAGAGAGGAAACGGGGTCCCCAGGATAGGTGTCTGCCCAGCTTCCAACAGAAGGGGTGGTGTGTGAACCCCGGGGTTCACTCTGGGTCAGAGGCAGGTGCTCCTGTGACAAGGCATCGCATACCTGGGGAGGGGAGGGGAGGGGAGGGAGGGAGGGGAGGCAGGTCCCGGCCACGTGGGGCTTTGGAGGATCCGAGGTATTGTTCCTCTCAGAGGCGTTGGCTGAACCTGCTCTTCAGCCCCGGGAAGACCTTCATTCCGGGCCTGGCAAGTTCCATTAATCTCCTTGTCAGTTTTGATCCTCTACTGAGAGAGCCAGGGCCCCTGCTCCGGGCTGAATCATGTCTTTTCAGAAAGAGAGAGCTGAGCCATCAGTTTGGGGCAGGAGGGCCGGGCCGGCTCAGGGGTCCGGCCTCGCTGTGGACTTTGAGCCCCACAGCCAGCCCTGGCTCTCTCCCTGACGCTGACAGTCCCTGGGGAGACGCAGGTCCATGTCCCTACCCGCGGAAAACAAAGGCCAGGAAAACCCTGATTCAGATGCCTCCTTTCTGGTCTTGCTGAGTCAGCGAAGGGGTTTCCAGGATAACCTCAAGCCTGTGCCACCTCTCCCCAGTCCCTGGCCTATCCCGCCGAGACCCTCAGGCTGCTGTGGGCAGAAGGCAGCTCCCGGGAGGCTGTTCAGGGCAGCCCTGGGGTTGAGTGAGTGGTGAGTGGGGGCTGGGAGCCTGAGTCCAGGGTCCCCCATTCTCAGCCCTGGAACCTCTCCTATCCTGGGCTCTGAGAGGCCAGTCCAGGGCCCTTTTCCTCTAGGCCTGAGTGGCGGGGACTCCTCCACAGGCTTACTCAGCAGACACTGCATTTCAGCCACATCCTCGGCTCCTCGGCAGAGAGCCTGGACCCAGGTCTGTGTGCGTGCGTGCGTGTGTGTGCGTGTATGTGTTTGTTTTTAGGGCCGCACCCTTGGCACATGGGAGTTCCCAGGGTAGGGGTCGAATCTACAGCTGCTGGCCTACGCCACAGCCACAGCAACACCAGATCTAAGCTGCGTCTGCGACCTACACCATAGCTCACGGCAATGCCCGATCCTTAACCTAACGAGCGGGGCCAGGGATCAAACCCGCATCCTCATGGATACTACTCGGGTTAGTTACTGCTGAGCTACAACGGGAACTCCTGGACCCAGGTCTTGGGTCACATCATCCTACGTGGCCTCACAAGCTCAGACAGGTGTCATGTGACCGAGGGGCTAGAAAGAGCCCCAGCTGAGTATCACAAGATGTCCTTTTTTCAATGTGGCCGTGCCTCTGCGGCTGCTGCTGTAAATGAAGTGACTAAACACACGCGCCAGGATGATTTAGGGCCTCTCAGCCTCAACACTATCGACCTTTTGGGCTGGAGAGCTCTGGGCGGTGGGGCTGTCCTGTGCTCAGTAGAATGTTTAGCAGCAGCCCTGGTCCCTGCCCTCCCGACCCCAGCAGCATCCCTGTTATGACAACGTGTCTCCAGACACTGTCACATATCCCCTGGGGAACAGAATAGAGAGCCTCTGAATTGATTTTCGGTGACAGAGCTGGAATTTTGGTTAGGCTGGGGGACCAGAGTGTACGGGGTAGGGTGGGGGGCAACTGACCGGGAAAAAGTACAGTGAACTTTATGCAGGGCTGGCAATGCACTGGGTGGTGGTTACACAAGTAAACACACGCCTATAGCTTCATGCACAGGTAAAAATGTGTCAAGCGGGACGCTTAGGATTTGGGCACTTTACTGTTTAAAAAATACTCCTAAAAAAATGAGCCCGGAGTTCCTGTTGTGGCTCAGTGGTTAATGAATCCAACCATGAGGTTGCGGGTCCGATCCCTGGCCTCGCTCAGTGGGTTAAGGATCCGGCATTGCCGTGAGCTGTGGTGTAGGTCACAGACGCGGCTCAGATCCCGCATTGCTGTGGCTGTGGCGTAGACTGGCGACTACAGCTCCTGTTAGACTCCTAGGCTGGGAACCTCCATATGCCGCGGGTGCGGCTCTAGAAAAGGCAAAAAGACAACAACAACGACAACAAAACGAGCCCGAGTGTCAGGCAGAATCAGATTTGGACTTCAGTCCGGACTCTGCCCTTCAGGCTCAGTTTTCTCGTGTGTAAAATGGGGATAATTGTAGGATCCACCTTACAGGGTTGCCGCAAAGATTAAAGGAGGCGGGTGCCATAAATTTCTTAGCCCGGTGGCTGCTCGTGGTGCGGAACCTGAGGTATTAGCTAGTATAAGGGGCAGGGCTGCTGGCTCATGCTCTGCCTCAGTTTCCCCAGCTGTGCTGGCTGGTCCCAAAGACCCCTTGCCATTGTGATTTTATCTGATGGCCTTGGAGCCATTTTTTTTTTTTCTCTCAGCCTAAACCCTTTCAAGGTCATCGATTCTAAGGTACCAAACAAAGTGTGTCATGGTGGCTGGGAACCCGGAGGAGAAGAAAGGTAAAGGATGATGAACCTTCCAGTTGTAACTTTTAGAAACAGGAGGAAGAGGGGCGGAGGGCTGCGGTGACCTCGCACAGCTGGCAAGCCTCCCCGGTTTACGGGTGCAGCTCGGCCCTCGTCCTAGCATTGGGTGGGGCCGGGAGCCTGTGGGAGTGAGTTCTGTACGTGGAGTGGTGAAACAGAATTCAGTTGTCAAAGGATAGTCTCAAGTAGAACAGTTTTCCTCTGAATCATCCCTTTTGTTAAGGATTAAAAAAAAAAAGGGGGCCCCCCACCCCAAAGGCACAACCTACCCTGGAAAGTAGAGGTAACTGGTCTTGTGGGAAAGAGACGTGCACTTGGCACTAGTCAGAGGGTGGGGAAGGGAGGAGGGAAGATGGGGCGACTGTCCAACCCCCTAGATGAAGTATAAAAAGGCGTCCGCTCCGGGGTAGAGCCACCGTCCTCGGCCGGACAAGCCAAGCTCCTGCAGCACCTGCTCTCTGCCCATCTCGCTTCTACCATGAGCTGCCGCCTGCAGAGTTCCTCCGCCAGCTACGGAGGTGGTTTCGGGGGTGGCTCCTGCCAGCTGGGGGGAGGCCGCAGCATCTCCACCTGCTCAACCCGGTTTGCCTCTGGGGGATCTGCCGGGGGCTATGCGGGCGGTGTGAGCTGCGGCTTCGGCGGAGGGGCTGGTAGCGGTTTTGGGGCCGGCCTCGGAGGCGGCTTTGGAGGTGGCTTCGGAGGCGGTTTTGCTGGGGGTTTTGGCTTCGGTGACTTCGGTGGCGGCGATGGCGGCCTCCTCTCTGGCAACGAGAAGATCACCATGCAGAACCTCAACGACCGCCTGGCCTCGTACCTGGAGAAGGTGCGCGCCCTGGAGGAGGCCAACGCCGACCTGGAGATCAAGATCCGCGACTGGTACCAGAAGCAGCGGCCCAGCATCCCGGAGCGTGACTACAGCCCCTACTTCAAGACCATCGAGGAGCTCCGGGACAAGGTGGGCCTTTGCAGGCTGAGGAGGGTTCCTTCGTGCAGGGCAGAGCCAGGAAGGCCAGGAAAGGCAGGTCCCCTCGGGGACCAGAAGATGCAGAGTGGACAGAATTCTTACCCTTCCTGCGGCAGAAAATGTAGTCTTTTACTTCTCACCAAGCCTCTCTCCTGATGGGCTTTCTCATTCCAGGTTCCCAAATGCGTTTTCTCCCATTATTCCTTTTTATTGTTCTTATGCACGCCAAGTTTTCTTTTCTTTTCTTTTCTTTTTATTGCTTTCCGAACAGTTATTTCATTGGTGACTTGATCTCTATAATCCTAAACCACTGGGTTATTTGGAATCCATGGCAGGTTAAAAAGCCACTCAGAATGACTTAAAGCAACAGAGAAAAGGGTACGTGTTCATTCACTGGTCTGGGAACGCTAGTTTGCTTGGCAGGAGGCCCCTTTAAACCGGTGTTCTCAATTGGCTGTGACCGGGTGGGGAAGATGCAGGCAGAGGCTCAGGCTGTGCCAAGCTTAGATTCCCTCTGTCGAGGCCTGTCCATCACGCTGTGTTACCAGCTTGTAAGAACAGAAATCCACCTGCCAAGGCTGAGTCCCAGCTCCTGGAACACAGATATTTAGACAAGAAATTCACACGGATCGGGATATTTGTTGGAATTCCTCTCTGCTCAGCGGGGAGGCCAGGCTCCGGTGAAGTTATCGTGAGCTGTGGGGAGAGCCAGGGTGATTTTTCTCCTGATCTGCCGGAGAAGGGAGGCTCTTAAGACAGCGGCCTCGAGACGAAGCTCGTCTGAGGCTGCGGGGAGGTGACTAACCATCGATGTCCCTGGTGGGGTTGCTCCCCACGCTCGTGGCCCCTGCAGTGGTTCCCTGCTGTATTTTTGCAGATCCTGGCGGCCACCATTGAAAACAACCGGGTTGTTCTGGAAATTGACAACGCCAGGCTGGCTGCCGACGACTTCAGGCTCAAGTGAGTTTCTTTCTCGTTCCTAGCAGCTCTAGTTTTATTTTTTTAATTCATTCATTTATTTTTAATTTGTTTGCTGCTGGAATGCATCTTGTTTTGTTTTTGATTGTTTTAAATAGAAAAAAAATAGAGCTGATTTACCCTGTAGTCGTTCTTGTTTTAGACGCGTGCTCCTCTGAACAATGAAATCAGAGCACCCCAGGACCGAAGGTTCTGGGAAAGTAGCAGAGTCATTGCAGGGCTAGGGGAGGGTCTGATACCATTTATGTTGCTGTTTCTTTCAACTGAAAAATCCTTTTAGGTATGAGAACGAGCTGGCCCTGCGCCAGAGCGTGGAGGCCGACATCAATGGCCTGCGCAGGGTGCTGGACGAGCTGACCCTGACCAAGACCGACCTGGAGCTGCAGATCGAGAGCCTGAACGAGGAGCTGGCCTACCTGAAGAAGAACCACGAGGAGGTGAGGGAGGAGGCTGGGCCTGCCCTGGCCAAATCGCCTCCAGCGGGAATGGGGAGGCCGGCCTCAGCCCTCGACCGGGGGACCTGGAGGAGGCACTTTCTGGAACATTCCAGCGGCATTCAGAGTGGAGGAGAGGTTGGGAGCTTCACACGTCTTTCTTTCCCATCCTCACAGGAGATGGCGGAGTTCAGCAAGCAGGTGGCCGGCCAGGTCACCGTGGAGATGGACGCGGCCCCCGGCATAGACCTGACCCGCGTGCTGGCGGAGATGAGGGAGCAGTACGAGGCCATGGCGGAGAAGAACCGCCGGGATGCGGAGGAATGGTTCCAAAAGAAGGTACTCGGCACTTTCAGCGCACCGAGTGGGGGGTGGGGGGTGCCAGGGCTTTCCTGCTGGGCTCCTCCGTCAGCTCCGTCTTGCTTGCCTTCCAGAGTGCGGAGCTGAACAAGGAGGTGACTTCCAGCACGGCCTTGATCCAGACCAGCAAGACAGAGATCACGGAGCTCAGGCGTACGCTCCAGGGCCTGGAGATTGAGCTGCAGTCCCAGCTCAGCACGGTACACCTGCCGTCCCCTGCCCTGCGGCCGCCCCTCTAGGCCTCCCCCTGGCCCAGCTCCCCTCAGACCTTCTCCTTTGCTCCCCCCCCCCCCAGAAAGCCGGGCTGGAGAGCTCGCTGGCGGAGACGGAGTGCCGCTACGCCCTGCAGCTGCAGCAGATCCAGGGCCTCATCAGCAGCATCGAGGCCCAGCTGAGCGAGCTCCGCAGCGAGATGGAGTGCCAGAACCAGGAGTATAAGGTGCTGCTGGACATCAAGACGCGGCTGGAGCAGGAGATAGCCACCTACCGCAGCCTGCTGGAGGGCCAGGACGCCAAGTAGGTCACACGGAGGAGAGTGACTGCAGGACCTCGGATGGCAGAGCGGGCAGGGCCTTGGGAGTCAGGCCTTGATGTCTGGGAGGGGAGGGTCCCTGTCTGAGCTTCAATGGCCCGAACCGAGATCCGGGACCTCCTTGTCCCCTGGCATCAGACTGTGGCCACCTTGCCTTGCATCTCTAATTTGGGCTTCTGGATTAGATTGGCAGGAGTGGGGACCTTGGGGAAAAGATCTCATATTGGGAAAGGATTAGCTTGGATTCGGGTCCAGCCACACAAAGCTGAGACTGAATTGCCTTCAGACTATCTGCAGGGACCGGGCCGTCTTACGGGCCCAGGGGAAGGGGGGGTCCAGTGAACCAGGAGGTGCACGAAACTTCCAGCAAACGCCCCCTAACATCTCCTCCCGAGGTCTCACAGACAGACAGACGGACAGGCATCTGACGCTGCTGTCCCGTGGGCTGGGGACACAGCTGGGAAAAGAGTCCCACTAGGGTGGGTGGGTCCAAGTCGTGATCTGAGTTGCTCCCTCGGAGGACAGTGAGCAGCAGTCCTTGCTTGCCTTCCGCTCACGGCTGCCTCCCTCCTCTCCCCCAGGCTGACCGGCTTCACCACAGGAGGTAAGGAAGGGACTCAGTGGGAGAGTGAGGCAGGCTCAGGCCCCCTGCCCAGGGGCCGGGGGTGGGCTGGGGGGTGGGGCGGGAAGGGGGCCAGTGCTGGGCTCCCCAGTTTAGCGAGGGAGGGGACTGGGGCAGAAGCGATCCTCCGCTCCTCTGTTTTCCCTGCAAAATTGATGGCTGTGCGCCACAGACCCCCAGCGCCGTCGCGGAGAGAGCCCCCTAAGACAGTAACCTAGAGCCTCCATCAAGTGACTCCCTCACCCATTGAGGGTTTGGGGCCCTCCTGGGGTCCTGAGCTGGCCTGAGATGGGTCTTCTCCAGCCTGAATGTCTTTTGTCTCCTCCGTTTCCCAGGAAACGCCAGCCTCAGCACCACAGTCTCTGCCAGCACCAGTGTTAGCGGCAGCACCGCCACCACCCGTCGCACTTAAGAAAACAGCAGGCCTTAAATGGGCCAGGAGGCCCCTCCCTCTGTCTTCAGCGCACAGAAGAGGAGACAGCTGACAGCCCCAGGCCTCGGCTCCAGGGCCCCGGGTCCCCCACTCTCCCCAGGGTGGGCACACCGTCCCTGCCCTTCTTTGCAGAGTCTGCTCCCTCTTCTCCCTGACCCGCCTCCTCTGATTTCTCAGCTTCTCTACTAGAAAGAAAAGATCACTCAATAAAGTTTCCTGCCTTTTGCAAACGTATTTTTGACTCTGGTCTGGTTTCTGAGGGTGGTACCTGCCAAGGCCCTGATGGGGCCTGTGGGTGAGTGGGTGAGGCTGGGCTGAGTGGCTCCCCCCACGGGGCCCGGCCCAGAGAGCTCCCAGCTGAGAACGGCCCACCCTCAGCCACCGGTGTAATAATGACACACACTGGGGACACAGGTGGCTCACGGAGAATGGCGCCCAGTAAATGTGGACCATTAGGGCCAGTACAACACCCTAGAGGATGCCCAGTAATACGGCAGCAACAGGGTTCTAGTAGAGTCAGGCGATGGGGCGAGGCAAGGAAGAGGCACAGAGAAGGCAGGATGCAAGGGGCTAGCACAGGGCTGAGTTGGGGAGAAAGAGGCCCAGGATCCAAACCCACCCCTACCCAGCTGCCTCCCTGCTTCCTGCAGAGAGAGCTTCCTTTTGAGAGAGAGCTTCCCGCAGTCCTCCAGCCCCTCCTCCTTCTCCACCCCAAGTCTGTCTGTGCTCCAGGCAGTTGGTTTGGTCCTCCAGGGGTCTCTCAGACATGGCCTCGCCCAGCCGGCTAAGCTGGCGGCGTTGGGTGGGGTGGGGTGGTGGGGGGTGTGAGGACTGGCAGGGTGTTGCCCTCCCCTCGTCCCAGATCCCACCCCTGCTGCAGAGCAAAGTGGGGTTCAGCTCTCATTCACATGCGCCAGAATGGTGCTAGGAGCTCAGATATCAAAGAGCAAAAAGAGGAGTTCCTGCCTTGGTGCAGCGGAAACGAATTTAACTAGGAACCATGAGGATGAGGGTTTGATCCCTGACCTTGCTCAGTGGGTTAAGGATCCGACGTTGCTGTGAGCTGTGGTGTAGGTCACAGATGAGGCTCAGATCCTGCGTTGCTGTGGCTGTGGTGTAGGCTGGCAGCTATAGCTCCGATTCAACCCCTAGCCTGGGAATTCCATGTGCCGGGGGTGTGGCCCTTAAAAAAAAAAAGCAAGAAGACATGGCCTCCACTCCCCAAACCCGGTTACTTTTTCATTCATCTACTTCGTCAGCAGCTATTTACTCAGGGCACTGTGTACCAGGAGTGGTGTTGGATCCTGGAGAGAAAAAGACACACAAAAGCCCCCCTCCGTCTTGAGGGATTTCAGGGACTGACAGGCCATAGGAGGCGACGCCTACATCAAAAAATTATTGCAGTCTTCAAAGGTTCATCATCTGCCACAGCTCTCTGTTCTTTCCCCACCACTCCCAGCCTTCCCGTCTGTCCCCAAAGCCTCCTGTACTGCTGGCCATTATCAATTACCAGTTATCGGAGGGCAGCGTGCCAAGGCCACAGGTCCTGGAGTCACGCTGCCCTGGTGTGTGTCCTGGATCTGCCCCTTATTCTACCTGTAATCCTGGCCAAGCCCACTTAACCCTGTGAGCTCACTTTCCTACCTGCCAGGTACCACCTCCCTCAGAAGTGATGAAAGTCAAGGGCTTAGAACAGTATGGCACATAGTAAGTGCTCAATAAATAAAGTTTTGCCGTTCTCTTTCCTTCGGGGGCAGGGATGGTTTTGTTTTCACCATCCTCACTCATAATGAGGATGCTATAGGAGCTCGGTAAACACGTTGGATGGAGGAAGGAGCGATGAATAGAAGCTCTGGGCAATGAAACAGGTAAGCCCACGGTCCGGCATGCGAAAGGGGAAGGTCGGGGGTGGGGCACCCTCAGAGCTGAGCCCCGTGGCCGGTGCAATCCCCTGGGGTCCGCAAACCAGGCTTGCAGGGTCTGGAGCAGCTCCTCTCCCCGAGAGCCCCCGCCTTTTCTGAGCTGCTGTTGGGGTGGGGCACTGATGGGGCCCGGCTTCGTTGTCCAATGGAACAGCGACATGAGCTGGATCTTGGGCCTGGGACCCTTTCACCCAAACCCCAGGCAGGAGGCGGAGAGTGGGGCTCCATCCAAGTACCTCGGTGGCTCTGTCAGCGATCCCAGGGCAGCTGGGAGAGACATCCAAGTGGGGGTCTTCCTGTCAAAGCTGACCCAGGAGCCTTCCTGAGGAGGACAGGGGTGGTTGCCCTAGGGGTCTGAGGTGAGGGAGGGGTTGGGAGTCGGGGTGGGGGGAGGAGGGAGCAGCGGGGGAGGGCTGGGGAGGAGGACCAACCACCCTTTCTATCCAGGACTCGTTTCATCCCCTTAGACATTTGCATGCGGTGGCCGTTCGATGGAGGGCAGCTTTCTCAGGGCTGCTGGAGTGATACAGGCGCCCACAACCGCCCCCCACCCCAGCCTCCGCCAACCAGGCTCGCATTCCTGCTCCCCGGGGCTGTGGTGGCCAGGGCCAGCCCTGTCCACGGTGTCTCACTCACCTCTAGGTCTGTGCCTGTGAGCGAGCGCAAGTTAACGCCAGGGATGCCGCAATAGACAGGAGGCTAATAAAGGGGGAAGTGATAAAGTGTGTAGCCCTTTTCCCCTTCTCCTTTATTTCATTTCAGCTCTACGCCAATCTCGAGTTGGCACCGTTGTGCCCATTTTATACATCCGAAGACCGAGGCTCAGACTGGTTAAGCCACCTGCCCTGCGTGAGAGCTGAGACCCAGGTTCCAACGTGCTTTCCAAGACTGTGGCTGGCCCTTTGTCAAAGTCAAGCATTCAGGGAGCTCAGCAGAAAGGAATCTGACTAGTATTCACGAATATGTGGGTTTGATCCCTGGCCTTGCTCAGTGGCTTAAGGATCTGCCGTTGCCATGAGCTGTGGTGTAGGTCAATGCAGCTCGGATCCTGCCTTGCTGTGGCTCTGACATAGGCCAGCAGGTGCAGCTCCGATTAGACCCCTACCCTGGGAAGTTCCTTACACTGCAGGTGTGGCCATAAAAAGCAAAAAAAAAAAAGAAAGAAAAGAAAAGAAAACGGAAGTCAGACGTTCAATGCTGGAATCTGGGGGCAGATGTTCTCACCTAAGTCCCAACCCTTCGGGGAAAAGATGTCACCACGGAATGTGCCCGTGGCATCCCGGCGCCCCAGAGCTCTGGAGGGAAGCGACTCCCCACGGCAGAGCTGTGCAAAGGTGTCTAATTGCCATGCCGCCCTGTGACTCCTGGCTGCAGCGTCACCTCCTCTGCACCCCTGGCAAGAGGCCCCTCCCTCTCTCCGAGGCTCCGCCCCTGGGTGTACCTCTGACCTCCCAGTGGGGTTGCGTGTCCTGCCCGGGCCCTGCAGGGGGCAGGCTGACTCCAGAAAGTAGGTCAGTGTCACTCTGGCCACCTGCTGTGACACAGGATGGAGGGACAGGACCCTAGACCCGGTTCTACCCGGGACTGGTCCCAAAGTGAGGGCAGTTGGGCAGAGGGGCCAGCAGGGTGTGGCTGAGGGCAGAGCTGTGGCTCCGAGAGCCCTTGGGGGCCTGTTGACCCTCTGTTTTGGGTGGCAGCCTTGAGGGTCCACAGAAGACCTGGAGTATGAGATGAGGGTGCCTGGGGCTTCCTGGCAAGGGGACTCTCACTCGCGGGAAGAGGAGAAAGAGACGTCACGGGGGGCGGGGGGGGCTGTGGTCCAGGGGCCGTGCTGATGTATGAGCTAGCTTCCCTGTGTCAGTTCCTGGGCCCTTCTTCTAGCTCTGCTTTGGGTTGGTGCATCTCCGGGCTGCTGCGACCTGCCCCCTCTTGGATGGTGTTCCTGGAGCTGCTGGGGGCTGGGGGGGAGCAGGGTATACAGAGCAGCTTGTCTTGGGGGGGAGGGTCTCAAAGATCTGAGCACACGTCAGGCTCTCTATCCCCCATAGCGTTTGGGAGGGAAGCGGGGGGGCAGCTGTTGGGTTGAGGATTTGGGGCAGTTGGCAAAGAGCTGGTATTCACCCTCCTGGCCCATTTTTATGAACACCCATAACAACCCTGTGGCTTCTTTCATCCGAGCATCTCAGATGAGTTTGAAAGTAAAGTTCCCAGTAGAAATCGTGGTTAATTACTGCCTGGAGCCCACAGTCTCGTTTGCAGACACAGTTGTTAGCAGGAAGATGGGGAGGCTGACGGCCCACTGGCCCCTGTAAAGGCAGACGATGGAATCCATTCAAACAGGGTGTGTGGGGAATTGGCTTTGCGGTTCAGTTAAGTGGTACCTGAATCAGGGAATGCGGGAGACCGAGGTCCCTGCTTCTTCTCCCGGTGGCTCTGGCGGTGCGTGTCCCACAAACCACCGGTTCTCCAAGTACAGCAGGGAGAAGAGTGACAGCGCTGGAATTCTCCATAAAAGCTGGCTGGCTGGGTGGGGGAGCCTAGGGACTGAGTGGATCTGAGCCGGAGGCCCTGGACTCTTCCAGACAGGAGCGGTCAGCCAGGGCTGCTGGCCCGCAGGTGCGATGGAAGTGGCTGTGAGATGTGGAAGAGAGAGCTTGTTTCAGGAGAACCGGAGAGGTATGGCTTAGGATTGGGGACAGAGGACCCCCCCCCCAGAGAAATTTGGAGCAGAATCCTGGAGCCCGATAATTGCCAAAACCATAGCCCAGCGGGAGAGAAAGTGCCTTTGGGTTCTGGGGGAGGTGAGAGGTGCAGGGGAATTCTGGGCCCGGGGGAGGCATCAGATGAGTCCTGGCCACAGAGCAGCACTTTGAGAGGCTGGATGCCCAGCATCCTTGCACAGCCCTAGAGTCTTGGAAGGAGCCAAAGGCCGTGGTCACCTCGCCTGCTGTCCTGAGGCTCCTAGCGTGGGCTCTGTGCCCTGCAGTGGAGCAGCCAGGGAGCTGGGAATCCCACCACGGTCACTTAACCTGGTGCTCAGACTGTGCTGGGTCTGGCGAGGCCTGGCGACAGCAGGGGGCAGGGGGACGTGTGGGACACGGGTCAGGGGAGCAAGCGATGGAGAGGGACTTGCCGAATCTTGCCTGGGATGATCTGAGTCACCGTGGCGGCGGCTATCAGGGTGGAATATCACCGAGGTGGCCGGGAGAGAGAAAGGACAACTCAGCACTGTTCTTCTGAGTCCTGCTCTCCCGGCCAGTGAGGGCAAAAAGCGGCCACCACTGAGATGGGGGTACAAAGGACAGAAAGTCACGACTTTCTAAGGGAAGCTGCTTCTGAGAGCAGCCCCTCGTGGTCACCGGTTACAGGGGGAGGAGGGTAGGGACATTTGTGTCTTGTTTGGCCAAAGTTCTCAACCAGGGAGGCCTCCTTACCGAGGGTTCCCAGAGAAAATGCAGGGCGCCTGGTTAAACTGGAATTGCAGACACCCGATGTATACCTTTTTTAAAAAGCATATGTCCTTGGAGTTCCCGTCGTGGCTCAGTGGTTAGCGAATCCGACTAGGAACCATGAGGTCGCGGGTTCGATCCCTGGCCTTGCTCAGTGGGTTAAGGATCCGGCGTTGCCATGAGCTGTGGTGTAGGTTACAGACGCGGCTCGGATCCCGCGTTGCTGTGGCTGTGGCGTAGGCCGGCAGATACAGCTCCTGTTAGACCCCTAGCCTGGGAACCTCCACATGCCATGGGTGTGGCCCTAGATAAGCCAAAAAGACAAGAAAAAAAAAAAAGCATATGTCCTAAAGGTTGCACGTATTTTGATTTGCTAAAGCGGGCAGCCCTACCCTTAGCGGCCCTACCCCCCAGAGTCTTTCACCATCAAAACCGAAAGAGCAAGACTTTTCTGGGAGTCGCTGGACACATTAAATTGGTGGTTCGAAATGTCTTAATTGCAGTTGGTTTTCCCTCCCCTAATGCTTCGTTCAGCTTTGCTTACCTGTTGCTGCACGTCTGAACCAGGATCTAGCATCGGCTGGCGGGAGGTTTGGCCCGAGCTTTTGATGTGGTTGACACAGATTGTGCAGTAACTCCGCTTCTCAGGGAGGGGCCTGAATTGCAAGTGCTTTGTCCCTTGAACAAATTCTTTGTCACTAAGAGAAAGCACTGGTGTTCAGGGCAGGGAGACCAGCGTGGGTCTCCCTGTTTCTGGGTGAGTTCTAGGTAGGTGTCTAAAATGTTAAGCCATGAGATCAGCATTTCTTTCTTTTTCCTTTTTTTTTTTTTTTTTTGGTTTTTTGAGACTCTCTTGAAAGCCATGTCTCATTTGGCTCAGTTGCCCAGAGAAGTCATTTCAGCCTGGACCTGCTGGGATGCCTGATTCATGTCCTGGTGACACTGTAGTGTCTGAATGGGCCCTCCTGGGGACTGGCCTTGGGAGGTGGGGGTTACTCTTGCTTCTGCCTATGAAGGAAGGCTGGGAGGGAGCCGAGCCATCTCGCTCCCCTGTTGTGTAGGAGGATGGCAGGAATGAAAATTGCCCACCGAACTGGGAAGACATCTTGAGACCAAACTAACAAACAAATGAAAAAAAGAAAGAAATAAATAAAAGAAACTGAGGCAGGCAGCTCTATTCAATCAATGAATCAGTTTATTACAGGGTAACATACTCATGGGGTATGGGATGCACAGTGATCCAGAAGCATCTTGCGGCCACAGCCCAGGCCACTGAGGGGCCACAGGGACCATGAACTTAAGGCATGGGGATAGGGGCTTGGAGACAGGATGGGCTTTCCTAAGTCAAGATTTATGAAAACACTTGATGACAGATTTATGGGTAATTGTCTCATGGGCACGGAGGATACGTTATGAAGGTTTTTGTCATTATTTAGGGTCTAATAGAACCTAGAGGCTGCCTGGTCCAAATGACTATTAAACAGTATCTATTGACTACAAAATTTATGACGATATGGAGTTCCCATCGTGGCTCAGTGGTTAAAGAATCCGACTAGGAACCATGAGGTTGCGGGTTCGATCCCTGGCCTCGCTCAGTGGGTTAAGGATCTGGCGTTGCCGTGAGCTGTGGTGTAGGTCGTAGACGCGGCTCAGATCCCGCGTTGCTGTGGCTGTGGTGAAGGCCGGTGGCTACAGCTCCTATCAGACCCCTAGCCTGGGAACCTACATATGTCGCGGGTGCAGCCTTAGAAAAAGACAAACAAACAAACAAAAAAACTACAAAATTTTTGATGATAGGGAAGTGATTTACTGGGTAGGGTCAGAGGAAAGACAGGAGGGACCAAATGTGCCCAAGATGGGTCAGTTATGCTAACAGCCATCCGTTGACCTGAGGCACAGGGAGACTGAGGACCATGGGGGCTTGTAAAGAAAAGAAAACCCAGTTGTGTCACAGGCCGAACCTCCACAACTCCTCTTTGTTCTGTGTTCAGTGACAGAGAAGGGACAGTGGCTGATGAATGAGTCACAGACACATCCGGGTGATTCCTGGCCAGCTCCACAGGGCACACTTGGGCCTCAAATCCTATACGATCTGACATGGAAGGGCCTTGAGTTCACCTTGTCCAGGCCTTACCCGTTCAGATGGGGGCTCAGACAGCGAGTCTGACGCAGAGCTCGGCCCGGAGACAAGGCCCCCTGACCCTTAGCCTGGCGTATTTTTTTTTTTTTTTCAGCCCATTGTAGTTTTGATTCATGTCAGAAAGGATGATCTCAGAATGGGACTCTGTTTTGAAATAGACCCTGAAGCACGGGCACCCCGACGTACTTGGCACCGAGCAGGTGCATCTTCTCGGGGGCTGGGCCACCCGGGGGTGGGGGTGGGCTGAGCTGCCTCCGGAGATGAGCAGCCCTGTGCGTCCCCGGTCTCTCCTCTGACCCAGGTAGAGGTTTTGTTCTGCTCGGGCCTCCATCCGTCCCGTGAGGGTCCAGGCTTCTGAGATAGAAGAGAACAGAGGGGTTCTTTCCCCATACGCCTTCCGAGAGGAGGCCTTGCAGTCGACACCGTGGAGACAGGCTGGGGACCAAGGGTGACTGAAAGACCTTCTCTGGACAGCTTGTCATCTGCTCCGGGAGAGTCACACGCCTCTCTTCATAGTCCTGGAGCCACTTGCCTGGATTTGGCCCACGGTGGCTCTTCTTTTAATTTTCTTTTGTCTTTTCTAGGGCTGCACTCGCGGCATATGGAGGTTCCCAGGCCAGGGGTCCAATCGGAGCTGTAGCTGCAGGCCTTTGCCACAGCCACAGCAATGGCAGATCCGAGCCGCATCTGCAACCTACACTACAGTTCACCGCGACGCCGGATCCTTAACCCACTGAGTGAAGCCAGGGATTGAACCTGCAACCTCACGGTTCCTAGTCGGATTCTTTAACCACTGAGCCATGACAGGAACTCCTAATTTTTTTTTTTTCTTTTCAGGGCTGCACCTGTGGCATATGGAAGTTCCCAGACTAAGGGTCAAATCTGAGCTGTTGACTTACGCCACAGTTGCGGCAACCTGGATCCCTAAGCACTGAGTGAGGCCAGGAATTGAACCCGTATCCTCACAGATACTATGCCAGGTTCTTAACCAGCTGAGTCATGACAGGAGCTCCATGATGGCCCTCCTGATGCACGGGCCGAGGGATGGGGACGCCGCTGGAGCTGAAGACACCGGTTCATTCGGTTGCCCAGAGAGACCTAGAATAAGCTTCAGATATGAATTACACAGTGGGGGAGGGATTAAAAAGGAAATGAGGACACTCGCTTCGGATGTCCAGCAGCCAGAGACCCTAAAAAGAGAAGAGCCGAGTCAGGGGCTTTGGAGGGGCTGACTTCAGGATGACCACGCTGTGTCACAATTGAGGTAAGCTGGGGTCTGTGGGTAAGAATGGGCCCTGAGGTGACAGCCAGACGCTGCCCTACTTCTTCTAGAAAAAAAAAAAAGGGTTGCTTACAGGAGGTCTGGTCAGAGCCCCAGCCCCTTAATAGGGTCTCAATGAGGGGCAGTTTTGCCGCCCAGGGGATATTGGGTAATGTCTGGAGACATTTTTGGTTGTCACGACTCGGGGAGGGAGCTGCTCCTGGCATCCAGTGACAGAATCCAGGGACGCTGCTAGCACCTCACAATGCACAGGAAGCCCCCGTCCCCACTGGGAGATGTCCACGGTGCCGAGGCTGAGAAACCCCGAGACGGCCCCTCCTAGGCAGCTGTTGCTGGGGAGCCAGTGCTGAGGCAGCCAGGCTCTGGAGGCCCGAGGCCCCTGCTGTCACTCCTAGGAGGGGCTGCCCGGCAGGTGCATTCCCCCTCACCCCCCACCGGGAGCCCAGTAATCCGCTGAGGTGTCCACTGAGCTGGGAGAGGCATGTGCACCACAACTAACCCTCCTGAGTAATATCAGAGAGAAGCTTATAAAGTGTTTTAAGAGGTTGGTAAATTACAGTTGCAGAAGCACATAAATGCATCTATAAACGCCAGCCTTGCTGTGTGTGTCTGCGTAGGAGAGGCGTGAACGGGTTGCTCAAGCCTTGGGAAAACCCACTTTGAGGGTGGAAGACCGAATTTACTTTTGGTCCTTAATTCTCAGGTTCTCCTTCCGGCTTGCTTAACTCTCTGGCTCATGTCAGCTGTTCTTACCGCGTCCCTGTAAGAGATTGGCATTGACCGTTTCCACAGCCTGTTTAGGCACCAGGAGGTGGGCTGTCCAGGGTCCTGATTGTACCCTCCTAGGTTCTGGGAACTGGGGACCACAGAGGAAGCTGCCCCACTTAAGGGGTCACAGCCACCACCCTTTTCTAGCCATAAGCCACAAATCATCATCGAAAACTGTGTTCTTAGCCTGGCCAGCATTTCCACAGCACCTGATGGCTTTCAAAAACACTTTTACTTCTGTCCTTGTTTGACCCTCCTTGTATCTGTGTGAAGCAGGCAGGGCGGGCCGACAATCTCTAGTCCCAGTGAGGACATGGAGGTACCAGGGACGGAGAGATGTACTCAGCATCGCAGGGCCGGTTATCAGCGGAGCCAGGGCTGGAACCTAGGTTTCCTGTCCCTGTATTCTGGGTGCCTGCACCTGACCTTGGTGGTGTGAGGGAAGCAGTGGGACAAGGGCACGGGATTTGGAGTCCAAGAGCTCTGGTTTCAGATCGAAACTCTGGACTTACTCCCTGTTCCTCTTGAGTAGGCTTCTTCTCCTTTTTTCTTTTTCTTTTCTTTCCCTCCTCCTTCCTTCCTTCCTTCCTTTTTTCCCTCTCTCTGTCTCTCTCTCTCCACAGCTGCACCTGCGGTGTATGGAGGTTCCCAGGCTAGGGGTCGAATCAGAGCTGCAGCTGCCAGCCTACGCCACAGCCACAGCAACACCAGATCTGAGTTGTGTCTGTGACCTATGCCACAGCGCACGGCAACACCGGATCCTTAACCCACTGAGCAAACCAGGGATGGAACCTGCATCCTCACAGGCACTATGTCAGGTCCTTAACCTGCTCAGCGACAATAGGAATTCCCTCTTCTTCTTTTTCTTTTAAATAAGCCATTCTAAGTCTCAGCTTTGCACCAGTAAAATGGAGACAATACTGGCCACCTCCCAGGACTGTTGTGAGGTGTAAATGAAACAACGAGGAGCCCGGCACATGATAGACGTTCTGTGAATTTTACTTCCCTTCGCTCCTTTTCCCTTTCTTTCTTCCTTTTTTCTTCCTTCCTTCCTTTCTGTCTGTCTGTCTGTCTGTCTGTCTGTCTGTCTTTTTAGGGCTGCCCTCTTGGCATGTCGAGGTTCCCAGGCTAGGGGTCGAAACAGAGCTGCACCTGCTGACCTACGCTACAGCCATGGCAACGCCTAATCCTTAACCCACTGACTGAGGCCAGGGATGGAACCCGAGTCCTCATGGATACCAGTCAGGTTCACTACCACTGAGCCACAGCAGGAGCTCCCCCTTTGCTCCTTTACCAACCCAAAGGCTCTTTCAGAAGTGAGCAGCTCTAAGGGTTGGGGGTATTGGGCAGAGGTGACAAACGAGTAGGCTGGGCTCCTCAGGGGAAGGCAGGCAGAGAGGGCAGGTACCAAATGTCATTCGAGAGGCCACTCCCGATTTACGGGATCTGGTGGAAAGACTTTGAAGAGGCAATAAAATTCACATTCTGCTAGGAAATGACAATAGCTGAGAGTCCTGACTTAGCAAACTAAATACCCCATTTTTTTTTTTTTTTAACAAGGCGAGGGATTCCGGAGGGAGGGTAGCAAAAAATCACATCCTAATGAGATTAGCTTCCTGGAATGGAATAGTCTTTCCCAAGAGGAACGTGCCCACACCCCACGGAGAGTGTATATAAATGCCCCGAGAGGCCACAGGAGCCCAGAACCCGAGCTCCTCGCAAAGCTACCGCCTTCTCCGTCAGCGCCATGGCCACCCAGTTCTGCGCTCCTATCTTCTCCTCCGGCTCCGTCAAGGGCCTCTGTGGCACAACAGGTGGCATCTCTCGGGTGTCCTCCGTCCGCTCCGTGGGCTCCTGCAGGGTCCCCAGCCTTGCCTGTGTCGGGGGTTCAGCCTCCTCCATCAGGCCGGGCCTCTCCGGCTTCGGGAGCTACTTGCCTGGTTCCTGCCTGTCCTCCGGCTACATCTCCTCCAGCTTTGCCGGGAGCGGGGGCTGGTTCGGCGAGGGCACCTTCAATGGCAACGAGAAGGAGACCATGCAGTTCCTCAACGACCGGCTGGCCAGCTACCTGGAGAAGGTGCGCCAGCTGGAGCGGGACAACGCGGAGCTCGAGAGCCGCATCCGGGAGTGGTACGAGTCTCAGATCCCGTACATCTGTCCAGACTACCAGTCCTACTTCAAGACTATCGAGGAGCTCCAGCAGAAGGTAACGGGGACGGGGTCTCTCTCCAGCACCCTGTTGGCGGTGCTGCCCCATCTGGCTAAAGACAGGACGGTCGCTCTTAGGGGATTCTTTCTTCTATTAGGATCAGCTTTTCTCTCCAGGGTCTTGGTTTCCTGGGAGACCCAGACCTTGCTGTGGCTTGTAATCCCCCCTCCCTTCCAGCCCCTCCTCCCCCTTCCTTCTGTCTCAGCCTTAGGAAGGGTGATCTCACCCTGTGCCTGACGCCTCTCTCTCCTTCCGTTTATTTATTCCTTGTCTTGCAGTGATGGAGATTCCTGGGCCCACTGAAAGAGGTAGTGGCTCAGTGGCAACGAGTATCCGTGAGGACGTGGGTTCCATCCCTTGCCTCGCTCAGTGGGTTAAGGATCTGGTGAGCTGTGGTGTAGGCTGGCAGCTGCAGCTCCTCTTTGACCCTTAGTCTGGGAACCTCCACATGCTGCAGGTGCAGTCCTAAAAAGACAAAAAAAAAAAATGTAGAAGTTGAATTTCAGGGAGGTTCATCAACTTGCCCAAGATCACACGGCCTGCTAGTGCTGCAGGCAGAACCCAAATCCAAGTTGGTCTGGTTCTCTCCACTCACCCTGGTGCATCCCTCTGTGCTGCTCTGGGGGCTGCAGATGTCAGGAATAATGGCCACTGACACTCCAGTGATACCTTTCCCTAGACTGACGCTCCTTCTATACCTGGGCTCAGGGCTCGGGGCTGGAAATACCGAAGGTGCTGGTGGCCTCTGAAAGCTGGCCGGCCCCTCCCACCTGCCCCCACTGTGTCTTCCAAGCTCATAGGATGCCCCTAATTCTCCAGATACTGGTGACCAAGGCTGATAACGCCAGGCTGGTCCTGCAAATTGACAACGCTAAGCTGGCTGCTGATGACTTCCGCACCAAGTGAGTGGCCTGATCTGGGAAGGTTTCTGTGCTGTTCCCTTGATCCTGTCCCCTGCCTCTGGGAGCCGGTGAGGGGAGAGCGGGGCCAGATGGAGCTGTAAGTGGGAACCGTGGCATCCGTCCTGAGTCCCTTCAGGGGAAAGGACCACTGTGCTGCTGCCCCCGCGTCATCAGCCACTGCAGCTGGACAGCAAGGCAGCACGCCCTGCCTGCGCTCGGCTGCTGTGCTGCAGACTCGGCAGGGTTCTGTGCCTGCAGGTACGAGACGGAGCTGGGCATGCGGCAGCTGGTGGAGGCCGACACCAACGGCCTGCGCCGGATCCTGGACGAGCTGACGCTGTGCAAGGCCGACCTGGAGATGCAGGTGGAGTCCCTGAAGGAGGAGCTGATGTGCCTCAAGAAGAACCACGAGGAGGTGAGGCTGGTGCAACCCCCTGATATTTCCCATCCAGCGGGGACCCTTTGCTGACCCTTGGGCATAACCCCTCTGACTGTCGTCTTCACGGTGACTCCACCTGACGTTTATTGATGGCTCACCGTGTGCCAGGAACTATGGGAAACACTTTGCATTTCATTCTTGTTCTATGTCACGCTCACGATAACCTCAGGAGGTAGATATTATTACAAACTCCATTTTACAGATGCAAAAACTGAGGCACAGATGGGTTAAGTCACTCGGCCGAGGTCACACGGATTTTACACTCCTGCCATGACACTGACTCTCCATTTGGATTGTAAGGCCTGGTGACAGTTCTATCTGTCTAGTGTTTGCATCGTTGCTTTACTCCATCACATCCTCTGTGGAGGTAGTTAGAGGTGCACGAGGAGATGGAGGCTCAGAGAGGTTAAGTATCCTGTCTAATGTCACACAGCTGCAACTGAAGGAGGAGGGTTTTTAACCCAGATCGGTCGAACCCATATCCGGTATTCTTTCCCCAAACTTATGCCTTCTTGCCTCCTCTCTGCAGGAAGTCAGCACACTTCGATGCCAGCTTGGGGACCGACTGAATGTGGAGGTGGATGCCGCTCCCCCGGTGGATCTCAACAAGATCCTGGATGAGATGAGATGCCAGTATGAGGCCTTGGTGGAGAATAACCGCAGAGACGTGGAGGCCTGGTTCAACACCCAGGTGGGGCCAGCCAGCCCAGAACAAACTGTTGGCGGTGGGGTGGGGTGGGTTGGGGTCCCCTTTGACAGTAGCTTCATTTTCTCTGACCATGCTCTGGGTCCTCTCGCGCCTTTCTTTTCTTGCTTTCTTTTTTTTTGGCCACCCCCTCGGCATATGGAGTTCCCAGGCCAGGGATCAGACCTGAGCTGCAGTTGCGACCTATACCAACAGCTGAGGCAACACTGGATCCTTAACCTACTGTGCCGGGCTGGGGATCAAACCTGCGTCCCAGTGCTGCAAAGATGCCGCAGTGAAAACTCCCTCTCCTGCTTTTTCAGACTGAGGAGCTGAACCAGCAGGTGGTGTCCAGCTCCGAGCAGCTGCAGTGCTGCCAGACGGAGATCATCGAGTTGAGACGCAATGTTAATGCCCTGGAGATCGAGCTGCAGGCCCAGCACAGCATGGTGAGTGTGCTCCGCCCGAGTGGCCGGCCAGGCCCACGGCAGGCCCCCGATCCCCCAGGCCTGGTTATTGTGGGGCGTGATCACAAGCAGTACGCTACGCCCAGGGCTGGCGGGGGGTGTCTCTGGGTGGGCTTCCCTGGGTGGGGAGCTCTCCCATTGGCAGTGCTTCCTCTTTCCCATCGCAGCGGAATTCCCTGGAATCTACGCTGGCGGAGACGGAGGCCCGCTACAGCTCGCAGCTGGCCCAGATGCAGGGCCTGATCGGCAACGTGGAGGCCCAGCTGGTGGAGATCCGCTGTGACCTGGAGCGTCAGAACCAGGAGTACCAGGTGCTGCTGGATGTCAAGGCCCGGCTGGAGTCGGAAATCGCCACCTACCGCCGCCTGCTGGAGGGAGAGGACTGCAAGTGAGTGGCCCCCGGGGACCTGGAGTCTAGGCCTGGGGAAGGGCTCACTGGACCCAATCCCCAGTGCCCCGGGGAGGGCGTCAGTGCTGACGTGGTCATTGCACAGGTGAAGGGGGATTGATCAGAGCCTCTGGAGAGAGATACCTTCCGGCCCCCAGCTTTGCACATTCATGGGGAGACGAGCTGGCTCCACTCACAGAGCTTCTCCAGCCATTGTTTTCAGCTGGGAGTTTCTGGTCTCGGTCCTGCAGCTTTTGGGGGTTTCAGAGGCACTGTTTGAGGCCATTTGTCATTGTCACCCACCTATCTCACTTGACTCCCTTTTTTTTTTCTTTTTACGGCCACACCTGCAGCATATGGAAGAGGCTGGGCTAGGGGTCTAATCAGAGCCGCAGCTCCCCTGGCAATGCGGGATTCGAGCCACATCTGCAACCTACAACACACCTTGCGGCAACGCTAGATCCTTAACCCACTGAGAAAGGCTGGGGATCAAACCCACAACCTTACGGACACAATGTCGGGTCCATAACCCGCTGAGCCACAACGGGAACTCCTCTATTTACGCTGAACATGAAAGACAGCCCAGTGGCCAATGCCAAACGCACCCTGATTCAATCTCATTTCTTCAGGCTGCCTGCTCACCCTTGCGCCACAGAATGCAAGCCTGCCGTGAGAGTTCCTTATGTCTCCAGCGTGCCCTGTGCCCCGACTGTGCCCTGCGCCCCGGCTCCCCAGCTCAGCACCCAGATCCGCACCATCACGGAGGAGATCAGAGATGGGAAAGTCATTTCCTCCAGGGAGCACGTGCAGCCGTTCTAATCGGCCCAAGGGGCAGGCCCTGGCCCACAGGTCGGAGGACGCCCCTGTGGGTCCCGTCTCTCAACGACCCCCCTCGCCCTTCCTTAGAAGGACTCCCCGCTCAGCAGAATTTTCTACCCCAATACTTCTTAGGTTGTGTTTCTGGCTTTAACTGCTTTTAAGCTGTGTGAAACTGGGTTGCCCTGGAAATTTACCCAATAAAGTGTGTTCTCTTAGCATAGCAAACTTGTCTCTGTCTATGCTCTGTGGTTTGTTAGGGGGGGTGTTTGATCAGGGCCTTGCTGTGAAGGTGTGGATTGTGGTTTCAGGTCTGGCTTCTCTGGTTCCGAGGGATAGGAGGTGACAGGGTGATTCAAAATAGCTCTTATTGGGGGTACTTCAGAGCCTGATCCACGAGAAAAGATGACAGCCCGATCTGGATGGCCGCTGGCCGTAACCCACAGGCTTGGTCCTGCCCCGGGCACACCTGGGGTGGCCCCCAGAGGAGGCAAAGCCTCCCAAGCCGTCCTCCTTGGTGGCCCTGCCTGGGTCTGGTGGTTCTCTCTTCCCTTCAGTTTCTCCTCCCTTATTCAGCTCCTGTCACACTCCAGGTCACCTCCAGGCCTGACGCTGGGGACAGCGGAGGAGAGGGGGTTCCAGGGACCACCCAGAGAGGCAAACTCCAAGCAGGCAGCCTGGGCTGACCGCCCCAGAGAGAGGCGTCGGGTGAGCTGGGAGGCGCAGGCTGGAGGGACCCCTGAATGCTTATCCTCGACACTGGACACAGTGCGGAAGTGAAGGGTGGCAGGGACAGCGACGTGAAGAGGGAGCCAGACATGGATCAGGGGGAAGGGACGGCCAGACCTCACTGTGGAGCAGAGTCCAGGGGGCTCTGGATTCTACCGGCTGAGCCACGCTTGCCTGGGCATCGGGCCTAACAGTGCCTGGCCGCGCCCTCTGATCAGAGCAGCGTGGCCTGTGGGGCGACTGTCCCCCGCTTCATTCTCCAGTTGAGAATCTAGGCCCAGAGAGGGCAGTGGCTTGCCTCAGGCCACAAAGAGGTAAGCGGCAGGGAGGAGGCCATTGCTCAGCTGTTCTTTTTTTCTTTTTCTCTTTTTCTGCCGCCTAACTGCACCCAGTTCACCGGTGCACAGACACTGGTGCACAGGGATGGGGAGTGGGCTCAGACTCGACTCCGGCTCCCGTGTGGGAGTGGCAGACACACTGCTCAGGCTTGGGACCGGACACATAATCATGCTGTCAGCCCCTCGAACTGCACGGTGTGTTCCCTGCTTATGCACACTCTACAGTTTGCAGAGTGCATCCCCAGCCCCACTGCATGCATTTAAACAGCCTGCGTCTCGAGGGCGCTTTATTTAGTAGCTTTCTTTCTTTACCTTTTTTTTTTCGTTTTATGGTCACATCCACAACACATGGAACTTCCGGGGCTGGGGGTCGAACTGGAGTTGCAGCTGCCAGCCTACACCGCAGCCACAGCAACACTGGATCTGAGCTGCATCTGTGACCTACCCCCACAGCTTGTGGCATCATGGGATCCTTAACCCACTGAGCGAGGCCAGGGATTGAACCCCCACTCTCATGGACGCTGTGTCAGGTTCTTAACCCGCTGAACCACAAGGGGAACACCCTCTTTAGCTTTTTATCAAGTTGTTCAGAGCACCTGCGCTGGTTAAGGAACCCCTGCTTTCAACCTCACGTAAGTGAGTTTCAATTTACACCTCCTGCCTGTGTGCACGCTGTTTGGGGCGGGCATTCACACAGCCAGCGGCAGGCTTAGGACCCCCTTCTCAGCTGCTTTGACTCCTATGGCACGGCTCTTTTCTTGACATCAACAGAGAGATGATATAGTATATCTGATTGAATGTCCCCAAAGTGAAGAGAATACTGTCTTTCAAGGCAGGGTCCTGTCTTCTTTGCACTTTCCAGCTAGGGTATCTGGTTGTCTTCTTCATTCACACATACTCAGATCAATCCATCAATCAAGAGCTAAGAACTAAACAGCCCGTGCATGGAAAATACAGATGTGTGGGTTTATATAGGGAACGTGGGGGTGGGGGAAGCAGGTGGGCCAAAGAGGGGGTGTCACGCATTGTTCCCCGGTTGCTGGCGGTGCAGCTGTGGAGACACACACACAGCCACACAGCCCAGGAATGGCAGGTGTGGGTGTGGGGCTGGCTTTCAGGTTCTCAGCAGCAGAGAGATCATTTCCTTGGAGAGTCCAGGGGAAGCCTGAGGGGAGGTCTGAAATTGCTGGAAACATTGGAGGATGGGCAGAAGTAAGAGGAATGAGGGAGGGAGTTCCCTTCGTGGCTCAGCTGTTAACGACCCCAACTAGGATCCATGAGGTTTTGGGTTCAATCCCTGGCCTCTCTCAGCGGGTTAAGGATCCGGGTTGCTGTGAGCTGTGGTGTAGGCTGAGGACCTGGCTTGGATTCCACATTGCTGTGGCTGTGGAGTAGGCCGGCAGCTGTAGCTCTGATTCAACCCCTAGCCTGGGAACCTCCATATGCCACACGTGCAGCTCCCAAAAAAGCAAAAAAGAAAAAAAAAAGAATCCCGAGCCACACCTTTAGCGTTGCATTGGCTTTTGGCCCAGAGAACACTTGGTGTTTCGCCAAAGATTCATCTGCGCAGGTGCTGCACCTACACGGGGATGCTAGCTCTGCTGCCCTCCCTGATCCGCAGTTTGCCCATCCGAAGGGATAGAGAGAGCGAGCCTGACTTGGGAAGTATCTTTCCGTCCCTGCTGTCTACTCACTTTTGCTCTCCTTCCTTCCTCTTTCCCTCCCTTTCTCTGCTCCTTTCCTCTCAAAAAATTTCTTTCTCTGCTTCCTTACTTAGCACAGTTTCCCAATAGGAAAAGCATCCGTCCATCCATCTAGCCATCCATTCATTCATTCACTATGAAACCTCCAGAAGCCCACTACTATGCTTGACACTATAGAGGTTTCATAGGAAGTATGAGGTCAGTCCCGGTTCCCCAGGCAGAGAAGGCTGGAACACAATACAACTGGAGAACATCCAGAAACGGAGGTCTGGCAGATCAAACATGGGTCACCGATCTGGGTGTTCAGAGCCGGGAGGTCCTGCAGGCCTGGAGTCCGGGGTGGGCTCTAGGGAGAAGGCCAGGCTGGGGCTGGAGTCAGAAGGCCTGGGCTTCAGTCTCTCTGGGAAGATTTTCTGGATGTTGGTTCCCCCTCTAGGAGCCAGCACCCTACCACCCACGGCTGCACTGCTGGGTGTGTGGGGGCCTTAAAGGAAAGATGCACCTTGAATGGTTGTGCAAAGGCTAGTTCTGCTGGCTCCGTGGCTCATCAGCTGTGTGAGCTCAGGCAGGCTCCTGAAACATCCCGAGCCTCAGTTTACTCATCTGCTAAAGGGGGGCGTTGGGGATCTCGTCTTGTGAGGGTTGTGAGGAGTGAAAGAGGGAATGGGTGGAGAGAGCCCAACGAATGACGGCTGGTTCCCTTAGCCTCGTGATGAACAGAGCTGCCAGGAGGGACCCCTTTCTGGGAACCCACGTGACCCCTGAGCTACCTGAACAGCATGGCGCTTCCCAGGCCTTGGCTGCTGTGGCTTCTCTGGGTCCCACGGCTCCAGGGTAGCCCTTGTTGAGCCAGAGCACGTCCCCAGGAGGGTGTGGCTTATCGGGGCTCCGGTGCAGCCTGTATGCCCTTGGATGGGAAATGCACACACCCAAGAGGTGCAGCCAGCTTTCTGCTGAGCTGCGTCCTTTGCACTGGAGCGTGGCTTTCCAGGCAGGAGAGGCTGAGGCAGCCAGTGGGGACCTGGGCTTGTGCTGGGTGGGGGCCGGTCACACCAGGCCCCTGGGTGTGGGAAGGGCACAGTGACTCACGGGTGCTCTTTATCTGAAGGCTCCAAACACAAGCACCTGGCCCGTGGGATGGTGGCCTCTGTGCTCAGAGCCCATCCACGCTCCCTGGTGACAGCTGCTTGGCATCGCCAGGCTGAGTACAAGGTGCCACCCACGTGGGGGTCTGGCAATCCCAGCAGCTGCTGTCCCCGAGCACTTACCGTAAACAGCTGCCGTTCTAGATGCTTCCAACACAGGTAGTCCTCACAGCGGCCCTAGGAAGTGGGTGCTCTTATCCTCTTCTCGTTTCACAGGGGAGGAAACAGAAGGAGGTGGAGAGACGTGAAGTCACACAATTGGTAGGTGGTGCGGCTAGGATTTGAACCCATGGAGTTCGCACGCAACCACAAGGCTGTCTGGCTTCTCCTGGGACCCCACAGGCTGTTGTGCACCCCCTCGTGGAGCCCACTCGGTGCAGTCCTTTCCACTCTCCTCAGAGCTCTACCACATCCGGCAGCCCCGGATGGGATTCTGGAGCAGAGGGGAAGGCGGGCTGGGGCGGGACGGCCAGGCCAGACCGGGCTGCGCAGCTCGGCTCTGTGGCTGGAGGTGCCTGGCAAGCTCTTATGATCCCCAGGTCTTGGTTTCCTCAGCCTGGAGATGGGGATGGGACGCTCAGGCTCACAGAGCCACGTGAGGACCGACGCGGTGCTTGGATGACAGTGGTTCTCCCGGTGGGAAGGTGAGACAAGTCGCTGGAAGACTGAGCGGACCCTGGGCCGCAGGGCAGGCCAGAAGGCAAGTCCCACAGGGCTCTGCCCGACGACCCCCGTCCTGGCCCCACCTGCCCGTCCTCTGCTCGGCCCCTGGGCCCTCTTCCGGGTCCCGCTTGCACGGCAGCTTGGAGCGGCTGAAAAAGCAATCCACGCCTGTCCAGCTCTTGGCGTCAGTTCAGACAATTCCTATAGCAGAGAAGAAACCTCGAAGTTCAAGTTCTATGTGCTTCTGAGGAGGCCTGTGAACAAGGCCGCTCGCGTGTCCTCAGGCACCCAGGAGAAAGAGCTTCTCCACTACTCAGCCGGCCCCTGGGAAGACAGGCTTCCTACACGCGGGAGGGGGCACCGCGAGCGGGGGTCCAGGTATCTGACCTTTGGGCTGGAGCTGAGGCTATTCAACTGGAGCAGATTTCCTGGCAAGAAAGGGAGCGGAGATGTGTCCCCTGCGGCTCGACTATATCTGGGGTGACCACCTATCCCATGATGGAGGGGTCCCCCGGAGATGGGACTTTATCAGATCTTCATCACAATCCCGGGGAAATTGGGATGGTTGGTCACCGTAACCAAATATTCTGGGCCATTCTAGAGCCTTTGGGTGTCTCCCGGGGATGAAACCCCCGCCTTCTGGCGACACCCCGGGCTTGCTGGTCCATCTCCCAGGAGCCAGCCGGGGCCTCCTCTACTCCCTGAGGCTCATAAAAGAAGGCAGTGCTGGAGAAAGTCAGGACGGCTGGATCCCACACCTCTTAACAAGGAGGCTGAGGTCTGGGTGCTGATGACAGGCCCCTTTGAAGAACAGACAGAGACGTGGTCCCCGAGGCGACACGAGGTGGTGGAGATGAGTCCCGGCGTGGCCACCGGTCCAACGGGGCTCCTTTTTTATGAGGCCGGGAATGTTCTCGGGAAGCTAAATAACAGGTTAGTGAGGGATTCTGATAGAAAGTGGTATTAACTTTAAAGAGGAGAAAACACTTCGTAAAGGCCCACGCCCGCCGGGGGCAGAGATATAAACCTGGGGCGGGGAGCTGCCTCTCAGCCACGGAGGGTGTCCGGTCGTGAACATCTCGCTGTAGTCATGGCTTCCAAGTGCCTCAAGGCCAGCTTCTCCTCGGGGTCTCTCAAGGTCCCGGGAGGGCCCGGTGGGGGTTCTGCTCGCCTGTCCTCTGCAGCGTATTCCAGCAGCTCTTGCAAGCTCCCCAGCCTCTCCCGGGCGGCCCGGAGTTTCTCCACCTGCTCGGCTGGGCTGGGCCGGAGCAGCTGCAGGGCTGCCAGCTGCCTCCCCGCTCTCTGCCTCCCCGCCGGAGGCTTTGCCAGCGGCTACAGCACGGGCGGGGGCTGGTTCGGCGAGGCCATCCTCACGGGCAACGAGAAGGAGACCATGCAGTCCCTCAACGACCGGCTGGCCAGCTACCTGGAGAAGGTGCGGCGGCTGGAGCGGGACAACGCGGAGCTGGAGAGCCGCATCCGGGAGTGGTGTGAGCGGCAGGTGCCCTACCTGTGCCCCGATTACCAGGCCTACTTCCAGACCGCTGAGGAGCTCCAGAAGAAGGTAAGGGGTCCGGAGTGGCTTTGATGCCGCCAGCACTGGACTGCTAGCCCTGCTCCCATGGGGCACGTCAGAGGTCACAAAGCCTGGTCACGTTTGTGGCCTCATCTGCTCCTCCCAGTAATCGGATGAGGGAGGTATCGTTGGCCCATTTTACAGATGAGAATACTGAGGCTCAGGCTGGCTAACTGACATATTCAAGGGGATCCAGGTGGCAGTTAGTGGAGCCAGAGCTTGAATACTGGCTCTATGAACTAACTGGTTGTGAGAACTTTAGTACCACAAGCCACTTCTCTGAATCTGAATTATTTTTGCCAGTTAATACCACTTTCTATCATGTGCCTGTAGCGCCCAGATTCTGGGACCAGGGATTGAACCCATGCCATAGAAGCAACCTGAGCCACAGTGGTGACAATGCTAGGGGTCGAACTGGAGCTGTAGCCACTGGCTTATGCCAGAACCACAGCAATGCCAGATCCAAGCCGCATCTGTGACCTATACCACAGCTCAAGGCAACGCCGGATCCTTAATTCACTGAGCAAGGCCAGGGATCGAACCTGCGTCCTCATGGATACTAGTCAGATTCATTTCCACTGAGTTATGAGCCCAGGGGTGAATGACTCTCTCCCTTTAAAGGCAGCCCACGCCAGGTGTGGGGAGCTCCAAGCAGAAGACTGTTCTTTCTTTCACTGAAATCGCTTCTTTATTTCCCCAGACCCTGTGTACCAAGGCAGAGAACGCCAGGCTGGTGGTGCAGATTGACAATGCCAAGCTGGCTGCAGATGACTTCAGGACCAAGTGAGTTGACCTGCTCATCTCTGGGTTGGGGGCTGGTAGAGCTGGACACTGGCGATGCCCAGACTCAGGGTTTTTGGCTACACTGAGTCACTGAGGCATAAGGCAGGACACACAGCACCAGGCCAGTCTGGGGTGGGATCTGACTTAGATGAAAGAAGCAAAAGCAGAACTCAGGTGCCCTGTTATGTGCCTGCCAGGTACGAGACAGAGGTGTCCATGCGCCAGCTGGTGGAGTCAGACATGAACGGCCTGCGTAGGATTCTGGATGATCTGACCCTGTGCAAGGCTGACCTGGAGGCCCAGGTGGAGTCCCTGAAGGAGGAGCTGCTCTGCCTCAAGAAGAACCATGAGGAGGTGAGCATGGGGGAGGAGGTGAGCATGGGGGAGGAGGT
>PVHT021183690.1:809528-823578 GCA_004024745.2 Catagonus wagneri | reverse complement strand
GCCGCCCCACCTGTTGACCTGAACCGGGTTCTGGATGAGATGAGGTGCCAGTATGAGACCCTGGTGGAGAATAACCGCCGGGATGCTGAAGACTGGTTCAATACCCAGGTAGGTGGCTGCAAGTAGCATGTGCAACTGAGACACAAGGTGGGTCACTGAGGCTCTGAATCCAGAAGCCTGAGTTTGTGTCCCAGCTCTGTTCCAGCCTCTTCCGTGCACCTCGGGCAGGTTGCTGTCCTGAAAGCAACAATGTCCTCAAGGGTGAAGCTGGACTGTGTGATCTGGAAGGTCCTTCTTGGCTCACAAGTCTAAGTGGCCTCCACTGACCTCTGAGGCTGAGTCCCCAGTGTTCTTGACCAGGTCCTGGGTGTGTGTGTGTGTGTGTGTGTGTGTGTGTGTGTGTGTGTTTCAGACGGAGGAGCTGAACCAGCAGGTGGTGTCCAGCTCGGAGCAGCTGCAGTCCTGCCAGACGGACGTCATGGAGCTGAGGCGCACGGTCAGCGCCCTGGAGATCGAGCTGCAGGCTCAGCACAGCACGGTGAGCCTGCGGCTGGCCAGGGGCTGCTGCTGGACAAAGCCTAGGAGCACATGGGCCCCCAGCGTCCATGCTCCGACCTCGTGGGCAGGCTCCAGGGGCTCCAGTTCTTTCTCTTTCTTCTTTTCCTTTTCTTTCTGCGGCCGCGCTTGCCGCATATGGAAGTTCTGGGTTAGGGGTCAAATCAGAGCTGCATCTGCAATCTATGCCGCAGCTTGCAGCGACACGGATCCTAAACCCAGTGAGCGAGGCCAGGGATTGAACCCACATCCTAATGGACACCGTGCCAGGTTCTTTACCCAGTGAGCCACAAGCGCTTGAGCGTCAGGGATTTTCTGTGCGGAGAAGAGGGAGTGAGGGCCCAGCTCCCATCCGCTAACGTACCAGTGGCAAAAGACAGGAGAGCTATAGCGGCTGACATGTCCTGGCAGCAGCTCCTGTGTTTGTGTGAGCAGGTTCCTTCTGCATAATTATCAGTGACTCAGAGACATCATTAACGGGGGAGCTTCTCTCCATATCAGAAGGCTACAGGGGCTGGTTGGCTCATCTCCAATAAGACGTCTGATGGCGGTTCATCCAGGCTCAAAGTGGTTCTCTGAGCTTCTGTTCCTGGATTTCGAGGCCTCACGGAGACCCTGATGGGTTCGGTGCGGTTTCCTCGCTGCTTTTCTGACCTCTGACCTTCTTCCTCCCTGCACCTGCCTTATCTTCAAAGAGAGATGCTTTGGAATCTACGCTGGCGGGGACGGAGGCCCGCTACAGCTCGCAGCTGGCCCAGATGCAGGGCCTGATCAGCAACGTGGAGGCGCAGCTGGCGGAGATCCGGGCTGACCTGGAGCGTCAGAACCAGGAGTACCAGGTGCTGCTGGACGTGCGGGCCCGGCTGGAGTGTGAGATCAACACGTACCGGGGGCTGCTGGAGAGCGAGGACTGCAAGTGAGTACCCAGCACGTGGCGTGCTCGCTGAATGCAGTCCACACATTTCTGGAGACAGCGTGGTGCCCAGCACTGGGAGTCAGGAGCCCTGGGTTTTGGTTCGGGTCTTGTTATACATTCATCATGTGACCCTCCCTGGCTAGTCCCTTTCTTCTTTATTTTTCTTTTTAGGGCTGCACCCGCAGCATATGGAAGTTCCCAGGCTAGGGGTCGAATGGGAGCTGCAGTTGCCGGCCTACACCACAGCCACAGTCGCATAGGGATCCGAGCCGCATCTGCGACCTACACCACAGCTCGTGATGTATCCTTAACCCACTCGTGATCGAGGCCAGGAATCAAACCTGAATCCTCATGGACACTAGTTGGATTTGTTTCCGCCGTGCCACAACAGGAACTCCTGCTATTCCTTTTATTGCTGGGCCTCCAAGATTTCTCTATCAGGAAAATGAGGGGGCGGGACTAGGGGATTTTTAAGGTACTCTGAGTAATTGAAAAAAGCAACTGGAAAATCCTAGTGATCTGCCCTTTTTCTTCTCCTAGGCTCCCCTGTAACCCGTGCGCCCCCGGCCCCGTGCCTTCCAAGCCTTGCCTACCCTGCCTTCCTGTGGCCTCCTGTGGACCCGGTGCAGTTCGCACGACCTGTAGCCCGCGCCCCATCTGTGTGCCCTGCCCAGGGGGCCGGTTCTGAGAGTGCCTATTCCAGAAAGCCAAGGCCATCATCTCCAGGACTTGGCCTTGGCCTCGGCCTCTATTCAACCAAAACCCTAAACCTCGGGAATCCCCTGTCTTCATGCAGAGTCCAGGCCCAGGCCTGGCCCTGGGAGGGCTCACGGCAAATTCACGCCTTCACCTTTCTCAAAGCCTGTCACCAAGGCTGGCCGACCCTAAAGGCCTCAGCTCCTTCTCATTTCAACAGGGGCTAGAGCCTCTGTTCTCAGGCTGCCTCCTGGTTCAGGTTTTCCTTCTGGGTGCTGTTTCGGTGGGGTCTGAAATACAGCAGAGGGCTTCTGTTGGTGGAAAATAAAACACATTTGCTCTGGCTTTTGATGCCTCATCAGCTCTGTCCGGTGCACTGTTGGTCTGTGTTTCTGCTGGATGGAAAGGGGTGGCTTGTGGGCAGATGCATGGGGGATGTTGGGCCTTGTATGACCCTGAGGACGACAGGGTCCCTGTGCTCCTGTGTGGGGTGGCGGAGGTCTGCAGTGGGGAGTCTAGCTCAGCTTTCCTGATTAAGACGGTTCTCTAAGATTCCACTGTGGTGACAGGTGCAACCACCCAGCTCCTACCACCCGCCTTAATATATATGGCCGCCCTCTGGTCACAGAGGAAGATGGCCAAGCCAGGGCTCAGGATAATGTGAAGCATTTGGGGCCACTTCCTTAGCCTCACGTCTGCGCTCCGTGTCAGACAGAGCAGCAGCATAGAATCTCATACCGAGGGGACTCCATTAAAGTCCCACGCTTTTCGAAGCTTGTTTTCTTCAACCCCCCTCCTTCACGGCAGCTCTTTCACACAGCCCGTCCGGTTCAGCAAACCCGCCTAAGGCCCACAGCCCAGCAATAGCAGACGATGGGAGAGTGAGCCCGCCGTTGTGACTTCTGCCCACAGTCCAGAGTCTCGTTCCCAAGAGACTCATCAGGTTCTCTTGTGCTCTTGACCTCTCGGGAGGCACACCGTGCCTTTGGGGCCCGAGGCGTTTCCCCAGGGAAGCGGGAGCTCCCAGCGTCTCGGACCAAAGGCTCTCATTGGTGGCCAAAGTGTCCTTCCTCAACAGACCAGGCAAAGAGCATGCACCATCAGTCCCAGTGGGAGAGGGAGAGGATGAAGGCAAAACTTTCTGAGATAGAAAGGAAGGCAGGTTGTCCCCAGATGGTCACGTGCTTTTCACAAGGTGTCAAGAGCACTGCTAAAGACCTTCAGTGACATCAAGAGAGTTGTGACAATGCCCGGGGTGGAGAACAGATCGGTGAAAGATGATGATAGAGGCGGTCCTGAGACCCCCAACCCTTAAGAGTACCTGGTATAGTTCGTTTTGCTTCAATTTTAGCATCCTCACCTTCCCTACCCCCTGAAGGAGGGTTTGGGGCTCTGGCCCAGCTCCCTCGCTCTGCAGGACACCACCTCAGTGCCCATCCTCTTGGAGCACTTTGGCTGGACCACCCAGAGAGGATGATGGCCTCAGAATCATTCAGTCACTCAACAAACGTTTACCAAGTGCCTCCCTGGGCCAGGCCATATGTTAGACGCCAAGGGCAGGACTGACCCTCGATGGAGGGAGGCCTTGGAATGAGACAGGAAGGATACCCACTCACTGCCTCTCTCCCGTCCTGCCTCCATGGTGGAAGGGGGCCCGCTGAAGGGGGGGGCATGGCATTAGTTGGATGAACGTGGGCTCCGATGTGACCAGCCTGACCTGGGTTCCAATCCCGGCCCCATCTCTTACTGCCTGTGTGGAGTTTTACCAGGTCCCTTCCGGAGCCTCAGTTTCCTCATCAGTGAAATAGAGAACGTGATACTAACTGGGCTGTCAGGTCCTGATGCTTTACCAAGCACATGCCGAGCATCTGAAAACTGATCAATATCATTAACTCCATTCCGGCTGGATGCCGGGATTGCTCTGAGGCTGGGCACCCACCGTTCTCCTGCCCCGGGTTTCCTTTCTGGTTTCTTTCTAAGCGGCAGTGCCGGGAGTAAACTGGGCCAGCCACGGGGGCTCTGCAGTTACACAACCTCATAGTGAATTCAGACTCAAAATCAGCGGGGGAAGCCACTGTCAGCAAGCAGCATGTGGGTGCTCTCTTGAGTCTGTGGGCTCCAGTTAACTTTTTTCCATAAGCCACACTCTTTCTCTTTACGGCATTTTTTTTTTTTTTTCTCTTTACGGTTGCACTTGCGGCACATGGACGTTCCTGGGCTAGGGGTGGAATCAGAGCTGCAGCTGAGGCCTACGCCACAGCCACAGCAATGCCAGACCCGAGTAACATCTGTGACCTATGCTGAAGCTTGCAGCAACACCGGATCCTTAACTCAGAAGCCAGGGATGGAACTTGCATCCTCACAGAAATAATGTCGGGTCCTTAACCCTCTGAGCCACAAGGAGACTCCCTTACAGCATCTTTCTTTTTTTTCCCTGTCTTTCTAGGGCCACACCTGTCGCAGGTGGAAGTTCCCAGGCTAGGGGTTTAATCGGAGCTGCAGCTGCCTGCCTACGCCACAGCCACAGCAATGTGGGATCCAAGCCGTGTCTACGACCTACACCACAGCTCATGGCAATGCCAGAGCTGAGTGAGGCCAGGGATCAAAACTACATCCTCATGGATACTAGTCGGGTTCATTACTGCTGAGCCACGATGGGAACTCCCCCTTACAGCATTCTCTATGGTACAAGCCTCTTCCAATCCCATCCTAATTTTCTCCAAGACGGAGCTAATCAGATCCTACATAACCCTGCCTTTAATGAGTATTTACTCCATTTGCTTGTGTTTTTTAATTATAACACTATTCCCATGCGGCCTGAGGTTCTCAGCCTTGGTTGCACCTTGGAATGACCTGGAGAAATTTAAAAAATCTGGATGCCTGATCAGACCCCCAGAAATCCTGATTTATGTGGTCTGGGATATGGCCTGGCATCGGGCTTTTTAAAAGCTCCCTAAGTGGCTCTTACGTGGAGCCAGTGTTGCGAGTCCTTTCACTAGATGGGGGGCCTTTGGCCAAGGCAGCTGGGAGCCTGGGGGCTCAGGGTGGCTCTGACGTAGAGCTTGGCACCCTCTGATCCCTATGGTATATTCTGACTATTCCTTAGTTATGGCTTTTTTTCTCTTCTTCAAACATCTGAACTTAAATTTAATCTATCATTTTTTAAAATAAAGAACTATTTTTTGTTCTCTGTTCCTATTTTATGTTATTTATTTTATTTTTGCTTTTTAGGGCCGTACTTGTGGCATATGGCAGTTCCCAGGCTAGGGGCTAAATTGGAGCTACAGCTGCTGGCCTCTGCCTCAGCCACAGCAATGCGGCAGCCGAGCCACGTCTGCGACCTACACCACGGCTTACGGCAACACTGGATCCTTAACCCACTGAGCGAGGCCAGGAATCGAACCTGCATCCTCATGAACAGTAGTCAGGTTCATTACCGCTGAGCCATGACAGAACTCTTTGTGGCCACTTTGCATCGAACAAGTCTATGAGTGTCATTTTTCTGATAGCATTTGCGCACTTTGTATTTCTGTGTCACATTTTGGTCATTCTCACAAACGTATTCGTTTTTATTATATTTGTTATGGTGTGTGTGATCAGTGATCTTTCATGTTACTGCTACAGCTCTCTGAAGTCTCAGATGATGGTTAACATTTTTTAGCAATAAAGTATTTTAAAATTAAGGTGTGTACATTTAAAAAAGACATAATGCTATGGAGTACCCAATAGTCTGCAGCACAGTGTAAATAAACATCACGCTTATATTCATTGAGGGACCTAAAAATTCGTGTGACTGGCTTTACTGGGATATTTGCTTGACTGTCATGGTCCGGAACTTGAACCCGCAGTATCTCCAAAATATACCCGTATATTACGTTATTTGGGTGAGGATTAAATGGGCAATTTAATGCCAGGCACCCAGAGCAGTGCCTGGTACTTGTATACACTGAATAAGGGCTGGTGATGATTTTGAAGGCTGGTCTGATGGGTCTCAGTCCACATAGTTGGTATTTGCGTCAACCCTCCTTCTGCCCAGTTACACTGTCTTCTCCAAGCAGTTAATCCAGACAAAGGAACTGCAACTGGTTGTTGAAGGAAATCAAACCGAGAGATGATGTATTCTAGCCCTTTCAATTTTGCATGAAGAAACGGAAGCCCAGAAAAGTCAAGTGACTTTCCTAAGGTCACACAGCTAGTTGGAAGACAGAATCTCTATCTTTCTTTTTTTTGTCTTTTGTCTTTTTAGGGCCGCACCTGTGGCATATGGAGGTTCCCAGGCTAGGGGTCCAACTGGAGCTACAGCTGCCGGCCTTCGCCACAGCCACAGCAATGACAGATCCGAGCCGCATCTGCGACCTACACCACAGCTCACGGCAACGCCGGATACTTAACCCACTGAGCAAGACCAGGGATCAAACACACAATCTCATGGTTCCCAGTCGGATTCGTTTCCGCTGTGCTACGACGGGAATGCCAGCATCTCTATCTTGATTTTTCTTCAGCAATGCATTTCAGGGAGTGGGGCTGGGTGGCATTTTCCTTCCCTACCCTCTCACCAGCTCCTCTAGAAATACATGAAAGATAAGACAAGTACTTATACTTCACTTAAACTTCAATATTACGCTGAGAAGATGCTGGAATAAAAAGTGGTTATATAACGCACACATATTAAGCACGAAATGTCTAAATCTACAAGTATCAAAGGCAGGACACAGAAACCACTGGTCTCTCCTGTCGCTTTCTTAGGAGGTGCCTAAGGACTTCTATAATCGGAGGCACCTGCTCCTGGTCTCCTGGCTTCACTCATCGGGGGGTTGCAGTGTCACTTCTCTGGGAGCTGATTCACTCGGTTTCTGGTCTCCGTGGTCCCCAAGTGAGTGCCCCATTGCAGAACGTGACCGCAGAGCCTGTTCTAATCTGCTCAACAATCAAAGAAAACCAAGAGGAGGATCCAGAGACGGTCAAGACCCGCGTCTGCTCACAGAGATGTTCACGACATTGACCTACTTTCCCAAGAAGGGGTCCCTCCCCTCCCCTCTCTTTTCTCAGTCGCGTCCAGCTGAAAGGATGTCCCTGATTCTTAGGTTGCTGTTGTGCCTTGACTTTGTCCTCGCCTCCCTAATATAATGTCCTTCCCCGGGAGGAAGAGGATGCAGAGACTCTTTCTCCTTCCTCCCTGGGTTTACACCACCGCCAGTATCCGTGCAGCTTCTGTCACCCACACATTTCCTGCCTAAGGGGACAGGCCTCTACCCACAGGCCAGATGCTCTCATTAAAAGGAGGGGCCGCTGCCCCACGAAACTGTGGCCTTTCTCAGGGCCGTCCCGGGTTGGGCTGGGGGTGCAGGGGGCAAGGTTATCGGTGGCAAAGGGCCAGGCTTGGCAGCCCCGCCCTGGTAATGAGAGCTCCGGCATGGAGCTGGTCCTTTGAAGCTGTGTCCTGAAGCTGTGTCCTGGTGATCAATGACAGGAGCCTGGAGTCCTGCGTTAGCCAAATGACAAGCTTGGCGTCTTTTACGACGAAAGGAACTCCTTATTGGAAACCAAATTATAAATTAATGAGCAGCTTCCTCTGGGACCAAGTATTAACATCAGCACCCCTATAGGATGTACTTTCTAGCCTAAGGTATAAAAAGGCCCGAGAAGAAAGAGGTTAGCAGACATCGGCATCTCAGGTAACTGTGGTCAAAGTAGTGGCAGCTTCCCCGACATGACGGCTAACTGCTCCCCCGCCTCCATCAAGACCTGCCCCCGGCCCTCCTCTGTCGGTTCCAGCAGCACGAGCTGCCGGCCGGAGCTGTGCCTGGGTTACGTCTGCCAGCCCGTGACGTGTGTGCCTTCCATCTGCGTGCCCACCCCCTACCGGCCCGCCACCTGCCTCTCCAAGGTCTACCTGGCCGGCTCCTGCCGGCCCAGCAGCTGCCGCCCAACCAGCGGCATCCCCAGCTCCGTGGGTGCCTACGGCTCCATGGGTACCTATGGCGGGTACCACGAAGCCTCCTTCAATGGCAACGAGAAGGAGACCATGCAGTTCCTGAACGACCGGCTGGCCAGTTACCTGGAGAAGGTGCGGCAGCTGGAGCGGGACAACGCGGAGCTCGAGAGCAAAATCCAAGGGGCCTCCCAGTCTCAAGTGCCTACCTTGAGTCCCAACTATCAGTCTTACTTCAGGACCATCGAGGAGCTGCAGCAGAAGGTGAGGGCAAGGGGTGACAGACTCCCTGGTGAAAGGCGACCCGAATAGCTGGTCTTCCAGATTGGAAACTCATTAATTTCTTAAGCTGTGTTCGGGGAAATGAGACTTCCCTGGGGCGCGGGACTGTCTCTCATAAACCGAGTGCGCAGCCAGAGCACTGCCGCGGAGAGGGGCCTGGGATCCGGTCCCTGCTCCGTCACTGATGCACTGCGTGACTCCGGGAGGTCCCGTTCCTGGGCTTCCGTTTCCTCATTTTTAAATGGGGATGATAGTGGTCCTTCTGGCCAGAAGATTCCACGGGTTGATGCCAGCAAAGTGCTTAGCACAGTTCCTGGCCCATGACGTGTTTTCGGTAAATGTGAGTACTTGTTCAAGACCAGCCATGAAAAAGAACAAAATCATGCCATTTGCAGCAACATGGTTGTAATTAGAGATTCTCATGCTAAGTGAAGTAAGTCAGAAAGAAAAAGACAAATACCGTATGATATCACTTATACGTGGAATCTAAAAATATGGCACAGACGGACCTATCCAGGGGAGAGAAACAGACTCACAGACATAGAAAACAGATGTGGGGTTGCCAAGGGCGAGGCGGAGGGAGTGGGATGGACTGAGAGTTTAGGGTTAGTAGATGCAAACTTTTACATTTAGAATGGATAAGCAATGGGGTCCTGCTGTACAGCACAAGCATCTACATCCAATCACTTGTGATAGAACATGATAGAAGAATTTAAATACAGGTAGGACTGGGTCAGTTTGCCATACAGCAGAAATTGTCAGAACATTATAAATCAACTATACTTTAATTAAAAAAATCTAAAAAAAAAAAGACCCTTCTGTCACCTGAATTAATTGACTTAGCAAAGGTGTTCCTTCCATGTTGCTCATTGTATCCAAAACGGGGCAGATTTACAAAGAACTGGGCGTTTAAAAAATAAGCTTCCTGTTCCCTAAGGACTAGCAATTCACTGAATGTCCCCCAGAGTTCCAGCAGCTTCCGCAGGGAGGGCTACGCGGGACTGCTACGTCCCACCAGCTACCATCTTCTCCGTATCCGGATTCTTGTTCCTTCTTGTCTGGGACCGACCCCTTCTGTGTGCTGTGGCCCCCAGGTTCTGTGCACCAAGGCAGAGAACGCCAGGATCGTCGTGCACATAGATAACGCCAAGCTGGCTGCTGACGATTTCAGGACCAAGTGAGTTTGGCCAGGACATGGGGTGGGAAACGGGGGCGGGTCCTTCTGCCCTCACCTGCTTGCGGCCAGCGTTCCACGAGTTTCACAGACAGCTGGAAAAGCTCCAGCGGCCCAAGGTCTTCCCTGAGTTCGGTACTCAGGTTCACCCCAGAGTCGACCTTGCCCTTGAACAGGTACGAGACGGAGCTGGCCATGCGGCAGCTGGTGGAGGCCGACACCAACGGCCTGCGCCGGATCCTGGACGAGCTGACGCTGTGCAAGGCCGACCTGGAGATGCAGGTGGAGTCCCTGAAGGAGGAGCTGATGTGCCTCAAGAAGAACCACGAGGAGGTGAGGCCCGGAGTCCAGCTGAGGGGGGCCCTGGGGAGCAGAGTGGGTGGAACAGGGCAGTGGGGATTGGGGTCGGGGTTGCGCTTGGGTAGATGTTTGTGGAAATTCCTGGGCCTGCCACATACCATTTCTGTGACTTTGCCCAACTTAGCCCACCTTTCCGAGTCTCCTCATCTGTAAAACGGGGCTGCCTCTATCAACGCGGCTGCCGTGAGAATTAAATGCGGTCACGGGTCTCAGACACCTGTCTCTTGGTTGGTGCCTGGAAATGATCGTGAGCTTTCCTTCTGTGTTTCCTGGACTTGCCTGACTGCCAGGTGCTTGTAGTGACCTGCTTTTCTCGCGAGAGCCGCATAGCAGGGGCAGAGAGGCGCACAAAGGCCAGAGGGGGGTGTTTTTCGGAACTGAGGTGCGATGGCCCGTCTGTCTCTGCAAGGCTGGACGGCGGGGTCACCCCCATGGCCTCTCAGGGAGAGGTGAACTGCGGTGGCTTTCCTCCTTTTCCTCTCCCCATCCTTGTACCCCTTCCTCTCTTCTATTTGCAGATAAATATACGTAATCCAAGAACCACAAATCAACCCTCTAGTTTTCTGATTTTTCCCTCTTTCTTGCAGGTCCTTAGAGAGAAATCCCTCCATCCAGGTTCCTGGATGCAGCCAAGCCCAACTGAGCCCCGTTTTTCCTTTTTTTTTTTCTCTTTTTCCTCTCCTTCCCTGGGTTGACTCTCAATCTCTTGACTTGGGATTTGAGCAAAGGGCCTCTGAATCCTGGCTGGGTTTCCTTAGGCTGAAGAGCAGAGTAACCATCAGTCACCACAAATTCGCCAGGCGCCCGCGGGGACCTGACGCAGCCCATCTAAATCAGAGAACTGGGAAATGGCCCAGGAAGCCACTAATGAGTCCTCACGCGGTCGGCAGCCTCGGCGCCCACTTTCTCTCCTTGGCAGCCAAGCCTGGGAGGCGGCTGCCCTAACGTGGGCCTTGAACTAACAAAAGCCCGGTTCCTGCAGCCCTCCTTCCCAGGCTGGGGGTGGAGGTGGCGTCCGGGAAGACAGGGCACAGATTTCTCATCTTAGTCCGCGTGTATCAAACAAGCTCCCAAACAAACTGCTCTTGGCTTCTGCCAAAGAGACAGGAAGCCCCTCCCATCCCAGGGGTGTCCCAGGGGAGCTGGCAGACCACGGGGACCCTACAGAGAGTCCACACAGGGCCCCGCATCCTCCGTGCCACCTCTTCACATCTCCCTGGGGAGGTGAGCCGCGATCGTGCGACTTCACACTAGCCTGGCGCCCTTGTGTCTTTTCAGGAAGTCGGTGCCCTCCAGGGCCAGCTCGGGGACCGCCTGAACATCGAGGTGGACGCCGCGCCCCCCGTGGACCTGAACAGGGTTCTGGAAGAGATGCGTTGTCAGTACGAGGCCCTGGTGGAGTCCAACCGCAGGGACGTGGAGGAATGGTTCACCACGCAGGTGGGCCTCTCGCAGGGGGGCTGGCCTCCCCGGGGACCCTGAGAGGCACTCCCGGCCTTCTCCTGTCTCTCCCACTGCAGATGGAGGAGCTGAACCAGCAGGTGGCCACCAGCTCTGAGCAGCTGCAGAGCTACCAGTCGGACATCATCGATCTGAGACGTACGGTCAACACGCTGGAGATCGAGCTGCAGGCTCAGCACAGCCTGGTGAGTGCGAGGTGCGGGCACCTGATCCCAGGCAGCAGTGAGTGTAGGTGGGGGCATCCAGGAAGGAAGAGGAGGAGGAGGAGGTGTGGGGTGGGGGAGATCCAGATTCAGCCACCCTGGTTGCCTGCCTAGCTGACCTCTCCTGGAGGGAGATTTCTCCCGAGACCCAGCTCAGAGATCAAAGGGCCACTTTTCAAATCTGCTGTGGGTTAAATGCTGTTCCCCAAGAAGGCTTGTTCTCTGCTTAGCCTGCCCTTCCAGACCCAGGCTTCTAGACTCCACCTGAGGAGCTTAAAAAAAAAAAATCTCCTTGGAGTTCCCGTTATGGCTCAGCAGAAACGAATCTGACTAGTATCCATGAGGATGCAGGTTTGATCCCTGACCCTGTTCAGTGGGTTAAGGATCCGGTGTTGCTGTGAGCTGTGCTGTAGGTCGTGAGCTGTGGCTTGGATCTGGCATTGTTGTGGCTGTGGTGTAGGCTGGCGGCTAGAGATCCGATTTGACCTCTGGTCTGGGGAACCTCCATATGCTGCGGGTGCGGCCCTAAAAAGACAAAAAAAAAAAAACAAAAACAAAAAAACAAACCCACCCAAGAACCACCATGCCCAGTTCCTCCCTGGATGAATTAAATCAGAGTCTCTGGAAGCGGGGCCTGGGCATGGGTGCTTTTTAGAGTTTCCCTTGTTAGGGTTCTAACTTGCAGCCGGGTTGAAGCCCACTGACCTCAGTGATGCTATGGTGGGTGTGTGTTTGGGGGAGCCTGGTGAACCCCAGAACCAAGCCTGAAGAAGGAATAAAGGATTTAGGATCACATGAATGTGGGCTCAAACCCTGGGCTGTCATTTACCAACTGTTTAACCTTGAACAGGTCACTTGACTTTTCTGGGCTTCAGTGTATGCTCAGTGACTCAGGCAGGGAGGATTCATTCCCAATCCCGAAGAGAGACTTGGCTCTTCCTCTTCTTCTTTTTTTTTTTAATTGAATGAAAGATTCTTTAAATCGTATAGTGCTTTACCATTTTCAAAAGTTTCATACACATGCTTTCATATAATTCTATAGTCATCTTTTCCCTCTATTGTATCTCCCCTTTACTCTCTCCCCACTGGTAACCACTAGTTTGTTCTCTATGTCTGCTTCTTTTTTTGTTTTATTCACTAGTTTGTGTACTTTTTAGATCCCACATATAAGTGACATCATAGAGTAACTGTCTTTCTCATGTTGCTGCAAATGGCCAAATTCCATTCTTTTTTATGGCTGAGTAGTATTCCACTGTGTATATGTACCACATCTTCTTAAACCATTCGTCTGCTATGGACACTTAGGTTGCTTCCATATCTTGGCTATTGTCAATAGTGCTGCTATGAACACTGGGGTGAGTGTGGCTTTCTGAATTAGTGTTTCTGTTTCCTTCCAGTATATACACAGGAGCGGAATTGGTGGGTCATAGGGTAGTTCTACTTTTAACGTTTTGAGACACCTCCATACTGTTTCCCACGGTGGCTGCTTCTTGGTTCTTTCTGGGCCAGGCCATGGAAAATAGGTCAACTCTTCAAAGTCATTTTGTCTTTCCTTTTGCCATAGAGGGACTCTCTGGAGAACACGCTGACGGAGACCGAGGCCCGCTACAGCTCGCAGCTGGCCCAGCTGCAGCGCCTGATCGGCAACGTGGAGGCGCAGCTGGCCGACATCCGGGCTGACCTGGAGCGTCAGAACCAGGAGTACCAGGTGCTGCTGGACGTGCGGGCCCGGCTGGAGTGTGAGATCAACACGTACCGGGGGCTGCTGGAGAGCGAGGACTGCAAGTAGGTGGCGTGTGCAGAGTTTGCTGTAGCTTATAGGAAGTAACTGGATCCGCCCATAAGATAGAACCCTGCCATGACTAAGAAGGGATTGTGAAGCTGGGAAGATCCGAGAAAGTCAGATGGGCATTCAGCTGCCGTCCCAAACCTGGCCCATTGGGACGATTCTGTTCCATTTCAAGTCAACAAACTCCAAGTGCTCAGCACGTGCCAGGTTCCACGGGGGGACACTGAGGTGGAGAATGACAAGGCACCTGTTCTCAAGTTGTTTCCATCTGTTTAGGGGGACACTCATGCAACCGGAGATCATCCCGGCGGTGGGGGTCGTTTGGGGCACTTGGGAGGACTAGTACCTTTACGTGATGAGCTGTAGTGGGAGGGGAGACAGGAAAGATCAGTTGAGCCCCATTCGACGGGGGAACCATGAAGGCCACGTTGGGGAGGCAGGGCTCGACTTTACTGGGAGGTCTTATTTTTTTTTGACGAGCAAATGCCTCGCTCCCCCACTAGATGGTAAACATCTGGAACTCAGAGACAACAGAAAATATTTTATCCCCTGCATCTGGCGCATAGTCGGTGTTCAGTAAATATTTCTTGACGGAGTCAGTAACAGCTCAAAGCAGCTTTCCAGGAAGACGGCACAGGCGGCCGCAGGAAGGGCTGAGTAGAGAGTGAGGGGGGAGGGGCGG
>PVHT021183690.1:770860-808528 GCA_004024745.2 Catagonus wagneri | reverse complement strand
GGAGAAGGCGGGCAGTGGGTGCGATGGAGAGGCAGGGGGGAGAGGAGGAGCTTGATGGGATTTTTGCCCAGCGGAGCTGCTTTCTAATCCTTCCCGCGTGGCTCTCTCCTGCAGGCTGCCTTGTAACCCATGCTCTGCCGCGTCCTGTCCCCAGAGTGCGTCCTCCCCCAGCGCGCCCCGCCCCGTCGGCGTGCCCCGCAGCGTCTGTGTGCCTTGCGTGCCTTGTCCCCAGGGCCGCTTCTGAAGTCCCTCCGCGCCGCTGGATCCTGGAGGGATGGGAGCTGGGTGGCCGGTGCCTCCTCAGGCGGAGAGCAGTTCGGTGGCCACCGAGAGAGCAGGGCCAGCCCAGCGGGCAAGCAAGGTCACCAGCAGTGCCAGGAGGTGGGCTGTCCCAACGCACTCTGATGCTGCAGAGGGCGCCCTAGCTCCCACACATCTTAGAAGCTGCCAGTCTCCTTACCACGGGCTAGTGGTTCTCTTTGCTGATGTTTCTGGTTGTCTACGCTGCCTCAGAGCGGTGTTCTTTGTTAACTGGCAAATAAAGCCTCACTCACTGGCCTTTGCAAGCATGACTTTCTCCGTTCGTCACTTATGCCGCTATATCCACCAGCCAGTTCTCCTCAGTTGTGCCCAAGAGGAATGTGGCCAAGTTCTATATTTATTTTTATGCTCCTTCTGCTTTGGTAGAGACTTGAGAGGTATTTACTAAAAAGGCCTGCATGCCATAAACCAGTTAAAACCAGGCCATCGGTCCGGAGCCAAGTAATAAAGAATAAAGACAGGCGATGATTGCGCCAGAAACGTGCGCCAGACTGCTGTTAACTGAGAATAAGACTGTGATAACTCCACCCCTAAATCTCATTACAGCTGGCACAATGGAATCATTCATTCATTCAAAAAAATCTTCATGCGGGTTCCACATTAGGGGCTAGCTAACCCACGTGACAGTCCTCCAGATCCCTTGTTAATGTCCCATTTAATCTTTACAACAAATCTATAAAAACAGTACCATTATTTTCTCCCCTTTATAAATGAATAAACTGAGGCCCAGAGAGGCTAAGAAACTTGCCCAAGGTCACACAGCTAGACAGTGGTGGAGCCAGGACTCAAATACAGGACTTCAGCTCCCAGAGATGCTTGAGCAAGTCATATTCTGATTCCTGGCTATTTGCAAGCACAGCTGGATACAGGGGATACCAACAAACAAAAACAAAACAAAACAAAACAAAAAAACCCAAGCGATTTCCACTGTCCAGACACTTCTAATTAGAGAGGGAGCTTATCAGTGTAAGGCCTCACTCCTTCCTCAATAAGAGCCTAATAATAACAACAACAATAATGACAATGATTGTACTACTTATAAGGCACCTAGTACTGGGTACTGTGTTGGTACCTGGTACTGTGTTGGACTCCTGGCATAAATGAACTTATGCAGTTTTCATGACCACCCTGTAAGGCAGGCATTGTGTCCATTTTAGATATAGGAAGCCAAGGCTTGGAGAGTGGTTTAGTCAGTTGCCCAAGTTTATAGGCAAGGACAAAGATTTGAACCCAGGTCTGACCGGTTCCACTGCAGCCTTGTTCCAGCCATTCTGCTACACCCCCACATTCCCTACCTGGAAAGAGTACACACCGGCAGAGATTGGGAGGAGTAACTACTCGAGGGAGAGCAAGGGCTTCCTGTAGCTGGCGGCACTTGGGATGAGCCTGGAAGGTGGAATAGTTCGTCTACGAGTGAAGGACAAGCGTAGGTACGTGGGGGCTGCAGGAGAGCGGAAGTCACGCCCAGGAGGCTGTGAGTGGCTCTGCTGGCTGGAGCAGCAGCCTCTTGGGAAAGACTAGTGGGGATAAGGCTCAAATGGTAGGAGGGTGTCAGCCCGTGGGGGGCCCTGGGTACCCCACGCAGAGCCTGGACCCCATCCTGAAGGCAGTGGGAGGGCTACCGCGGGACTTGAGTCCAGGGATGACTGGAGTGGCATTTTAGAAAGTTCCACCGAGGCGTGTAAAAGGGATGGCCAAGAGGCAAGGAGAAAGCTGGCGAAAAGCGTATGGAAGAAGCTGACGGGGTCTCAACTAAGGTGATGACAGCGGACACGGAAAAATCAGGGATCAGTCTGAGAGGCTCAGTGAGGGACTTGAGTGAACAACAGATCGGCCGTGGCGGATTCAGAGGAGAGCGCTGGGAACAGGCATCTTGAACACGTTTCTGAACCTCACCCTCCGAGCACATTGTTCCTCCTTAATGGGCTGAGGTGATGTTTCTATTAAGGATCTGCCCTCTGGACTTGGCAAGAAGTGTTAAGAAATAGATCGGATCCCGAAGCTGCCTGGGGCTCTCCACACGTGAGCCCTCATGCACGGCCAGCAGGAGACACAAACACACTGCTTAGCCAGCTGTGGCTACTGGTTGGAGGTGGGGATAAAACTTCAATGAGCTGGAACGTCATGAGAGAGGGGCTTCTGGTTCATTGGATGTTTCAATAACTGAGTGCCAACCAGCATTCTCCCTTTTTTTCTTCCTCCCTCCCTCCCTTCCTTCCTTCCTTGGCTGCACCTGCAGTATCTGGAAGTTTCCCCCATGCCATAGCCATCGCAACGCCGGATCTGAGCCGTGACCACAGCTCACTGCAACGCCGGATCCTTAACCCACTGAGCGAGGCCAGGGATCGAACCTGTGTCCTCATGGTTCCTAGTTGGGCTCGTTAACCACTAAGCCACGACGGGAACTCAGAGGAAACTCCTTCTTGGGATTATAGTTTTCCTTTCAAAAAGAACTAGTAACCACTAAGCTCAGAATCCCCTCCATCCTTTGAACATTTGACTCATTTGGAGCCCAGACCTCAGGCTGTACCAGGGCTGCAGCAGAAGCAATCAGACAGGAGTCCCAGGCTGGGATTTCAGGCCCCTGGACCCCTTGGGGGTGTGTGTAGGCTCCTTGTACCCCATCACAAGCTGTCCAATCCAACCTGGTCCTTGTTTCCTTACCTGTGTGTCACTCTGAACTGCCAAGACCTGTCTGACCACCCAAATGCCTGTTTAAACTTTTTTTTTTTTTTAATAGGAAACCAAGCCCCATAGCCCAAGGCCAGGAGTTCCACTCCCTGCTGGACACAGATGGTCACCATGTGCCATGCCCTTTTTTTTTTTTTGTCTTTTTAGCTTATCTAGGGCCGCGGCATGTGGAGATTCCCAGGCTAGGGGTCTAATCGGAGCTGTAGCCGCTGGTCTACACCAGAGTCACAGCAACGCGGGATCTGAGCTGCGTCTGCAACCTACACCACAGCTCATGGCGATGCCGGATCCTTAACCCACTGAGCAAGGCCAGGGATCGAACCTGCAACCTCATGGTTCCTAGTCGGATCCATTAACCACTGAGCCACGACGGGAACTCCCATATTCCATATTTGGATGGTGCTTTCAAGCCATCGTCGGGTCCAGCCCTTTTCTCTTCTTTGATGAATGAGGAAGCCATGGGCATAGACTTTGGGAAATACTTATGCCCACCAGCACCAGGACCTGCTCAGAACTCATCTAGTGCTACACATGGGGGGTCCTCAGAGGAACTCTGTCCTTATATCAAAGCATTGGGATTTAATTAACTTAGGTTTATAAGAAAACCTAGGCAGGGCTACCGACAAGTAATGAAACTTCTGGCATATTTGATGTTTGGGAGAAATTCCCACAAGTAGCAGGATCCTCCCAGAGTGGGGACTGGAAAAGAAAGGACCTGTATTTCAAAATGTGGCTTTCCCTGAGGCCATTAAAGAGACCTGGCCTCATGTCTGCCACTCAGCGCCTTAGAGCAATGCCTCCTTCTGGAGCAGAGCGGCTATTCAGGGAAGTCTCGCTAGAGGGCGACACTTCTGGAGAGAAGGGCCCAGGAGTCCGACACAGTGACAGAGAGGCTGGGTGGTTTGCGGACTGAATTGCACAAACCCTCTCTGCTAATGCTGGGAAAACTTTTACACTATGATCAAAACAGGATACGCCAGGTGGCAACTCGGAAAATCATTAGCCATAAAACCGTTCTCTCTCTGGGTTTTGTAAATTGTAGCCTAGGGATGCGATGATCTCAGTTTTGCTCAACAGGAATTTCTTAAGATGGTTGGATGTCGATCTTCTTGAACAATTGGTGGAGATAAGTTTATTTCCAAATACTCCTCCCGAGCCATAAATAAGTAACCAAACACGTTCACCAGCATCTTGCCATAATGGAAGCGATTGATGGCTTTGGCTTTAGAAAAACTAGGTTAAAACTCCAAGGCTACCGTTAATGTGCCGTGCAAATTGCACCTGCTCCAGCAGTGGGTGGCCGAGAGGTCTGGGCGAGGACGTGCTCTTACACTAGGGTGCTCGGCCCTGGTAACCTGTAGCTCAGTTTTCTAGGACCGTGGCTTCATCCCTTTTTTTTTTTAAGTCCATGCCCAAGACATGTGGAATTTCCCAGGCCAGGGATCGAATCTGCGCCATAGCAGTGACCTGAGCCGCTGCAGTGATAAAGCCAGATCCTTAACCCATCGTGCCACAAGAGCACTCCTAGGATCATGGCTTCTTCCTGCTCTTCAGGCTCTGGAAAGAGCTGGTTGAAGGCTCCTGGCTGCAGGCAGGTTGCGCCGGGAATGCCATACTCAACGGCACCGCAGCTTTCTGCACTGCATGGGGACACATCTGAGAGAAAGTAGCCGAAGAGTAGCCATCTTCCCAGTACCCTTTGTTTATGACCAGTCCAGCCTGGCCCTTCGAGTGGCCACCCAGGAGTCGGTGGGGATCCTCTGGTCATTGTGAGTGACAGTGACGTGGGAAACAAGGGACTCACCTGTGGCTGAAGCTTACCTTACAGATGACTCATCTCCGGGCGCGGGGGCGGGGCTGGAACTCTGCAGCAGCTCAAGACTTTTCAAGTTTTCTTAGTTGGGCCACTTTCTTTCTGTGGCATGTGGGAAACTGCATCTCTCTCTTCTGGATTCTGGCCAGCAAATGAAATTAATAAATTCGTAAATGAAGTTGCATATTGAGTGTGAGTCTACTGTTGTCACTGAGTTACGGTGGGCACTGGTCCAGTATTTTTAATTTTATTTAAATTTAAAAAAATAATTAATTTATCTTTTTAAGGCCAAACCCGCAGCATATGGAGGTTCCCAGGCTAGCTGTTGAATCAGAACTGTAGCTGTCGGGCTTCGCCACAGCCACAGCAATGCCAGATCTGAGCCACGTCTGCGACCTGCACCACAGCTCATCGCAACACCGCATCCTTAACCCACTGAGCGAGGCCAGAGATCGAAACCACGTCCTCATGGATACTAGCTGGATTCGTTTCCGCTGTGCCACAATGGGAACCCCTGGCATCAGAATTTCTAAAGATTTGCTAGAGGCTCCCAATGGACAGTCAAGGTTAGAAGTTGACCTTAAGAGGTCTTTGAGGGGGAAGCATTTTGTTCCAGATGTTTCCAGCTGCTGCATTCTGGAGAGTCGTCCCTGCTTAGAGCAGTGGTTATCAGATTTGAGCATCCACCAGAGTCTCCCGGAGGGTTTTTAAACCACAGCTTGCTTGGCTCCAACCCCAGAGTTTCTGCATTCCGTGGATCTGGAGTGGGATCCGAGAAAGCGTACTCTAACGTGTTTTGGCAATGCTACCGCTGTGGGCAGAGAACCAGTCTTTGAGAAATACCACCCTCGAGGCTCATAGAGCTAGTTTAGACAACGTTCCGACACTGGGTTTTTTGGCACAGTGTGAAAACCAACATGACTCTATGTAGTTTTTCTCATCCTATAGCAGCTCCTCTGTGCCGGCTCATCCCTGCCTAACCCTTGGTTGAAGCCTCACTTGGGTTAGCGCATTTCATGGGTCAGTGTCAATATCTGAAAAATGCAGAAGACAAACCCTGAGGGAAGCACACAGCTCTATCAGAGCAGGGCTGGTCCCGTGATGTGCAAACCAACCAGAGGATCCTGCCCGTTCCAGGGGCCACCTGACTGTCTTTAGACTTGGGGTCCAGCTGGTCCTTGGGCTCTAAGGGAAACATAGCCTGTCAGTGGGTGGGGAGATGATGAAGCAGTTGTGGGTGGCACCACGGCCACACTGCCTTCTTCTTTTCTAAGGGCAGATCTGTTGAATATGTGTCATTCAGTGTGATTTATCTTTGGCTTCTCTGTAGGATTTATGGAATAAATTAATAGCTAAGAAATATAAGGTCATATGATACAAATGAACTTATCTACAAAACAGAAATAGACACACAGACGTGGAAAACAAATTTGTGACTGCCAAAGGAAAGGAGGGGGGGATAGATTTGGCATTTAGGATTAGCATATACACATTACTCTATACAAAACAGATAACCAAGAAGGTCCTATTACCTAGCACAGAGAGCTATAATCAATATCCTGTAAAAACCTATAAGGGAAAATAATTTGAATACGAGTATATCTACATCTAAATCTATGTATCCGAATCGCTTTGCTGTATGCTTGAAAATAAAACATTATAACTCAACTATATTTCAATTAAAACCCAATTGACTATAAAAAAGAAATAAACTCATGAATTTGGGTTTGGAGAGTGGGATTGAGTGGTATGCGGTGTTGACTCTTATGAGTTCTTCCCAGGTCCACATTCAGGGACATCATATGAGTAGCTGAAGTCAGTTATTATGGAAATATTTATACCACAGGAATTGGTACACATTTACCCCCCTGAAAGTTAATTTATGACTATACCTCTGGTTGGTATATATTTTTTTCCCACATCGTTTAAAGCTTATGTTTTTACTTCACTTGCTCAACATATAACTGTGTTCGCCTGGTCATTCTAAGTTTCTCATTACCTGCTTACTTAAATGCACATTGATGGGGAGTTCCTGTTGTGGCTCAGCAGTAATGAACCCGACCAGTATCCATGAGGATGCAGGTTTGATCCCTGGCCTCACTCAGTGGGTTAAGGATCCGACCTTGCCATGAGCTGTGTTGTAATTTGCAGACTCAGCTCAGATTTGGCGTTGCTGTGGCTGTGGCTTAGGCTGGTAGCTGCAGCTCTGATTCGACCCCTAGCCTGGGAATTTCCATATACCTAAAGAGCAATGAATAAACACCTTCATGGCTTTCTTGACCTATGATTGCCTTTGGCACCATTCCCTAACACCTAGGAGACGTGGCGTACAAGCCTTTAAGCACAGGAGTTGTCCTCAGTCTTCGCGTACACTGCCATGTCTGATGGGTGATGTTCCCATCCAAGGCACAGTCTGCTGGGACCCTCACGCATCTTCCTGCAGCAGAGGCCATGCATAGAAAAGGTAGGCTGTGGGTCAGGCACATTTCTAGGTCTAGCCTGCAACTCCACACGTTTCTCTCCCATGGGTTGAGACACATCCACATCTATCAACACTGTATTTGAAAATAGCACCCCAAGAACATGGCTCTCCACTTCCATTTGCAGTAGATTTCCTGCTTCTAGATATTGGCATTTCTCAGATTAGAGGTCATGCAGAGAACTTTGTGCACACGGGAGAATGAAGGAGGCCTGAACCCTCCTATTTCTCGTGCTCCGTGTTCACCACCTCTTGTCAATGAGTCTGGTTCACCAAGCGCCACAAGGACTGTTTTTAAAGAGTCAGGAAGAAAGAGAGTTGTAGGTATCAGGGCGAGGATCCTCACCCACACTCACCTCCTTTGAGGAAAATGCAAATCAGCGGAACCAAGCAACTTTACAAGGGGACATGCAACATCGGTGTCACTATACAAGACAGCATATTCAGGAGAAGCCCGTGTCGGGACCATGATCAAGCTTTAGCAGACAGGAGCATCATCTGGATGTATAAAGCTTCAGAACTGATGTGGTGCAGTCACAAGCGTTGTGTATTTTGGGATGGAAGAAATCATGGGTTTTAGCCAATGGAATGAATCCTGAAAGAGAATAAGGTCAAAAGATTCTACTTAGCCAGTCAAAAGAAATGACTTTAAGTCTGGTTCTCTGGTTTATGGAGAAGCGTGTTGCTATATAATCAAGAGGAGGAGAGTAACAAAGGGGTATTTGAAGATGTAACGTATGCAGATTGTACCCAGAACCCTCTAAAGGATGGGACGGCCTGGCCTGGTGTTGTCTCCTAATTATGCTGTCTGTAAAGGGTTATTCATTGATGAACTCTGAGTGACTCTTAGGCCAGAGCTGACTACTGGCTACCTTTGCTGGGCAACTCAATTGGGATAGAATTATCAGATTCTGTATTTCTTCTTGACAGAACCCCAATTGTCTAGGTTTCATCTATCTATCTATCTATCTATCTATCTATCTATCTATCTATCTATCTATCTAGTTCCTATTGAGATGTCTGTCCAGCTTTCATTCAATGCCAAGAGCACTGGAAATTACTCATTTTCTCAAAGATCTAATCATAAACACCTGGAGGACCCACACTGGGTCTTTCTCAGTCCATGGGACCTATCTTCGGCCAAAAATTTGGAGAAAATTTTTGGGACCTTAGCCTTGAACTGATTTGGTTCCCTGGCAGCTAGCGGGGTGTTGGACACAGTATAACCGTTTTGGAGACAGACCTTTTCCTCTGGGTATTTTCCTGCATAGTCTTTGGAGAAACCCTACTATTTTGGTACCCCAACATTTTTATTTTCTGGGACACAAAGAGAGAATGTCAGATTCTTGTTTTATCTCTTAATTTCAACTTCTTGTCCTATTTCTGAGTCTTTTAGTTCTTCTTCATTCTGGTAATAACGCAGCTGTTCTCCTGCTGGGGGCTAGGGTGGAGGATTTGGTCAAGTTGAATAAGAACAGGCTCTGGGAGTTCCCTTCGTGGCTCAGTGGTTAATGAATCCGACTAAGAACCATGAGGTTGCGGGTTCGATCCCTGGCCTTGCTCAGTGGGTTAAGGATCCAGCGTTGCCGTGAGCTGTGGTGTAGGTTGCAGACGCTGCTCGGATCCCGCGTGGCTGTGGCTGTGGCGAAGGCCGGCAGCTACAGCTCCTGTTAGACCCCTAGCCTGGGAACCTCCACATGCCGCGGGTGCAGCTTTAGATAAAAAAAAAGGCAAAAAGACAAAAAAAAAAAGAACAGGCTCTGGATTCAAAAGAAACTGACACTTAAAAGAGACTTGGACACTATAACTGACTTGATCTGAGAAAAACAACTTCACGTCTCTGTTCCTCAAAGCCTTGTTTGTTTGTTTGTTTGTTTTTGTAAAATTAAGATTAAGATACTCACCTTTTGTGATAGCAGGAAGGATTAAATGGTACTATCAATAAATCCCCTAACGCACATGGTAGGTCCATAATAAATGTTAGAATCAGGGATGTAAGGCAGGAAGAGGACACACAGTGACTCTGATAAGTCAGTCCTTTGAGTTTCATGGTCAAGTTCTTACATGGGATTCAAAAAGATTATTGTTCATTTTTATTTGTATATGTTTCTTGAATTCACTTTTCTTTTCTTTTTTCTCTTTTTTCTTTTTATGGCCGCACCTGCAGCATGTGGAAATTCCTGGGCCAGGGGTCAAGTTGGCGCTGCAGCTTCGGACTATGCCACAGCCATGGCAACACCAGATCCTGGCCACATCTGCAAACTATGACACAGTTTGTGGCAATGCTGGATCCTTAACCCACTGAGTGAGGCCAGGGATAGAAACTGTATCCTCACAGAGACAACACTGGGTCCTTAACCCACAGAGCCACAATGGGAACTCTGAGCTCACTTTTCTTATCCTTGATCTCGATGGTCTTCAGAGTTGCCCTCGTACTGACAAGTTTCTCTGACACTGTTTAAAACATCCATGGCTACCCAAGTTATGGCGCTACTTGATGGACAGGAATAATATCATGTTTAACCAACTGTGTGCCAAGTATGTGCCTGGCATATAGGATGTGCCTGGAGATGTGTGTTGAACAAATGGATTTATCAAAGTCTTTTCACCCCTTTAGAGTGAGGCTGGAAGGCAAACGAGTGAAGAAAGAAGACATATAGACTTTGTTGAAAACCAAGAAGCCCATAACACCTACCAAGAACCAGTTTCTTCCCTGGATAGGGAAGGCTGGTGGGTTCTTCACCCAGGTCAGTGCCACTGGAGTCACAGAAATTTGTCTCTCTTGCAACAGGAAAGGTCACCTCTCTGGTGTGGACACATCAACGAGGAGGCCAGAGCCAGTCAAAGCACAAACCTCTGGTGGCCGAAAGGTCTTTTGTTCTTTTAAAAATAATAAAAGCCTTCTGACCTCCCACCAAGAGCCAGTCTGATATCAAAGAACCAAGAGGTACCTCCAATTCATCAACATTCCTTTAATGAGGCCAGGAAGTCTTACTGGTGAACTCCAAAGCTGAGTAACAGGATGACGCTGCCACAGTAGGTAGAGAATCAAGGGGGTGAGGTCAAAGCGTGGAGCCCACGCCCGCCTGGGATGGGGTATAAAAGGGCCGGGAGGGAAAGGGTTGTCAGACTCGGTGGCTTGGCCTTCCCAGTGGCTCTGAACCTCCCGTGCATCCTCAGCCCAACATGACTTCCTCCCGCATCAGCTCGTCCCACTCCCTGGGCTGCACCAACACCCTTGGAGCAAGGAACATCTGCGTCTCCTCCACTAACATTGGTGGCCAGCCTGGGGCAGAGGTCAACGCCGGCCCCCGGTGCCTCTTGGCCATCCTGGCCCACGCCAACCGACCCCGGGTGGGTTCCACCTCCCTGGGCCGACCCAGCCTCTGTCTGCCCCCCAGCTGCAACACCGCCTGCCCCCTGCCAGGCACCTGCGACATTCCCGGCAACATCGGGATCTGCGGGGCCTACGGCGAGGGCTTCCTGAACAGCCACGAGAAGATGACCATGCAGTTCCTGAACGACCGGCTGGCCAGCTACCTGGAGAAGGTGCGGCAGCTGGAGCGGGACAACGCGGAGCTGGAGAGGCGGATCCTGGAGACGAGCAAATGCCACGAGTCCACCGTGTGTCCGGACTACCAGGGCCACTTCCGCATCATCGAGGAGCTGCAGCAGAAGGTGAGTGGGGAGTGGCTTGGGTGGGGTACAGGGTCTGAGGGAGGTGGAAAGACTGAGGGCTCAAGAGCTGTGGGTTCTTGGACTCTCTTGAGCGTGACAGCACACAGAGAGCGAGAGCTCAGAGTGTGATTTCTGAGTGTGAGCGGTCTTCCTGGCTTTCCTCAGATCCTGTGCATCAAGGCTGAGAACGCCAGGCTGATCATCCAAGTCGACAACGCCAAGCTGGCCGCCGATGACTTCAGGACCAAGTAAGTGAGGTCGAAAGAGGGCTCAGAGCGACTCCTTCCTTTAAGTCCCAGGGTCCAAATACTTGCTGAAGGAGTGAATTATTACCTATTTTCATCTTTCTTAAATTCTCCCGATTAAAATTTTTTTTTCCAAGCCAAACAAATAGAAGGTAGATGAGAAAAAACACGGTCAAGCATCTATAACCTAGTGTTAGTCCTCCCTGATTTATGGTCCATAAAATGGTGTAGCAAGGTGGTCTGAATTTATTAACCAGGAGCAAAGCGAGGTGATCTCAAGAAAAACTGAGGCACTGACGCCACCGAGTCTCATATGTAAGTCAGGGATGCTCTCACAGATGGGTCGGGTGCCAAATGTTTCCACTAAACAAAGGCGAGCGGTGGAAAAATACCCAGCACAAGGAATAAAGGAGCAAATCAATGACCAGGCGGCGGCTGGTTATTGCTTGTCCTAGTTAACCGATAGATCATGCTCAAGCATGAGCCCTGTATCAAATTCTAAGATACCTGATCTTAGGCAGGTCCGTTAACCGTTCTGAACCAAGGTCGCCTCAATTCACAATGAAAAGTGCTCCGCATGCTTCACTAGACCATGAGCTGTTTGAGCGTGGGCTCTGGCTAATTCATCTCGGAGGCCATCGCTGAGCCCAGTGAGCCAATGAGGGTCCCAGCTGGTGCAGGAGCTGGGGGCGGGGCAGCCCAGAGGCTTTCCTTGGCATCCTGCTGACTGGCACCCCCCGTGATGGAAGGCACGCGGCCGAGCGCTCCCTGCGCCAGGTGGCGGAGGCGGACATGTGCGGGCTGCACAAGCTGCTGGATGACCTGAGCCTGGCCAAGGCTGACCTGGAGGCCCAGCAGGAGTCCCTGAAGGAGGAGCAGCTCTGCCTCAAGAGCAACCACGAGCAGGTCTGGTCCTGTGGCTGCAGACTCCGGTGGGGGTGGGAGGTGGGGAGGGGGCGGGGCTTGGCAGCAGAGGGAGCCCCTCCCCCCACGGGGCTCCGGGATTAGAACCTGGGTTCAGCTGGCGTCAGGGGAGAGGGTTGACCTGGGTCTGAGGGTCAGGCTGAGTCAACAGGAGCAGCTTCTCTGCCCTGAAGCTCTGCCTGGTGAGTTAGGAAGGTCTCCAGACCGGCCTTCCCCCTGGACCCCGGGCAAGCGCTTTTGCATCAGCGTGGGTGGGGTCGCCCCGCCTGCTGCTCGTGGGGGAGGTTCTTGGGGCGCGCCGTGGGGTCTGGAAAGGCCCTTCTCTCACTCTGGGTGTGCCCGCAGGAAGTGGACACCCTGAAGCGCCAGCTGGGGGACAAGCTCCACATCGAGCTGGACGCGGTGCCCACCGTCGACCTGGGCACGGTGCTGGAGGAGACGCGGAGCCAGTACGAGGCCGTGGTGGAGACCAACCGCCGCGATGTGGAGCAGTGGTTCCAGGCCCAGGTGAGGCCGCGGCTGCCGAGCGCGGAGCGACCGCGCTTCTGCTCTGGGTCGGTGAGCTGGCCCGTGTGCTCTCTGACCCACTCACTGTGCTTCAGTCTGAAGGCATCAGCCTGCAGGCCACGTCCTGCTCGGAGGAGCTGCAGTGCTGCCAGTCTGAGCTCCTGGCGCTGCGCTGCAGCGTGAACGCCCTGGAGGTGGAGCGCCAAGCACAGCACGACCTGGTACGATCCTGCCCTTCCTCATCACGCTGCAGGTCATGGGCTGGTAACAGTATCTCTTGGAAGTCCCGGTAGTCACTTCCTTGAACAGTAAGCTGGAGCTCAGAATCACGGTCCTCTCTCCCTGATGGCGATGCCTGTGGTTAAGGTTATTTTGACCAGAAAATGGTTCCTATTAAAAGTCACTTCCTTTAGAATTGGGTGTGGAGGTTTAGAAACTTAATTGATGAGATTTTACTGGGTGCGTATTTTACATCAGGTCTTGGGGATACAGGGGTGACTACGGCACTGTCCAAGGTATGTTTTTTTTTGGCGAAAGGTCTTGGTCATAGTGATGGTGATTTACGCACAGCTTGAGCATGTCCTAAAACCGCTGAGAATCTGCTCTGTGCTGGGGAGTTGGGCCAGGATTTTCATTGCAGAATTGGGGGGCACTTAGGTCTCTCACCCCATTATTCCCCATTACAGAAGGACTGTCTGCAGAACTCGCTGTGTGAAGCCGAGGCCCGCTTCGGCACCGAGCTGGCCCAGATGCAGACCCTCATCAGCGACGTGGAGGAGCAGCTGTCCGAGATCCGGGCGGACCTGGAGCGGCAGAACCAGGAGTACCAGGTGCTGCTGGATGTCAAGGCCCGCCTGGAGTGTGAGATTGCCACGTACCGGAACCTTCTGGAGAGTGAGGACTGCAAGTACGTGTGATCTAGGCAATTCTCGGCCAAGCCACATACCTGCCTCTCGGGTGATGCCTCAGGTCACTGAAGTGCTTGTGTCATAAACAGCAAGCCTCCCGCACATGCTTGCTTACGGACCCATACACCTCTCCCTGCGCGTGCAGACCACACTGTTGATAGAATGTTATGTGAATGATCGCGGGTCCCTAAGCCACGCTGCCCCAGGCTCTCCTGGATGTGGGGAGACATGGATGAGAATGGAAGTGGGACTGCCCTTGTAGATTCTATCGGGCTTTTTGATTTGCTGGCAGACCTATCCTCAACCCTTTTGGTCTTACCCATTCTGTCCTTCCCTGAGACACTTTTTTTTGTCTTTTTGCCTTATCTAGGGCCGCACCCACGGCATATGGAGGTTCCCAGGCTAGGGGTCTAACAGGAGCTGTAGCCGCCAGCCTTCGCCACAGCCACAGCAACGCGAGCCACGACAGGAACTACCCCCCCCAAGACACTTTTTAACTCCCACGTCTAACTCATCCTTCTCTCTCTCCCTGCAGACTACCCTGCAACCCCTGCTCCACATCCATCTCTAGTGCCCTCCGTCCGGGCGGTGCCCTGCTCGCCTGCGGACCTCCCCGGGGGGGCAGCACTAGCGCCAAGAGCCGGTTCTGAAGGTCTGGGTCCTAATACAGGAGGTGGAGGCTGGTTTCACTGAGCCCAGGATTGCGCTCCCCGGCTTAGTCTTCCTTCCAGAAAGACCAGACCCACTGAGGCATCTTCACGGAATCAAAAGTTAACAGATACTCCCAAGTATTGTCTTCCTGTTTGTGCCTGAAGCTGTATTTTTTTTTTTTTTCAATGTTGCTATTGTCTTTTACTTAAGCTACTGTTTTTCTCCCAGTATCTCTTCTGGGATTTTGGTTTTACTCCAAGGCTTCAGAAACGCCTCGCTTGTAACTGGGTTCCTGTATTTAATGATCAGTAAACCTCCCTCCTGTGTGAAGTGGTGTCCTCTGGTGTTTGGCCACGTGTGTGGTGTGACTATGGGCCCTGGCCCTTAAGACCTCGGGTGGCACTGACCCTTGGCGTGTCGCTGCCAGAATCACGCTGGGGCACTAGTGTCTTAGCCTCCCGCAAAGGGATGAAGGCCCTTTGCTGACATTGGATGCGTACTTATCTTGCCAGTTGATCCCTAGAGGCTGGTGAAAGGAAACGGTGCTGTTTGCCAAGTCGGAATTCCTTCAGAACAGCTCAGAACTAACATGTCCCTACTGTGCCTTTGGCACCTTCAGCCTCTTGGTATTTCGTCCAAGAGGAAAAAAAAAATCACACAACTTAGAGTTCCAATCTAGTCAAAGGGAGGTCGTGTTGAGAGCTGCCCGGGCCAAGTTGCCAAGCGTTTTCCCTCTTATTTAAGTTGGCCCCTTTCATGGAGGCATGGAGTTCCCACCTGCTCTCTTAGACATGGTGGCCCGGGTTGGGCGCCAGGGACCGTTTTCTTGGTCCCGGCCCACTGCTGGGGTTTATTTTTCTCTGGAGAGAAGCTGCTGCGGATACGCACACTTATGCCCTCAGCTGCTGCCTTCGAAGCACCGGGGGTGAGGCGTGCAGCTGGCATGAGTGCTTCCTGCTTCTTGGACGTGGCTCGGATCCTGGCCAAGGTGGGGCACAGCCAGACACAGCGGAAGAGCAGATGGGGAAGGGTGAGCTCCCTCCTTGCTGTGCTGGTCGATTGAGCTTTTGGCACATGCTGAGCACGTCCAGAAGGGTGAAACTCTCAGGTCTCAGCTCACCCGTGGACCCTGGTCCGAAGACCAGTGCAAAGTCGGTTCATCCTCACGGTAGCGCAGCCCGGTGGAAAGAGCGTATGCTCCAGCGTCAGACAGACCTGGGCTCCAGTCCCCACCTCTGTGACACCAGCTGAATGAAGTTGGCCAGGTCACCACACTCTCCTGAGATCTATTCCTCAGCTGAAAAATTAGAAAAATTGTATTTCCCTCTCGCTACTGTTGAGAGAGAACCCATACAACGTTCCCGTCACACAGAAGGCGCTCAGTGGGTATCAGGTGATGTGGCTCCCTGGGAATCAGTAGGGACAGTCTTCTTCTCCTAGAGGGAAAGAGGAGTCAAAGAGGTGGTGGCCAAACCCATCAGCAGCACCAGGACCATGTATTCCTATGCCGGGAGCCCGAAGTTTAGCTATATTCTTTGTCTATTTATAAGCTGTAATGAAAACCATCTGCCCTTGTTACTGGAGCTCAGTTTTCCACACCAAGTGGCCTCACCAAAATCAAAAAAGCATTGTACAGACTCTCAGAGGACAAGTGTGTCCAGTGGGCTCTTGTGGGCTTCCTTCTCACAAGTAACTCAAAAGTCATATATTTTAAGGAGTGGCCATAACCTCTTCATGGGATGAGGCATGAACATCTGGCCTGTCCTCTGCTTGTTTGGTCAGGTCCCACCCTGAAGGAACTCTGATTTGAGGCCTCCACGGCTACGAGGTATGGCAGGGGACTGCAAGCCAGGGAGGCTGACAGATGACAGCCATCCGGCCCAGTGCACCTGCACATCGCAGTTTCACTCACATTCATTCTTACGACATGAGGGCCCAGGGCTCCCTCTGGTACCAAATCCCAAGCCCTCCTCTTCTTACAGGTGATTCTTCCACCTGCATCTTAGGCTCTTCTCTCTGGTCACCTTGCATCATGTTCCCTTCATGGATTAGACTGAGGGCCCTAAGGGTAGGGCCTTAGATGTGGGCCCTACCTTGGCCACCATAATTTCAGACAGGTGGATGGATTATTTTTTTTCTCCCCTGAGAGATTTTCACTCTCTTGACTTGGGACCAGATCCAGTTTCAGGTTACCTAGTAAATAAGCGCAGGAGTCTTCAGTTTACCAGCTCCGCACCACCGATGTGCTGATTTATAGTATTTATTTCCAGACTTTGCATAATTGATACCAGCCAGGCCCTGAAGACTCCTCTACTCATCACCTGTTTTTTTGACTCCAAAATGCCATTTTCCCCCAATCTAGCCGATTGGAAAGGAATAAGAGTGGCTGCCCACAGGCCACAGGGGTGGACACTGGCCAACGTGGAGAGAGCTCTGGAAAAGGACCCACACGTCTGCTCCCTCCACTCCACCTGGAAGCCAGAAAAATTGGGCTGGAATTCTGGACTTGCCACAATAGGAGCATTTTTCACTTAGGTACTATTTTTTGTGTGTGGTCCACTTCGCCTTCTCCCCATCCTCCTCCCTTCATCCTCCTAAGCACAGAATCAAACTTACCCTTTCCAACGTCTACTTCTAATAATTTTCACGAGCTCATCTGGTTGGCCAAATTTTTTCTTTCTTTCTTTTTTTCCTCATCTAATTCCATGTTTATCAACCTGTTCCTCCACCGTGACTTCCCATTTAATAGACATGGAAAAAACCTCCACTTTCTCATTTAACATTGTTTTCACTTTCAAAACTATAAATACAAACTCATAATACAGGTTGTGCTTGTTTTCAAATGACACTCCCTCTAGCCAAAACAGCTTCCCTGGCACCTGTTTTGGGGCTTGGTAAAGGCCACCCCTGTCCTCTTTAGCAGGGTGACGGGATACTTCCATTGAATAACATTGTTCTTATTCGCTTATGAGCCCCTGGGCTGAATCAAGCTGCGGTACCCGGCTGCCAGGTGTAACAGATCTTAGCATCTGCATCTGCGAAGAGTTTCTCAGTGCCTCCGAAGAGCCCAGACTGCTCCCTTTGGGCTCCAGGCTTTGATCTCTAACCTGCTGGTGGACATTCCCAATCAGCTGCATTTCATTCACTGGCTCCAAACTTGAACTCAGCTTCTCCCTCTTGAGCCAGTTCTTTGCCTTGTCTTCCCAGCTTGCCTTTGCACCACGTTATTGTCCCAGGAACCCAGGGTGACTTCAAGCACATTCTTGGGGTTCCCTCCTTCCTCTGACCCCCATGTACAGTAAATGGCCCAGACACGGAGCATCCTTTTGTATCATCTCCATCCTCCATCCCTTCCCTTTTGGAAGCTGGATTTGGTTTCTATCCCACACCGCCTCCATCCTTGTAAGAGACTACTCTTGCCCCGTTGGTACCAGCTTCTGGCTGCACACACCTCCAGCCCTTCTCTCTTCTGTTCAATGTTTCTTGAGTCTACACTATATACCAGGCACGGCATTATGCACTGCAGCGCTTACAATGGAGAGGCAGCGTTCCTACCCCAGAGCACACACTGGTCACTAGATGCTTTTTCCTAAACTGATGCTTTGATCATCACTCCCTTCTGCTCAGAAACCAGCAGAGGACCCCGATCTGTGCCCTGATGTATTTCCGGCTCTTTAGATGAGTGTGTGGCCCAGAGCCGGAACGTGGTACTTATTTGTTGAACGAATAGAATGAACCCGGTGGGTCGACTGGATACCTGTGGCTGCCATCTAGGAGCCCTGGCTTGGTGCTCTGGGCAGCCTGGTAGAGCAAAAGGAGCCTGGATTAGAGGGTGAAGCAGAATTGAGCTAATGTCTCCAGGACCGTGCTTCTAGCTTTTTGTGAGCTCAGGCAAGTTCCCTAACGGCTTGGAGCTTTTTCTTATTCTGCAATGGGTTGCGTGAAATCACTTTGAAGTGTAGTCCTAAGAATTAAAAGGGACAATTTTATGTAAAGCACATGCTATAACAGTTAGCAGCATATAGCAGAGAGTTAAATGTGGTAGCGTATGTCAACTTTGAATAGATGGGGATGTGTGTGTGCCTGAGAGAGAGGGAGAGAAGGGGGGGTGGATAGAGAGAGAGAGAGCGGGAGGGAGAAGTGAAATCTGAAATCCTATATGTTAAGTGCCAAGTCAGATTCCCAGGACATAGTAGATGTAATTTTCTTTTTCTCTTTTTAGGGCCACACCCACGGCACACGGAAGTTCCCAGGCTAGGGGTCAAATGTGAGTGGTTCTCCTGCTGGGCCCCGGACCAGCAGCATCAGTATCACCTGGGAGTCTATTAGAAATGCAGACTCCCGGGCCTGACCCCAGACCGGCTGAAACGGAAACTCAGGCACGGGGCCTGGAAATTTGCATTTTGCAAGCCCTGGGTGATTCGGACGCCGGCTAAAGTTTGAGAATCATCCGTGTAGAGGTTACACAAACATGGGACTAATTCTGAGCGTAAATGAGCATGCGTTTCAGTTTTATAGGCTTTGAAAAAATGCTCTTTGACTTATGACGTCTACCTTTTTGCATCATTCGGGGGCCAGGTCCCTGGTGGCTGTACTCACATTCCTGAGGTCGCACCCCTGCTTCTCTGAGCCTCCCTGTGCGTATTTCTGTTTGCCTGTCCTCACCGTCCCCCCACCCCCTCTTCTGGAAACCTATCTCGCTGTCCCTCTGGCCACCCGAGTTTTACTTATCTTTCAGGTTCCAGATCAAATTCTCTTTGATGTCCCCTCTTCACTTCTAACCCTCTGTGACCTCATCTTCTCTGAGTTATGTGACCTTTTCCTCCTGCTCTGAGCTTTCTGAGAGGTAGGAATTTCTCTGATTCACTTCTGCATCCCTCGAAGGCCTTGAGAGGTCTTTGCTGTGACGGGAGCTGGTGGGTAGCAGGACATTTGGAGAAGGTCACTGGGTCACGGTGCCTTGGTGAATATTGCACACCTCTGTCCACATCTGTACGTGGAGTAGTTATGTGGGAATTGTCCCTGTGGGTCTCACTGACTGTGTGGAACCAGCCAATGCCTGGTTGGGTATCGTGGCCGAACAGGTGGTGGCATCAGTTCACACAAGCAGCCTTTTCTTTTTAGGGCCGCACCCGCGGCATATGGAGGTTCCCAGGCTAGACTCCAAATGGAGCTAGAGCTGCCAGCCTACACCACAGCCACAGCAACACGGGATCCGAGCCGCATCTACGACCTACACCACAGCTCACCACAATGCCAGATCCCTGACCCACCGAGCAAAGCCAGGGATAGAACCCGTGTCCTCATGAATACTAGTCGGATTTGTTTCCGCTGTGCCCCCATGGGAACTCCCTACTGGCAGCCTCTTAATCCAAACTCATCAGAAATTTCATTCCAGGAATAGAATGGATAGGAGCTACAGAGAGTGTATTCAGAGGAGAATTCTCAGGATGGTGAGGGTCTAAGCTTGTGAAATGAAGCATCAGGAATGAGAAATTGCACGTCTGTTCCAGAGCACTGAGGTCGGCGCTGTGGCAGAAGGGCTGTATTTAGTCTCTATGGGATCTGGTGGGTAGAACCAGTAAGTAAATTAACTAAAGGGCAAACTGTCCAACTTGCTTGCTAAGGTATCCCCAGTGTCCAGCACTAACACCTGCCCGGCGCAGAGGGGATGCTCAATTAACTGTTTGTTGAATGAATAAAAGAAGGAAGGCAAACAACAGGCAGACCTGACATGGCAGGAGGTAGATTTGTTTCTGTGTGGAGGACTTTCTAACAAGAGCCTATGTTGTAAGCCCCTTAAAGCAGAGTGGGCTTTTATTTATCTTTCGGGTCCAGTGCCTTGCTCAGGGCCTGGGAAACTGTGAGCTACAGGGGCCAGGTTGACCAGCGAGGGGATGTGCCATCTTGGAAAATGGTGGACGGGACAATGGGAGTTGGAAGGAGGTTATCAGGAGGGTTTGATGTCAAAGGATCAGAGGCTCGAGGACTCTGATACCCCTTGGGGCTTAGGGAGTCCAAGCTTTGGAGTCAGCTCAACACCTGCTGCTGCCTCAGGGGCCCTTGTGGTGAATTCAGTCATCTGAGGAATGGGCTCAAAGTAGCGTCTTCGTTAGCATAGGCTGGAAGCTGGCTGGCTGCCCTTTGCCAGAGCTGATTGAACAACTGGCCCCTGGCTTGTGTGTTTGAGGAATAGAGGAGGCCATAAAGCCTCTGATCCTCTGAGTGTGTCTGAAGATTAAGGAAATTCAAATTTTGTTCTGGAGTCTCCCAGCGTAATGGATGATCAAGGCAGGTGCATTTCAAAGAAACTCAGGAAATTTTCAAAAGATGAAAGATCGAGGCTCTTGAGTGTGTATCTTCTTAAGTAAGGTGAGGGGGGAGCCAGCAAGTGAGAGGATCGGTGTCTTAAGGAGGGAAGATTCCGGAAAGCAGGGGGAGGGATCTGAGAAGAGACCCCTTAAAGTACCCACCACAGCCCTCCTTAATTAGGCTATGGACTCCTACTCACAGCGACATCATTTTAGTTCTGGGAAATCACGGATTACCCTGTTTCACTGACTAGTTTTTTTTCCTCACCTCCAAAACTCGCATGTTTCACACCTGCACAGGCGGAGTCTACACTGCCCAGATCAGTTTGATACGATGGATCTTTATTTTAATGGTTTAATGTAAAAATCTTCTCATCTGATTTCTCCTTTGACCCAGCGGGTTATTAAAAAGTGTGTCAGAGTTCCTGCCATGGTGCAGTGGAAACGAATCTGACTAGGAACCATGAGGTTTCGGATTCCATCCCTGGCCTCGCTCAGTGGGTTAAGGATCTGGTGTTGCCATGAGCTGTGGTGTAGATCGCAGATGCGGCTCGGATCCCACATTGTTGTGGCTCCAGTGTAGGCGACAGCTACAGCTCCGATTGGATCCCTAGCCTGGGAACTTCCATACGCCGTGGGTGCGGCCCTAAAAAGACAAAAGAAAAATAAAAGTGTCATTCATTTTCAAACACCAAAATCAATTCGGAAGTTAGGTTTCTTATTCGTCATTTTGACCTAGTGTTTTCATGTCAGATTTATGTAGGAAACTTCCATCTCTCTTCCGTTACTTTCCGTCAAAAGGGACCCGCGTATTTATTTTTCCTCGTATTTGGGGACAGTCGGATTCCAGGCACAGATTTCTACGTTTGACTTGCCTTTACCAGAACAGTAGATATGGGACGGTCCTGGTGTTCAAGGCTTCCCGCAGCCTGGACTAAACCAAGCTTTCCAGTGTTGGCACATGAGTCTTCATTGGAAGCGCCAGCACGGCTAGACTGTTTTCCATTTCTCAAACAGGCTGATTCCATTCGTATTGTCCTCTATGAGGATTGCGCTTTCCTCCAACCCTTCTGGAAACCATCATTCAAAACACATTTTTTTGGTCTTTTTGTCTTTTTTTAGGGCCGCACTTGAGGCTTATGGAGGTTCCCTGGCTAGGGGTCCAATCCAAGTTGTAGCCACTGGCCTACACTGGAGCCACAGCAACGTGGGATCCGAGCCGCGTCTGCGATCTACACCACAGCTCACGGCAACACCGGATCCTTAACCCACTGAGCGAGGCCAGGGGTCGAACCTCATGGACACGTCAGATTCGTTAACAGCTGAGCCATGACGGGAAATCTCAAAACACATTTTAAATGTTCCTTATTCCATGAAATCTTTTTCTGGTCTTTCACTGTGCTTTCTTCTACTTAAAATCTTCACAGCTTTTTTTAATTAAAATTTTTTTTTCTCATTTTTATTTTTTAGTACCCCCTCTTATTGCCTACACACACACACACACACACACGCACATTGGCTCAGCAGGTTAAGAGCCTGACATAGGGTCCGTGAGGATGTGGGTTCGATCCCTGGTCTCTCTCAGCTTGGATCTGGTGTTGAGGTGGCTGTGGTGTAGGCCAGCAGCTGCAGTTCTGATTTGACCCCTAGCCTGGGAACCTCCATATGCTGCAGGTGCAGATGTAAAAAGAAAAGGAAAAAAACGAGGCTACTTTCTTCTCTCTCTTATTAAAATCAAAATCCCTGCGTCCAGCAGGCCAGCAGTGTCTGCACTGCGCGGTCCATGAATAACTGCCGAAGTGAACTAATTATGATTTCCCCCTTTTCTAAGTGTGCCTGATTGATTAATATTTTATTTTATTTTATTTGTCTTTTTAGGGTCACACCTGTGGTATGCGATGGTTCCCAGGCAAGGGGTCTAATCAGAGCTGTTTCTGCTGGCCTACGCCAGAGCTGCAGCAACGTAGGATCCGAGCTGCCTCTGCGGCCTACACCACAGCTCAAGGCAACGCCGGATCGTTAACCCACTGAGTGACGCCAGGGATCGAACCCGCAACCTCATGGTTCCTAGTCGGATTCGTTTCCACTGTGCCACGATGGGAACTCCCTGATAATATTTTAGACTTGACCATGAGGAGAATATTCCGAGGTAGGATAAGAATCCTGAAGCGAGAGAGATTCTGAAGAAATCTTAGGAGGCTCTGGTCCTTAACGATTTCACAGACACAAGCAGACAGAGGGGAGAAATACAAAAGCCATAGAATATGGACAGCTTGAAGATGACCTCGTTTTTTTTTCTGTTTTTTTTAGGACCCTGTTGTGATGGGAGCATCTTGCGTGGGTTAAAACCTCTTTCATGAGCTCATTAAATCTTTATAAGGGCCAAAGTCACTGATGAATAGAGTGATTGTATAAAGAATCGACATACATATTAATGAGGAAAATGCCAGTTTTCTTGCATCAACGCCCACTACGGGCCTATATAAGGGCTGGGAGAGACAGGAGGTTTCAATCCCAAGCACATCCAGCTGTGGACGAAGAAGGAATCTGGGACCATGACTTCTAACAGCTGCAGCTCTCTCCTCAGCGGGTTGTTCTCAGAGCCCGGGGTCACCCGCCCGTGCCTCTCGGCCATCCTGGCCCACGCCAACCGACCCCGGGTGGGTTCCACCTCCCTGGGCCGACCCAGCCTCTGTCTGCCTCCCAGCTGCAACACCGCCTGCTCCCTGCCAGGCACCTGCGACATTCCCGGCAACATCGGGATCTGCGGGGCCTACGGCGAGGGCTTCCTGAACAGCCACGAGAAGATGACCATGCAGTTCCTGAACGACCGGCTGGCCAGCTACCTGGAGAAGGTGCGGCAGCTGGAGAGGGACAACGCGGAGCTGGAGAGCCGGATCCTGGAGACGAGCAAATGCCACGAGTCCACCGTGTGTCCGGACTACCAGGGCCACTTCCGCATCATCGAGGAGCTGCAGCAGAAGGTGAGGCTGGTGGTGCTCCGGATTAGAGGTTGGCCAGCGGTGGTCCTTAGGCCGAGTTCCGCCTGAGGCCTGACTTTGTCAATAAAGTTTTATTGGCACACAGCCACGCTCACTCATCAAGGCATCTTCTAGGGCTGCCTTTGTGCTGCAGTGACAGAGGTCCAGGGTCTGCAAAGACTCAAGAGATTTGTCGCCTGGCCAACTACAGGAAAAGATGACTGCCCCTTGCGTTAGATGTTCAGGGCCTGGGCAGGTAGGGGAAAGAGCCATGGCTGAAATATTTTTTTTGATTGTGGGGAGAGAATCTTTGAGTGAAGGTGAGTGGAGACGTATAAAGGGGATGTGGGAGTGAGCTCTCCAGGGTTCCGAGTTGACACATTCTTAGTTTCAGGACTTAACAATTCTTAAACTGTAGTTGCAAAAACAGTGCCAGCGAAGTTCTGGGGCAGTAAAAATTGTCAGGGGAGTGTGTTCTAATGTCCTTTATGGACCAGTGTACAGCCATTCAGTGGCATTGGTCACTTAGGTGTATCTGCTGAACCCTTAGGTCCTAATGCGGATGTGGGCTTCCTAAGAGCCTACCTCTTAGATTTGGAAACAGAGAGACAAAGAATGTCTGGGTCCATGGAAGTGTGGCTGGATTCAGAGAAGACGTTTGAAGAGGGTGACCAACAGCAAAAGGGATTTCTTATTAAGAATGGACCCCCTTGGAGCTGCTGTTGTGGCGCAACGGAAATGAATCCGACTGGGAACCATGACATTGCGGGTTCGATCCCTGGCCTCGCTCAGCGGGTTAAGGATCTAGCATTGCCATGAGCTATGGCGTAGGTCACAGATGCAGCTCGGATCTCGAGTTGCTGTGGCTGTGGCTGTGGCTGGCAGCTATAGCCTGGGAACGTCCATATATTGTGGGTGTGGCCCTAAAAAGCAAAAAAAAAAAAAGGAAAAGAAAAGAAAAGAGTGGACCCTCTTTTATCTAAAACTTTCATAAACAGCTCCTTGGTTCTGTGGCCTAGATTCCAGATCTCCTTATTTCTATCAGGTTAAGCATCATGTTTGGCAAAATGAAGTGAAATCTTTGTTCTATGTTCGGTTTGCTCTCCCTTCGCCCCCAGCTTCCTTTAGCTCTAAACTTTCACCCTTTGCCACGCATCCCTCTTACGTGAGCTCCTCCTGTGCTGTAACCAGCATTGCCCACATGGTCGGGAGTCCGTGCTGTCCAAGAGGATGCTGACATTTGAATCCCATCAATGGAGTTTCCTTGCACTGAGGCCACAGACGGCACCGGGAACAAGTGCGTCCCTGAGTGTATTTTCTTTCCCCAGATTCTGTGCGTCAAATCTGAGAACAACAAGCTGGTCGTGCAAATAGACAACGCCAAGCTGGCTGCAGATGACTTCAGGACCAAGTGAGTGGGGGGGGGATGCTTGGGGGAGGAGCCAGGTGCCTACCCTGACTTCTCTCTGGTGATGCCCTTGGCCTTGGAGATGTAATCGGCCAAGATCCCAAACCTACAGTTACAACAGGCGTAAACAGAGGGCCTCAAGCCCAAGGTCTTGAGAAAACACCCCAGGCCTCCTGCAGTTGTGTGGCTTTTATAGTGATTGGCAAGGAATCCGCCACTTGATTCTATGCAAGAAGAACCGGCTGAGGCGGGCAGGGCTGTGACGGCATCTCCTCTGTGAGGACACAGAGGCTGGGAGCCCTGAGGGGACTTGCCGGAAGTTGCGTGGCTACTGAATGGTAGGACCAGAACTTGGCCTTGCATTTCCTACCCCCGAGGTCATTTTTTACTGAAATGACTCGCTGCCTCAGTGCAGGATGTGTTTCCACAATGCAGTCTGATGCATTTGTGAGCACTAAGAATTCATGACAAAAATCATGGTCCGCAGCCTGCAGTGGAGGCTTGAGAAGGTCAAAGGGTGAGTACTCCCTGCGAGCGTCCAGCCGTCCAGCGCGGGAGCAGGAAGGGCTTTCCATTTTCATGTCTTTCTTCTGGGCACTGCGGCCACCTCACTGCTCCAGAGACTAGGAGGCCCTTCCTTGCTCTTGTTTGTTTGTTTGTTTCTTTTTTGTCTTTTTGCCTTATCTAGGGCCGCACCCGCAGCATATGGAGGTTCCCAGGCTAGGGCTCTAACAGGAGCTGTAGCCGCCGGCCTTCGCCACAGCCACAGCAACGCGGGATCCAAGCCGCGTCTGCAACCTACACCACAGCTCACGGCAACGCCAGATCCTTAACCCACTGAGCAAGGCCAGGGATCAAACCCGCAACCTCACGGTTCTTAGTCAGATTCGTTAACCACTGAGCCACGACAGGAACTCCTCCTTGCTCTCGTTTCACCTGTTCGGCTTCTAATCTGGGAGAGAATCCAGGTCCCAGTTCAGGAGAAGGTGTGCAGGGAGCACCCCAGCCTGGTTCCTCTGTCACCTCCCCTTGGGCCACCCATTGGCGAGGGCAGCACTGGCCGAGGTTCATCCTCAGGACCGGCCACTCCACCTGGTTTTCTTAGGTGCTTCGTGTTGGCTGAGTGGGGGTCACTCTGCCGCCTTCTGAGCCCACAGCACGGGAAAGGCCAAGGCACAACGGGCCAGCATGGGGACGGCCAGCGGGTTGCACTGAGGGCTGGGTCCTGGGGCCCCTCTGTTCTCTAATCCCCACCCCCCGTGCCTGCCCTGGTGAAGGTTCCAGACGGAGCACTCGCTGCGCCAGCTGGTGGAGGCTGATGTCTGCGGCCTGCGCAGGGCGCTGGATGACTTCACGCTGGCCAAGGCCGACCTGGAGGCCCAGCTGGAGTCCTTGAAGGAGGAGCTGCTCTGCCTCAAGAAGAACCATGAGCAGGTAGGTTTATGTGACAGGTGGAGACGTCCTGGGAGTGGGGGGAGTTCAGGCTCGTCTGCAGGAAGAAATGAGGCTCTTCCTCTGGCTCGGGGTCAACGCTCATGCCTCGTGGTTAAACCTGCAAGGTGAGCTCTGGCTTTCGGTGGGAGCGCGCCCTTGACCCACAGGCTCTCGGAGCTGCCGCGCAGAGGCAGGTAGTGTCTCATCGTCAGAGGAGCGCAGGGAAATCGCTGGTGGGGCAGGGCTGGGAAGTGGGAGGTGACGCTTTGGGTGGAGGGCAGATGGGGACCCATGAACGGGGCGTCCTCCTCCTGTGCCCGCAGGAAGTGGACACCCTGAAGCGCCAGCTGGGGGACAAGCTCCACATCGAGCTGGACGCGGTGCCCACCGTGGACCTGGGCACGGTGCTGGAGGAGACGCGGAGCCAGTACGAGGCCGTGGTGGAGACCAACCGCCGCGATGTGGAGCAGTGGTTCCAGGCCCAGGTGAGGCCGCGGCTGCCGAGCGCGGAGCGACCGCGCTTCTGCTCTGGGTCGGTGAGCTGGCCCGTGTGCTCTCTGACCCACTCACTGTGCTTCAGTCTGAAGGCATCAGCCTGCAGGCCACGTCCTGCTCGGAGGAGCTGCAGTGCTGCCAGTCTGAGCTCCTGGAGCTGAGACGCACGGTCAACGCCCTGGAGGTGGAGCTGCAGGCCCAGCACAGCCTGGTGAGTTCCCTGTGGGCATCGAAGACTCTGCTGGGTTCCCGCTCCCATGGGTGATTCCCAAGTTCAGGACTGGCCTCACTTAAACACAGACCAGGGACGCAGCTTTTTTTCTTTTTCTTTTTGTTTTGTTTTTTTAGGGAAGCACCCTCGGCATATGGAGGTACCCAGGCTAGGGGTTGAATTGGAGCTACAGTTGCAGGCCTATGCCACAGCCACGGCCACAGCAACGCCAGATCCGAGCTATGTCTGTGACCTACACCACAGCTCACGGCAACGCCAGATCACTAACCCACTGAGCGAAGCCAGGGATCGAACCCTCATCCTCAGAGATGCTAGTCAGGTTCATTTCCGCTGAGCCACAATGGCAACTCTGCGGGGACACAGCTTTAACCTTGACTTCCTTGCTTTTGCAAGAACTCTTTCATAGGTATGGATGCTGAGAGGATGAACACGGATGTGGGCGAGGGAGGTTCTGCAAACATCTCCTAAGGTCTGCGATGAAGAGCTGCAGCGCTCTGTTAGTTGTCCCAGTTGAGGGACTGTAATGGGAGCTGGATTGTTTGTCCTCAGGACCTGGCAGCAGCTTGGGGTATCATGGTCTTACCAAAGACGCCAAGGGCAGGGTCCATGACTTTTAACCTACTCCCCCCCTTTCTTCGATATTACAGAAGGACTGTCTGCAGAACTCGCTGTGTGAAGCCGAGGCCCGCTTCGGCACCGAGCTGGCCCAGATGCAGACCCTCATCAGCGACGTGGAGGAGCAGCTGTCCGAGATCCGGGCGGACCTGGAGCGGCAGAACCAGGAGTACCAGGTGCTGCTGGATGTCAAGGCCCGCCTGGAGTGTGAGATTGCCACGTACCGGAACCTTCTGGAGACCGAGGACTGCAAGTGAGTAACCTGATATTGTTCGGATCAATGTCATATGTCAAAGCAGAGACCTCTTACTAGGAATGGCCTGAAAGGAGAGAGGGGCATGGCAGACCCCATCTTTGGGGACAAACCTAGTAAGCTTGGAGGGCTGCCTGGATGTAGAGGATGGCGTGCTGGAGCTCGGCAGCCATGCCACCCATCCTGGGAACTGCTTTATGCTCCTAGAGGCTAGTCTTTCCCACAGGGGCTGGAGTATGGAGAGCTCTGTGCATTTAGGTTTTGCTAAATTCTCTCTGCAACATTCCAGGAGCAGGGCTTCTTCACCCTCAGGGGAGGAGGGTTCTGATGTTGGTTAAGGACCTGGTGGTGTCACTGCTGTAGCTCTGGTTATAGTTACGGTGCGGGTTTGACCCCTGACCTGGGAACTTCTGCATGCTGAGAGCACAGCCACCCCCCCCCCAAAAAAAAAAAGAGAAAAAAGAAAGAAAGAGAGAGAGAGAAACAGATGTTTTAATGGAGTTTCTATTGTGGCTCAGTGGCTTAAAAACCTGACTAGTATCCATGAGGATGCAGGTTTGATTGCTGGTCTTGCTCAGTGGGTTAAAGATCCGGCATTGCTACAAGCTGCAGTAGAGACCAGGGTTGCAGCTCAGATCTGGTGTTGCTGTGGTCGAATCGGAGCTGTAGCCGCCGGCCTATGCCACAGCCACAGCAATATGGGATCTGAGCCGTGTCTGAGACCTACACCACAGCTCATGGCATCCTCATGGATACTAGTCAGGTTCTTAACTTGCTGAGCCACAATTGGAACTCCATATTTTATTTATTCTAAGTTTTTTGTCTTTTTGCCTTATCTAGAGTCGCACACACGGCATATGGAGGTTCCCAGGCTAGGGGTCTAACAGGAGCTGTAGCTGCCGGCCTTCGCCACAGCCACAGCAACGCGGGATCCGAGCCGCGTCTGCAACCTATACCACAGGTCACAGCAACGCTGGATCCTTAACCCACTGAGTAAGGCCAGGGATCGAACCTGCAACCTTATGGTTCTTAGTCGGATTCGTTAACCACTGAGCCACGACGGCAACTCCTGTTCCTCCAATTCTAAAGGGTCTCTTTTGTACTTCCCCGCATGTCTCATGCCAATGTTTAAACACCTTTTAAAAAATCTCTCCACAGGCTCCCTTGCAACCCGTGTGCAACCTCAGCCGCCAGCACCTGCACAGCCCCCGCAGCCTGCACCCCCTGCTCTCTCTGTCTTTCTGGGCTTCCTCGGGCCTCCTGTGGGTCCTGCTCATCACCTCGATGCTGACAAACTCATCAGCCAGAGGTGCCGGAAAATAGGAACCATCTATAGCCCCTAAATTTCACCCCCCAGGCCTGCCACCCCGGCCTTCCTTCCCCGGCAACCCCCGGGGGAGACAGAGGCCGGGCAGCGCTTCCCTACTGATGGACTTTTTGGTCCAGCAGCTCAGCTCCAGCCTCTGGATTTGTGCTCTCTTCAGCGATTCCGGCTTGCTTCATGTTCTCTCTTCTGCCGCCTCCTGGTCTCTCTGAGATGAGGCAGGTCACCTCGCTTTTATTTTGCTAATAAACTTCACTTCTGCAGCATAAGGAGCCCAGTGCCCGCTGGTCTGTTTCCCCATTCCTCACTGAGAATAACGCTGGGAGCTCCCTGAGCCAGCTGTTCCCGTAAAAGTAGGGGTTGGGGTTCATTCACCAGAGTGATTCTGGGAGCTGGCAAAGCCAGTGCGGACAGTGGTTAGAAATGGAACTGCAGGAGTTCCCTGGTAGCCTAGAGGTGAAGGACTCGGCATTGTCACTGCTGTTGCTTGGGTTAACGCTGTGGCAAGGGTTTGATCCCTGACCCTGGGATTTCTGTGGCCAAGAAAAAAAAAAAAAAAAAAATGGAACTGCAGCAAAATGGCAAAGATGAGAGATACCCAGCTCTTGACCGGACCAAACCTTTTTAGAGCCAGATTCACAGAGCCTTTAAAATACAGACTAATACAGACTGGATAACCACCCCTCGCCCCCACCCCCCATCTGAGTGATGCCAGCTGGTCCTTGTGCACAGGAACGGATCAGGTCAGAGGTTTTGCCCGGCCCCTCTAGAACACTCTACCTAAAATCAGCTTTGTGATCACACGCTCATCATGAGCAAAGCACAGAGCCAGGGCGTCACAGACACTGTGACACAGGGTCCCATAAAAACCCTGCAAAGAGGGAGAGGCTGTTACTAGTCTCAGCTGGTGGCTGAATCAAGGCTTGAACCCCAGTCTCTTTGAACTAGATTCAAAGCCCACATTTTGGGAGCTTTGAAGGGGCAAAAAAAATTAAACATGAGAAGGTGTCGGGCGCTGGTTCTCAAAGTACGGTCCTCCAACCAGTAGTACCAGCATCACCTGGGAACTTGTTGGAAATGCAAATTCTTGGGCCCCACTCCAAGTTTTCTGAATAAGCAGTCTATTTTATTGAGCCTCCCAGGTGTTTTTGTGCACGCTCAAATCTGAGATCCACTGGATTAGGGGCTTTATTTGGGGCGTGAGATCTGATTGGCCTGGCCTCAGTCTCCTGATGGATCTCACGCGCGAGGAGCTATCACATTATCATAGTGCTGAATACGTTCAATGATGGGAACCGCCAAGCCCGTCACACTGTCAGTCTAGAAAAGACCAAACTCATCCACCCACACCCTCCCCCCCATCCCACAGGCTCCACGGGCAAGTCCTTCTGGTGGCTGCCCAGCTTGGAATCTGCGGTCAATAGAAACATGAACAACGAGTTCCATATTTAGGCAGCCATACCCTCCAGAAAGCAGCATCAGAGCTAGCCAAGCAGTGAGTTCCCTGTTCCTGGAGGCATTCAAGGAGGGTCTTTCCATCAACCTGATGGGGACGTTGAGGGAGTCCCTCAGACATCTGATGGTGCTGGATGAGATGGTTGTAGAGGGTCTTCTAGCCCCTAAATTTGATGACTCGCCATTCTCTAGGTCCTATGAATCAGTGAAACTACAAATGGAGGCGTCACACTGACTCTAGCGGCTGGTTATTATCTTCCCTCTCTACTGTGTGAACTCTCTGAATCAGAGAAACTTGCTGAGAAATTTACAAAGTCCAGCTGATGGTGGTTGAGTTCAGTCCACCCTGATGCAAGAGGTGGAGACCCAGGGGTGGAGGGAGCTTAAGCCAGGATCTGGTTGCTGTGCCTCCAACGGCTCTCAAACCTGGGATCCTATTGGCCACTGTCTGTGTAGACAGGCCTGATATGCTTGGGAGTCATCAGGACTTCTGTCACAGAAAGCTCCGGAAGGGTCAGAGGCTGTCACACCCTTCCCCTCCCCTGTGCCTCTTTTTCCCAAGCATAGAGGTGTTTGGGCACAGGTGACACATGGCTGAGGTGCTTATCCAAGAGCAGTTCTCAATAAGAAAGAGCAGTCTTGACCGGTCTTAATTTAGCACCTGGCCCATACACCTTCACCTCCTCCTTTGTACTTAAATAGCTCCTTTCATTGAAGTTCAAAGCTGTCTAACAAAAGGAAGCCATTTATTCTTGTACCATGAGAGAGGAGGCAAGCCTTGTTCTTCCCATGGAAGGAGAGGGAGAGAAGATGAGTCATTTAGTGATGAAGGGATTCTTCTGGGGACGTGAGGTGAGTCAGTGGGGCCCCGAAGTGATTGACCTGTGCTTATAAAGTTTGTATCATCTATAATTAAAATATTAACTTTGATGAGAAATTGTGTGTGTGCGCGCGTGTGTGAAGTGGTTTGGGTTCCTCTGAAGGAATGTTGGGTACAGAGGATAATTATGCTTGGGGAGGTGCGGAGAACTTCCTTGGACACCAAAGACTCCATCATCACAATCATCGCCACCCCCATTATCCTCTTCATCATCGTCATCACTGATGCCCATTCGACGAGTTCTTACTATGAGTCAGGGATACGCATACTATGATCTACGTTAGGGGTACATTTTTATTTTTATGTATATATGTATGTATGTATGCCTTTTGAGGGCCACACCCACGGCATATGGAAGTTCCCAGATTAGGGGTCAAATTGGAGCTGCAGCCGTCGCCCTATGCCACAGCCACAGCAACGCCAGATCCAAGCCGCGTCTGCGACCTACACCACAGCTCACTGCAATGCAAGATCCTTAACCCAGTGAGCGAGGGCAGGGTTTGAACGTGCATTCTCACAGAGACAACACCGAGTCCTTAACCCGCTGAGCCACAACGGGAACTTCTACAAGAAACTTTCATATATGCGATCCAATTTGAGCCCCTACTCCTGAAACCTTGAGAGAGAGACAGAATAGGCTTCAAAATCCCCATTTTGCAGCAGAAAAAGTTCAGGGCTATGCAGGTAAAATGCACCACCCCCCAAGCCCAAGGGTTCGCATTCCTGGCCCATTGCCCCTTCCTTGCACCAAACTGCTAAGGACTTTGCTGGAGGTATGTGTAGATAATCCTTCATATTCAGACCCACTCTCCAAGGCTGGGGTGGGGTGGCTGAGATGGATTTTGGAGGACCTGGAATCTCCCTAAGAATAATCTTCGTGGTGCTTCCCCCTACCCCGCAACGTCCCCCCCATCCAACCACATTTCAGACTGAACTTCTGGCCTTTGGTTGTCCCTTGGCCTCTCTCAGCCGAGGCTCCCCCTGGAGGCTACTTTTTGTACCCAAGCCTTCCTTGCCTCCTCTCTTCCTCCATCTTCCCCCCGGGTGGTGGGACATCCTAAACACGTGCCTCGGTCATTCACATTGGCTCCAAGACCCTCCACCAAGACGCCTCCACCCCTGGTAACTCTCTGTGATCCCAAGGGTGGCCAGCTGTGTCCACTCACCAGTGAGGTCACATGTCACTTCCATTTCTTCCACTAATCTCGTCCCCTTTTCCAGGAAGAGGAAGCTCTTCCACTTGTTTGACTTAGCATGGCCTCTTTTCTGTCTTCTGCCCTATGTCCCAAACCTGGAAGCCTTTTTCTCCTGCTTTGAAACTCAGTGAGCACAAATCCTGCGGGGACGCTGCAGGGCTGAAACACTGGGCATTCCCTGCCCTCAGCCCGTGGTCTCCGGGGCAACAACAGCCAATATCAAATAACTAATGGCCAGGCCTCGTTGAAGAAGAGATTCTTAAAGCGATCAGGAGTCTAATGAGAGCCGTTGCTTGAAGCCTACCTATGAGTCACCCAGAGAGTGGAGTCACCAATAAATCTCCTTTGAGGGACAGGAAAATAATCTGAAATGGCCTCATCCTTCACCTCCTGGCTGAGAACCATGAACTGGGTTGAGATGGCCTGACTGGAGTTTGGGGCAGGAATTGGGTGTGGGAAGAAGTGGGAGGAGGGAAGGAAGGAATTGGGGGGGAGCAGGAAGGACCCACTTGTACTCCCTTATGTTAGGGTTAGTTGTAGACCTGGCTGTCTGCTCAGAGGGACTGAGAGCATGCGCCACCTTCCCCCCCCCCCCACCATCCCCCCCTTCCCATACCCCAGTCCTGGGACTATGCCAAGTGCTTGGTAGAAGTTCAACAAATGAGTGCTGCCCTCAATATCCTATGTATAGTTTTCTAATTACATCAAATGCAAACGTATTCCTAAACATCTGTCTCTCACTTTTTAAATAGCTCAGCTCCTTATTTTGATATTTCTCATATATTTTGAGGACCCATTTTAGCCTGAGTCGATCATAAAAAGATAATCCACCACGAGAACTATGACTCTTCGGTTTCAACTTAGTTCCCTGCCTAGCATGGAGAAGCTGATACATAAATGTGTTCTGAGAAAACTGAATTCCATAGCAGCACTATTTACAATAGCCAATACATGGAAACAACCTAAACATCCACCACATAACTGGATAAAGAAGATGTGGTACATATATTCAATGGAATGCTACTCAGCCACAAAAAGAATGAAATGCCATTTGCAGCAACATGGTTGAACCTAGAGATTACCATATTCAGCAACGTAAGTCAGAAAGAGAAAGACAAATACTGTATGATATCACTTGAATCTAAAATATGGCATAAACGAACTTATCTACAAAACAGAAAAAAGAATCATAGACATGGAGGAAAGACTTGTGCTTGGCAAGGGGGAGGGAGGTGGGGGAAGGATGGAGTGGGCATTTGGGGTTAGCAGATGCAAACTATTATATACAGAATGGATAAACAATAAGGTCCTACTGTATAGCACAGGGAACTATATTCAATATCCTGTAATAAACCATAATGGAAGAAGAATACATATACATATACATATGTATATGTATGAAAAAGAATACATATACATAAAATTGAATCACTTTGCTGTACAGCAGAAATAAACACAACATTGTAAACCAACTGTACTTCAATAACAAATTTTAAAAAAGAGAAAAAACAGAACTAAGTAAAAAGGTGGGGTTAATAGTGCCTTGACTGCTCAATTTCTCTCTGAACGAATACAATTTGCAAGTATTTCAATAAAGAAATCATGAGAGTACGTGAAGTCTACTCCTAATCTATGTTAGGCCATGGAGAATTTACAACTCGGGAGTCCCATCTTCCCCACTAATTCAAGAAGGAAATTCACGCAAGCTTAGGGATGTTGTGAAAACATTGCAAGAAAGAAGCTAGATTTATAAGGGACAGTAGCATTATGTTTACTTACCAGCCAGTTCATCTGCTGTCTCCCTCCTGAATTCTTGTGCCATTTCACCATCTGCAGGGAAACAAGGACTGTCCAGGAGAAACGAGCAGGTGCCAGGTATAACCTGTTTTTGCTGAATCTTCTGTGGGGTTGCCACTTGCCCGTGGCCTGAAGCCATGCAGGTCTGATTACCCCTGTTCCTTTCGTCCTTTCTCCTCCTCACACTCAGGAACAGGTGCCCTTTTGGACATTTTGCCTCCTGGTACAGAACTCACACTGGATGGTGGAGGTGCTGCTCTGGTCTGGACACCTTAGAGCAATCTCATTTCTGTCCAAGCCCTCAAATGCTATGGTCCCATGTCTGTAGATACTTTTTGAGTCCTCATTTACATCTTGCAGGACACTCAGCAGGCTGGACCACTTTTCTGTGCATCAGTTCAGGTTATCTTGGCTACTTCTCAGTTTTCCATCCTCTAGGTTCCCTCATTTGAAGACAAGTTAGCTTTGATCAGCATGGCCCGGCTTGGTTCTGAAGAGTCTTTCCAGGTTTCCTCGTAGCCTCTTCTTTGTGTTCTTATATTTTACTAAATACACCTCTCCTGTTTCCGTCTCTCCCCATTTCTCTGCTCTCTCTGTATTGTATGCAGATTCTTTTTTTTGCATTTTTTGCTGACCCAACCCTTGAATCTTCTCAAACTTAAAACCTAGATATTCTCCTTCGCTAAAAGTCTCCATGATAAGACCAAAGAGCTTGGAGGCTGCTGCTGGCATTGACTGTGTGCTCCCTGCGGAGAGGAAGGCAGGATTGCATTCCACCTTGCTGGAAATCCAGTGCTTTAGAGCAGGCTAACAAGAGTTGCAAAGAGACCTGTGCTGTTTTCTATAAGCAAATGCCCATCACTCTGAATCACAGGGCTTTCCATTTGTCCCAAGGCTGGATGAGTAAGATAGGAGCTCCCTGTGACTGCCACCGCTTAGCCTTGCGTCCTTCCTCTGGAAAGCCTTGGTGATGTCTGCCTCAGGACCCACCTATTTTTCTCCACTTAATTGCCTTGGAGGAAAACAAAGAAATTTTGATTTTACTATGCGTCTGGAGCTTTTGGTTTGAATGGCATTAGAGTAAGGGAGATAATGGCCTTGGGGAGGGTAGAGGAAGGACCTTTCATCCTGACTCAAGCAGAGAGGCATGAATACCCTCATGAAAGCTCACCCAGGAAAAGGACTCCAATAAGTTGTCAATAAAACTGCCTCTGGCGGGCAGTCAAAGCCACAGTGGGGGTTGGGGAGCTGGTGCAGGTGGTACCTGGGGGTGCCTATAATTAGGCAACTTTTATACGTTTAGAACTTTGGTCACCTCTTTCTCAGACCTTCTGGTGCCTCCCTTCACCCCCCAAATCCACCCCAGATGGCTCCAAGCTTACCTTGCAAAACCCCTGCTTACGCTATGTCCCCTCGTTTTCTTTCCCAGGTGCCCAGGTCCTCAGATTCAATTACATGATCACAGAGCAAACTCTTGGTACCTTTCAAGGTTTGGTTTTTGAACCAGATTGCCTATAACCCCATAAGGCTGATGGTGGGAACCCGAGACAGGATACGATGCCTCTTCCTAAGGTGTCAGTTTTACTTGGAGAATTGGGCAAAATGTTAGAAAGTCTAACCGGACATTTTTAAGTGTTTTATTTTCTTTTCTTTTTGTCTTTTTTTTTTTAGGACCGCACCTGAGGCATATAGAGGTTCGCAGGCTAGGGGTCTAATCGGAGCTGTTGCTGCCGGCCTACACAACAGTCACAGCAACACCAGAGCCACAGCAATGCCAGATCCGAGCCGCGTCTGTGACCTACACCACAGCTCACAGCAATGCCGGATCCTTAACCCACTGAGTGAGGCCAGGGATCGAACCCACAACCTCATGGTTCCGAGTCAGATTCGTTTCCCCTGCACCACACGGGAACTCCTAAAGTGTTTTATATTAAAGCCAACAGGAAGTGTTCATGACTGAGGAGGTTCCGTTGGGCTATTTCCTTACTGGAAGGACGGCTTTATTCCTTTCTCACACCTGCCTCCAGATACTTTCCCTAGACAATTTAAATGCATTTAGGTGAATCTCTCAGCTTGCATCTTTTCCAGCCTTCTATCCAGATGATCTCTTCTTCCAGAACCGTCCCTGTTCTCAAACTAATTATCAAAGACTCTATCGTTCAAATTCCCCTCTAGTCCTTCAAAGCGATCTGCAGGTGGCATTACACAGACAGCTGTCCATCCTTCCCGGCCATGGCTGGAGTCAACCCTTATCCATCTCAAGGTTCCCAAAGTTTGAATACTACGTCGTTGAAGGATTCTTCTCTCAATGCAGATGGCAAGGGAGTCCACTGCCGCCTCTGAATGCTCCTTATTTCTTGACTCAATCCCAGTCCCTCCCTGGATATACCAGGTGGGCCAGGAGATGAGTCTGATTATGGTTTTACGGGATCATATGTTATAAAGAAATGTCATTGGATGGACTGACTCCCAGTTAACGAGGGCAGTTACTTGGGCTACACCGTGTGGCCTCTTTGAAGGTCTACCGCAGGACTCATCGGTATGGGTGTAAGCCTGAAGAGGAGTCCTGACTTAACAGGAAGCCCAAGTAAAAAAATTTTATGGGATGAGGGACTCTTCTGAGGAAGGCCAATAACAGACCGAAGGGAAGGGCGCTTGAAAAGCAGAGAAGGAGTAAAAAGAAAAAAGACGTTACAGACCGTGTCCACACCCTCTGCGGAGGGGGTATAAATGCTTCCTGAGAAGCTGGAGAATCACAAGCTCCTTGGAGAACTTGAACTCTATCCTCAGCCGGGTACCTCGCTCCCTCCAGCGCCATGTCTTACAGCCTCTGCCTGCCCAGCCTGAGCTGCCGCTCCGGCTCCTCCTCCAGGCCCTGCGTGCCCCCCAGCTGCCAGAGCTGCACCCTGCCCGGGGCCCGCAACATCCCCGCCACCGTGAGCAGCTGCAACTGGTTCTGCGAGGGCGCCTTCAATGGCAACGAGAAGGAGACCATGCAGTTCCTCAACGACCGGCTGGCCAGCTACCTGGAGAAGGTGCGCCAGCTGGAGCGGGACAACGCGGAGCTGGA
>PVHT021183690.1:704891-726185 GCA_004024745.2 Catagonus wagneri | reverse complement strand
CGGGGGTCAGGGCCCCCGGGAGGCCCTGGGGCCGTCCCGTCCTCCGGTCCCGGGGCCCGGGGCTTCCTGGGAACCCGTGGACAGGCCCTTGGGGGAGCAGCCGTGTGACCCTGGCGCCTTCCCACCCCAGAGGGACTCTCTGGAGAACACGCTGACGGAGACGGAGGCCCGCTACAGCTCGCAGCTGGCCCAGCTGCAGCGCCTGATCAGCAACGTGGAGGCGCAGCTGGCGGAGATCCGGGCTGACCTGGAGCGTCAGAACCAGGAGTACCAGGTGCTGCTGGACGTGCGGGCCCGGCTGGAGTGTGAGATCAACACGTACCGGGGGCTGCTGGAGAGCGAGGACTGCAAGTGAGTATGAAGCCAGTGCGCTTCCCCTGGGGGGTTCCCAAGGTTGCTATAGAAGAAAGATCTTGATGGAAATGCATGTATAGTTTTAAGCTTTTGGTTGGAGGCAGCCAGAGGAAGTAATATATATATACATACATATATATATATATTTTTTACTTTTTAAAAAAATTATAGTTGATTTACAATATTGTGCCAAATATTTTTAAAATATTCTTTTCCATCAGGGTCATCCCAGGAGAGTGGATATAGTTCCCTCTGCTCTACCTACACAAAATGTGTCCACATCCTCCTATCTGCTCAGTTCCCTCTAATTTGCTCTAATGTTTTTCTGTCTGCAGGCTCCCCAGCAACCCATGTGCCACGACCAATTCCTATGAAAAGACCGTCGGGCCTTGTGTCTCCAATCCTTGTGTCTCACGCACTCGGTGTGGGCCTTGCAACACTTTTGTGCGCTAGAGGCTCCAATGCCAGTGAGAGGACAAGGGCTCCAAAGTCACCGTTCAGCTCTGCTTCATCCAGATGTCCCCAGTGCTGACTGCTCTTCAACCAGCACCAGCTTCCATTCAATTTTGCAGCTTGACCCTTTAGCACAAGAGCCTGCAAAATCCACCCTACTGGCTGGTGGTCTTCTGAGTCACATAGAGAAATCTACAACGGGCTCAAGTAATATCTATTATCACAGCGACACATTTGCATAATGTCTTAGGCTTTAACAAATACTTATCTAAACGTGAATTTTAAATAATTACACTAAGTGCGATAGAGTTGATTGGGCAAGCTATAAAACTGAACATAATTGGAAGAAATCGTCCTTGTCTCTTTTGGTCTTTGGAGATGCAATAAAGATCCTTGTTAACCTCCTAATAAACTCTTATTCTGGCACAGAAATGGTGATTGTCCTTTTCCTTCATTAATTTCAAAGTTTGGCTCAAATGAGCCCATTTACAAAACAGAAACAGACTCAAGGACATGGAGAATAGGCTTGAGTTGCAAAGGGGAGCGGGGAGGGAGTGGGATGGATGGGGACTCTGAGGTTGGGAAGATGCTAATCATCCCATTTAGAATGGATAAGCAATGAAGTCCTACTGTACAGCACAAGGAACTCTGTCCAATCTCTTGGGGGCAGAACGTGATGGATATATACACATGCATGACTGGGTCCATGTGCTGTAGAGCAGAAATTGACCCAACACTCTAAATCAACTATACTTTAATAAAAATAAAATTAAAAAATTGAATGTCTTGTATAAATAAAAAACAATCAGGTTCTTCCCTGGAATGAAGGGGTCATTACTCCAATAGATAGTCTGTGACTACCCTCAAAGATATCACCCATCGATGGACATGGGTTTCACGTTTGGGAGGAAGAAGGTACGAAAGGAAGGAAAAATGCACACTTTTCGGAAGCTCTTTAGAGGGAAGATGACAGAAAGCAGACAACATCAGGAGGAAGTTGATCTTGAGAGCAAGGCTGTGTGTCTCGGTCAAACGAAAACACTGGAATCTAGAAAGAACTGGGAAAAACATCTCATCCAACACTTATCATCCTCCACTTACATCTCATCATGTGGGAGAGCTTTTTTTTTCTTTCATAGTCATCAAAATCAGCTAATGACTCTTTTTGTGACTAAAAGTCTCCTAATTATTCAGATATGCAGGAATGTGCTCATTCCCAGAACTTCAAGTCAATGTATTACAAGTCTTCAAACCAAAATGTTCAAAAAGACTCATTTTCAATCACATTCCTCTCCTCAAAATGTTTTTAATGTTGATATTTTATTTCATATGGTTTATGCATGATATTTTGAGAGGGTGAAATTGAGCAGGGCCCCGTGGGGCTTTCCTGGGGACAGAACCCCTCACCCGCCACTGCCCTCATAGCCCCTGCCTCTTATTGAAAAGCTTTAGCCTTCTAGGCCTTCTCCAAGTTCCAAAGGGCAAATTTAATCAGAGAAGTGAGATAATGCAGAAATAAAGGAAAGCAGTCAAACAGGACAAAATAATAATAACTTAGCCATAAAACAAAGTCAAGGCTCTTTGGTTCCTTCTCAAGGGCTAGAGATGATATCAAGCTATATACTTGAGTTATTTTGTAGCTATTAAAACCCCGACCAGGGAGTTCCCATTGTGGCTCAGCAGTTAACAAACCTGACTAGTATCCATGAGGACGTGAGTTTGGTCTCTGGCCTTGCTCAGTGGATTGGGTGTCCAGCGTTGCTGTGAGCTGTGGTGTAGGTTGCAGACGTGGCTCAGATCCTGCGTTGCTGTGGCTGTGGTGTAGGCCGGCGGCTACAGCTCTGATTCAACTCTTAGCCTGTGAACTTCTATAAGGTAACAGGTGTGGCCCTAAAAAGAAAAAAAAATGGAAGGAGCATTTAGTGGCTGAATGGGAAATAGAGCGGTAGATCAGCTGACCACTAATATTTAAAGCTGGGGGAGCAGACTTGTGGTTGCCACAGGTTGGCCGGGGAATTTGAGGCGGGCGGATGCATGGTAACATTTGGAATGCATGGGCAAGGGGGCCCTACTGTACAGCACAGGGAACTGTGTGGGACCGTGTCCTTTGCTGTACGACAGAAATTGAGGAAACGTTGTAAATTGCTTATACTTCAATGAAAAATAAAGCTGGGGGCTTGCGGGTGACAGTCATAGTCAAGTGCTTCGTTCTGTTGTAAAATTCTATTTGTTTTATTAAGGTGTAGTTGATTTACAATGTTGTGCCAATTTCTGCAGCACAGCAAAGTGACCCAGTCACATATATATAAATGACTGTGTATATACAATGACCGCGTAAATGAATGTGTGTGTACATACACATGTATGTATATATATATACATGCATATGCTCATTCTTTTTCTCATACTCTCTTCCATAATGTTCTACACCGAGAGACTGGATATAATTCCCTGAGCTGTACAGTAGGACCTCAGTGCTTATCCATTCTACATGGACTAGTCAACTCCTATTAACCCCAAACTCCCTGTCCATCCCATTCCCTCCCCCTCGCCCTTGGCAACCACACGTCTGTTCTCCATGTCGGTGAGTCTGTTTCTGTTTTGCAGATAAGTTCATTTGTGTTGTATTTTAGATTCCACGTATAAGTGATATCATACAGTATTTGTCTTTCTCTTTCTGATTTACCTAACTTAGTACGAGAATCTCTAGTTGCCTCCATGCTGCAGCACATGCCATCATGTCGTTGTCCTGTTCTATTTTGTTTCAAAGAGGATCGCCGACAGGTAACGACCGCTCGCAATCCTCACCCGAAACAGGAAAGTCAGACGAGAAGGGCCCGAAGTGATGAGAGCTGGATAAAACGATAAGATGATGTGATCATGACGAGGCCTGTCCCTTATTATGTGAAACTCACACGGACGCCGTGACGAGGCCGGTGCCAGGCGGACAGCTGGGCTCTCACCTGAGGCCACGGCGGGTGTGCTGTGTAGTGTTATTCTCTAATGTTCACTTTTTCAGGTGTAGGGACAAGCCTGAGTCTGAAATTTAAGAAAGGTCAGAGAAGATTTGCAGCCTTCCTGGTCAGAGTCTGATTTACGAGGAGTTAGACCATGTGCTCAGCAGTGGCAGGGAAATGTGGGTATCTACATGAGATGATGTCATGTAGCATGACATACCACATACATGAAATTCAAGGTGGCCCCACTAAACTAAAGCTTGGAATGCAACACTTGGCTGTAAGTCTGGGTTGAAAGTTTTAAAAATGGTACAAAGATGAAAAGAGAAAGAATATGAGACAAGTCCTAGAAAAATCTTGGCTTTGAAAAACCTTGCTTCAATTTTTATTCTGAATGGCAGCCTCTCTCAGAATCTCAGCCCCCGCCGTGTTACCCGGACTGTCTGAACATCAGTTTCTCAGTCTGTAAAATGGGAAGAGTAAGAACCACCTCATAGCTTTTCAAACAATAGTGGCATGAGACGATACTGGTAAAGGTGCTTAACCCAGTGCCCTAAACATAGTAAATGCTCAGTAAACAGAGTTTCTATGCATGTCCTTAAGGTCGTTATGTAGCCCTGTGCCGCGACCCTCCTGCTCTATTGATCAGGCCGGGTGAGCCATAGCCTTGGAACTCAAAGGTTCTGCTGACTCATGTCCTTTGGTGCCTGTGTTAAGAACCTGGTTTCAAGTTCCCTCAAGTTCAGGGCTGTAGGAAACTGGCTGGATGGGGGCAAAGGGCTGAGGACTCTGAACTCGAGAGCTGAGAAGCAGAAACAAATGAACTCAGTTGTGTGTGTGTGTGTGTGTGACTGTGTCTGTGTGTGTGTATGTGCGAGTTGTGTTAGGAGGAAGAAGAGTTGAGACTATCAAGCGAGTAGCACCCTCACTGATTGCGGCAATCAGACATGGAGAACAGACTTGCGGTGGCCGCGGGGGAGGGGGGAGGCAGCGGGATGGACGGGGAGTCTGGGGTTGGTAGATGCAAACCACCTTTAGAACAGATGGGCGATGAGGTCCTGCTGTACAGCACAGGTAACTATATCCAGTCTCTTGGGGTAGGACATGATGGAAGATGCTATGAGAAAAAGAATGTGTGTATAGGTATGACTGGGTCATTATGCTGTACAGCAGATAGAGACATGACAATGTAAATCACTATACTCTAATAAACATTTTTTTAAAAAAGTAAAGCCCAGATCTGACGTCAAAGTTATAGTCATTTAGTCACTCACTCACGGGAGCTGGTTTTTAGTTACCATCTGTTTTTTACACAAGGAAGCAATGCAAGTTTATGAGAGACCTGGATAAAACTGAACATACTCGTATTTAATTTCATCAATAATTTCATACCCGCACATTCTGACTTTGTCATCGGTTGTTTGTGGAGCCGGGCTGGCTGCTGCCCAGAGAGGAAAGTGTGCAGGGATACTGATTATCAGCAACCTGGACGCTGGTGGACAGAGCTGTGTGTGGTCCCCCATTCAGCAGCCAACGGGGAGAGGGGGTCACCCCAGGAAGTACAGGCTCAGGCTGCGTAACGCGCAGGTTCAAACCACCAGGGAGAGGAAGCCTGAGAAGGTGGAGCGGTGTGCCCTGGGGCGGGGAGAGAGAATCGGTGGGAAGGTTTCAAGTCTGTTCTTGATAAATTCTTAAGGAAATTCATTCTCCAGGGCAATGTGCCTTGAACTGAAATGCAGAAACGCAGGTGGGCTGGTGGAAGGATGGGTGGGGAAGCAGCCAGAATTTTGCAACTGAGCTACAGTGAGCTCTGTGCTGATGGGACTGGCTCCTAGGACTTGACATTTGGAGGTCATGGATTTTAGAAAAGAGAATGTCTTGTATCACTGTGAGCCTAACCGATAGGGTCTGCCTTCCTACTCTGAGGCTGGTGCTGAGAGAGAAAGATGGAGAGAGAGGGAGGGAGAGATGGAGGGAGTGGGTGGAGAGGGAGCTGGGGAAAGGAAAGAAGGAGAGAAAGAGAGAAGGAGGAGAAGAAGAAAGATGAAGAAGGAGGAGGACGGGGAGAGAAGGAGGAAGGAAAAGAAGGAAAGGAGAAGAGGAAGGAAAGGGGGAAGGAAGGAAGGAAAAAAGAAAGATGCAAAGAGCCAGGTAACCCTACTGACTATTGCAATTATCTTAGCCCCTCCCAGAGCACTTCCTTACTCGGCCTTTTTAAAATTTTTTTCATTTTTTATTTTTATTTTTTGTCTTTTTGCCTTTTCTAGGGCCGCACCTGCGGCATATGGAAGTTCCCAGGCTAGGGGTCTAACAGGAGCTGTAGCCGCCAGCCTTCGCCACAGCCACAGCAACGCAGGATCCGAGCCGCGTCTGCAACCTACACCACAGCTCACGGCAACTTCGGATCCTTAACCCACTGAGCAAGGCCAGGGATCGAACTCACAACCTCATGGTTCCTAATCGGATTTGTTAACCACTGCGCTACGATGGGAACTCCCTTACTTGGCCTTTGTGGCCATGTTTCTGCCACTGCCTTGGCTTTATCTCCCAATTCCAGTTTCAGGTTTGCCCCTTAGATTTACCGGTAGATCCAGCTTTTCTGGCGCTCCTCTTTGGTGCCCCCAGGGCACCATCTGCCCCCGTCCTGGAGCTCTTCCTGCTCTTGGCCTCTCACCCAGGTCTACAGTAACCCACGTGTACCACTGGTGAATTAGCTAAAGGCTTTCTTTCTGTGTGAACACACTTGGTTTGGCAAAGGGCACATAAACTGGTCTTTAGCTTTGATGGGACCTCACAGCTGGCTGTTCTTGTGCCACGACTCTTACAACTACTCAAAGCCTGCTCAAAGCCCGGCCCCTGGACCCCATCTAGGCCACTGTGCCTAGACTGGCCCTCAAGTCAGCTAGGGTACATAACCCTGAAGAATTTCACATTTCCAAACTGATCCCTATGGTGCTTTTTATGGCAGACACATGGGAGGCTCGTAATAGGTGCTCAATAAAGGAATAACCTGGCTGCCTGAAATGAATAACCCTCTTAGGGCACATGAGGAAATGAAGCCCAGAGAGGTTGCTTGAGCATGGTCACAGAACAAAAAATGCTTTTTACTCCTTTGGAGGAGATATACTTGGGTATCTATGAGAAGAACAGGAAACATGTAGGTACATGGTTGTTTTTTTTTCTAATGAGAAGGGAGTAATCCCCCTCCCTCTTGACCTTGGCACTGTCTTCTTTGAAGGTGGTATGTCATTCCTACATTAACAAGCATGACACTTACAGGATTAGACATGAAACATCTTTGTGAAAGAACTGCTGGTGACAACAGGGTACAGAGTGCAATTTTTGAATTAAGTCCAATATATAAGAGAAATTAGGTAAACAACTAAAGTGGTTTGACCACACGAAGACTGACTTTATGTCAAGAGTTATTCTAGTTCTTCTTGGAACTAGACCAAGTGTCAAGGGTAGAGCCAGAAAATTGTCTGTCATGTCCAGGTCACAGAGCTGCCCGGTGACCCAGCCAAGACTGAAAAGCTTTGGTCTCTCCATGTTGCTCTTGTCTTTACACAGGGCAGGGTATTTCCTGCTAGATAGAAAGCTGATCAAAGGTGACAAAGTAAGGTACACATTCTTGAAAGTCTCAGCTTTTAGTTGAGAGCATCAATCATTTCTCGGCCTTTTGGCTAAGATCAAGTGTAGTTGAGAGCATCGAGGTGTGTCTAAAGAAACTTTTTCTTCCTCTCTAGTTAAGCCGTTGACTGATAATAAATGACCTGATGAAAAGTGAATCTCTTGTTGAACTAAAGAGTTCTTTCAAACTCATACGAATGGCATATTCAATTAAATAAGTTGACTGAAAAATGCTAGTTCATGTTTATGCCTGTATTTAAAAAAAATCCGGGACTTATACATATATTTATAAAAGCATAGAACACTAGAAGGATATACATGTTAAATTCATGATTGTGTTTGTCTCTGGGGAGAAGGGATTGGAAGGCTGATGGGTATGAAATTTAAAGAAATTCTGTTATCTTTGATGACAAGTTCTATGTCAAAGAACTTACTGTCTATGCTTCCTATGAGGAGTTTTTTTTTTTTTTATTTTCAGGTCCTAAATTTAGGTCTTAAATCCATCTTGAGTTTATTTTTGTATATGGTTTGGGAAAAAGTTTGAATTTGTTCTTTTACACGTAGCAGTCCAGTTTTCCCAGCACCACTTATTGAAGAGACTGTCTTTTTTTCATTGCGTATTCTTATCTCCTTTGCTATAGATTAATTGACCATATGTGGGGGGGTTTATTTTTAGTCCTCTTTTTCTGTCCTAATGGCAGGCACATGGAAAGACGCTCAGCACCGCTAATTACCAGGGAAAAGCAAATCAAAACCACAATGAGATATCATCACACACCTGTCAGAATGGTTATCATCAAAAAGATTAAAAACAACAAGTGTTGGTGAGGATGTAGAGAAATGTACACTAGTTCACTGTTGGTGGGAATGTGAATTGGTGAAACCCCTACGGAAAATAGTAGGAATGTTTCTCAAAAAATAAGAAATGGAATTGCTATATGATCCAGCAAATCCACTCTGAGTGTTATCCAAAGAAAAGAGAAACACTAACTCAAAAAGACATATACACCCCAATATTCACAGCAGCATTATTTACCATAGCCAAGATATGGAAACAACCTGAGTGTTCATCAACAGATGAATAGATAAAGAAGGCATGGAATATACATACACAATGGAATACTACTCAGCCACAAAAAAGAATGAAATCTCGAAATCTTTCAAGAATGATGGACCTGGAGGGTATTAGAGAAATAAGTGAGGCAGAGAAAGACAAATACTGTACAAATTTCCCTTATATGTGGAAACTAAAAAAAAAAAAAAAAACAAATGAACAAATATAACAAAGCAGAAAAAGACTCACAGATACAGAGTCTAAACCAGTGGTTAGGTTATGAAACTTATAATTACTTGGAGATATTCTTTCTTAAGACTTACCTTAAAACAAAGAGGCAATTTTCTGTGGTTCCTACAAGAAAGTCTGACACAGAGGAGAGGGATGGGCGTCAGAAGCAGACAGATCTGGGTTCAAGTTCAAGGTCTGCATCTTCCAGTTAAACTTACTTTCACAAGCCTCAGTTTCCTTGTGTACAGACTAAAGGTAATACTACTTATTGCATACAGTTATCTTGAGTTATTATACATAGTATATAGATAACTTATTGTATATAGTTATCTTAAGTTAACCAAGAAAACACATAAAATGTCTAGTATGCTACCTGGCACAGGGAGGGTCTGATAATGTGCTCCCCCTGCCAAGAGATGGTTATTGGATACATATTTTAAATCAGTACCATGTAACTATAATCAGCTTCTACATCAAACCATGTGTTTTGTTGCATTGCTTCTGGTGCAGTCAGAACTGGGGCCAAGTTTGTGATTGCATAAGAAACACCAGCAGAAGCTGCATGTGTAGTATCATGTGGTGAACACTAGAGGCCGCCAGAAAAGACAGCATGCCTAGGTTTTTAATGACCTGCTGAACCTCCTCCTCAGCCAGTTCTGTCTTGCATACTAAGTGTTCATTTAATAGGCACTGCAGTTTCCCCAGTTAGGAATACCAAGATCTCTCTGTAAAGCAGTACCTGCTAAACATCAAAATAAGTTCCTGGTATATAACAGCATTAAGTGTAAAAAACACAAATATGAAAACTACAAGAAAATAGAGTTAATAAGTGTATAATATGGAGATGAAGAAAAACTTCCAAAGCATAAAAGGAGCAGAAAGGAAAAGATTGACAGGTTTGCCTACATAAAAAGACAATTCTGTGCATAAGAATACCATAGACAAAATTAAAAGGAAATAATACGCTGGGACTAATTTTACAACATGTGAGAGTGACAAAAAGATAAATTAATATACTTGGCATAAAATAAGCTCATAAATAAGTTAGGAAAGATGAGTAGCTTAATAGAAAAACTGGCATGAACAAATGATTCCTAAAATAAGAAAAAGGTGATCTATAAAATAAACTCACTAGTAATTAAATAAGAACAAAAAAATAGTGCAATAAGATGTCATGATTGGCCTGTCAAATTGACAAAGAGATTTATTATTTCTTTTTCTTTTTATGGCTGCACCTATGGCATATGGAAGGGGCCAGGTGTCGAATCAGAGCTACAGCTGAAGGCCTACACCACCAGGATCCAAGCTGCATCTGTGACCTACGCCACAGCTTGTGGTGACGCTGGATCCTTAATCTAGTGAGCAAGGCCAAGGATTGAACCCACATCCTTACGGACACTATGTTGGGCTCTTAGCTGCTTGAGTCACAGTGGGAACTCTGACAAAGTGATTTAAATAACTGGTATTGGTGAAGGCATGGTGAAATGGGTACAAATGGGGAAAGCTTTCTGAGAATTATTTTTCAATATTTATTCATAGCCTTAATATTATTAATATACTGAAGATTCAATCATTACATTTCTAGGAATTTACTTTAGGGAGATAATAGGAAGGATGCATAAGGAGTCACATTTAAGGATGTTCATCTCAGTGTTTTGCTTTTAAAATTGGGAAGTTGGTAATAGCTTAGATATTCAACAATAGGGAAGGTTTACATCAACTTGATATAAATTCTCAAATTTTCATAATACTTAATAGTGGACATATTCATGAGCATTTTCTCAGGGTGAGCACAGTATTAAGTATAAAAATCAATTTATACAGTATAATTTTTAATTTTGTAAAAATACCTGTGGGCGGAAACCTGGAAGTACTCACTGATCTTTCTTCTGTATTTCCTTTCCCTGTTGCTCCTTCTCTGGACTCAGGCATCAGTGGGATAGAATTCTTACTGTGGAAATGCAGAGAGAAGGACTCAAGTCAATGCTTAGCTTTTGCAATTCAAAATAGACTTTTGGGGTAGAGGAAAGTGGGTGGTCAGACACAGAAGCTCTTTGGGCCCGCTGGGTGGGGTGGTGGGTGCAGAACTCACAGAGAGCAGGGAGAATTTGATTATTTCAGCTGTCATCAGAGGAAGGATGGTGGCTGAGAATAAGAAAGAGGACCAGGTACATTTCCATGGATGCCTGCCATGAACCAGTTGTCACCCTCTCTAATACTGATACCATTCAAGCCCCTCAAACTCAGATATAATCTCCAGATGAAGGATGGGGAGGAAGAAATTCAGAAAGAATTTAATAAAACTGACTTTTCTTCCCCGTAAGTTGGACTGAAGTTTGAAATATGTTGAAGAAGTCTTTTTTTTTTTTTTTTGCTTCTTATGGTCACACCTATGGCATATGGAAGTTCCCAGGCTAGGGGTTGAATCAGAGTTATAGCTGCTGGCCTGCACCAAAGCCAAAGCAACGCCAGATCCAAGCCACATCTGTGACTTACACCACAGGGCAACGCTGGATCCTTAACCCACTAAGTGGGGTCAGGGATCGAATCTGAATCCTCCTGGGTACTAGCTGAGTTCATTACCACTGAGCCATAGTGGGAACTCCAGATTTAAGCACTCAGAGAAAAACAGTTATATGCTTTTAATCTACTTTGGAACATGGATTTAGATTTTAAATTTAGATTTAGGATTTAGAAATTCATACCATATAAATATAAATGCATATATACCCACAATATATGCTTATATATTTGTGTATGTATATCGAGCCACATTCATATCAATATTTATATGCAAATCTTTACGAAAAAAAGCACTGAAAAGGAAACTAAAATATTAGGGGTAAATATCTTTGTTGTGGGGTTATAAGTGATTTTTGTCTTTAATTTTTTGTATTTGACAAAAATTCCACAGTGAATAGGTGTGAAATTTATGATGAAAACCCTATTATTATTATTACTAGTACTATTATTATTTAAATATAGCACCAAAGGCTAATGATAACCTTGGCCTTTGGTGCTATATTTGTAACTCATAATATAACAAAGTTTGTACTTTCCACTTAACAAAGGATCCCTATCAATCAAAGAGAAAAACCAACAACCCAATAGAAAAATGGACAATGGGAGTACCCATTGTAGTACAGTGGGAACGAATCTGACTGGTATCCATAAGGATGTGGGTTTGATCCCCGGCCTTGCTCAGTAGGTCAAGGATCCAGTGTTCCTGTGACTGTGGCTGGCAGCTGTAGCTGCAATTTGACCCCTAGCCTGGGAACTTCCATAAGCTGTGGGTGCAGCCTTTTCAAAAAAAAAAAAAGACATGAAAAGATAATTCACAAGAGGTAACATTCACAAGAGGTGGCATTTCAGCTTATGAAATCTTGCTTAATTCCATTCACGATAATAGAAATGCAAATTAAAACTATTCCAAGATCCTATCAGATTGGCAAGGTCACAAGCTTGGATATCGCATCGTGTTGATAAAGGTTGAAAAGACAGGTGCTCTCACACATTGCTGATGGGAGCGTCAACTGGCACAACTTTTATGAAGGGCGATTTGGCAACATCCACCAAAATTATAGATGCAAAAGCTCATTGATCCAGCAGTTCCTCCTCTAAGAGTTTATGGGACAGATACATCAAGATACGTGGAATAATATTATAATATTAGATATATGGAATTATATACAATATTATATGATATAATAGCAAAATATTTCTAAATTAAAGTCTCTAAGCAATATACTAGAAATACTAGAAACAAGTGTCTTTCAGCAGAAGATTGATTACAGAAATTCTCGGCCCAAAGAATACTAAGAAGAACTTCATGTACTGATATGGAATGGGCCCTAAGATACCTTGTTAAGAGGGAAAAGTCAGGGAGTTCCCATCGTGGTAAAGCGGAAACGAACCGACTAGTATCTATGAGGATGCGGGTTTGATCCCTGGCCTTGCTCAGTGGGTCAGGGATCAGCGTTGCTGTGAGCTGTGGTCGCAGACGTGGCTCGGATCCCACGTTGCTGTGGCTGTGGTGTAGGCTGGCAGCTGCAGCTCCAGTTCGACCCCTAGGCTGGGAACCTCCATGTGCTCTGGGTGTGGCCCTAAAAAGCAAAAAAGAAAGCAATAAAGAAAAGTGAGTTAGGAACATTATGTATGTTATGCTACTATTTGTATAATGAACAAAAATACATCTACACATCTATCTTCTGGTGTATAAATAATATAACGTCTAATACGTATCAAAAAAGGTGTGGTCAGTCATTGTCCGAAGCGTTTTATAAGTATATACACCAACTCATTTAATCTTCACAATGGCCCTATGAGATTGGCTCTATTATTGTCATAATTTCCATTTTGTAGATGAGGAAATTCAGGCCCAGAGGAGTTAAGTAATACTGCGAACAGAGGATAAGGTAGGTGAGAGGCAAGAGAATGGACTGGTGAGAACCAGGAAGGGGAAAGGGACTTCTCTGCCCACGTTTTTGTACCTTTCCCGTCACTGCATCACCCATTATTTAAAAAAGCATGAAAAGGCTGTGTCTGTCGTGGACACTGCCGTATGACTCTTACTCAGAGGTGCCCATCTGCAGAGGTGGAGTAGCGGGACGAACAGCGGACCAGGAACAGAACATCTGGATTATGGGTCCAATCTGTCATTAATGTGTCCTTTTTGGACCATGGTATCCCCTTCTGTAGAAAAAAAGTGCTTGAGGGTGATGGTCGTGGTGGCATTAAATTATATCAGTGTCTCCTAACGTGTTTGATAATCTGAGTCATCTGGGAAACTTCAAAATAAAAACCTTCTCAGAGCTCCCGTTGTGGCTCAGTGGGTTAAGGATATGACGTGAGGATGCAGGTTTGATCCCTGGCCTCGCTCAGTGGGTTAAAGATCCGGTGCTGCTGCAAGACGTGGGTGCTCGGATCCGGTGTCGCCGTGGCCGTGGAGTAGGCCTCAGCTGCAGCTCCGATCCAGCCGCTGGCCTGGGAACTTCCGTATGTCGCAGGTGTGGGAAAAAAAAGAAAAACAAACAAACAAACACGAACCCCCAAACAAACAGATTCTCAGATTTCCAGGCGAACATACTCTGATCTAGCAGGACTGGGATGCAGACAGGGCGTCCGTATTTTTCAAAAGCCTCCACCGTAGGCAATTCGGATGTAAAACTGGGCTCAGAAAGCCTGGACCACGTGACCTATCGGGGCTCCTTCCAGTTCTACAGTTCCACACCCTGTGAAGTGCTGAGCTGAGCACTACACCAGATCCAAGTAACCCAGTCTCCCCTTTCGCCCTCCTGGAGACTGCCTCGCCTTCAGCTTCGTCCTTTTCCAAAGGAGAGGAAAATTAAAAAGGAGAGGCTGTGTCCTTGGACCCAGCTTTGCGTACCCACGGCCACCTTCCATCCCCACCTTCCACTGCCCTTTCTCTGGGTGCCACTCTCCAAAGGTGGAGCCTTCAGGCTCCAGGGCTGCAATTATCATTCCAAGAAGATGACAGGGGACCAAAGCTCAAGATGGAGACAGGAATTTTGACATCTCGTAACTTACACACGGACCTGAATCCTCCGTGGATTCTAGTCACTTTCCAAAGGCATTTTCTTCTCTGGCATGATACTCTGGGTGTTTTTTATGCTAACGCCATATTTTGCCAGATGGTCTATGAAGGTGGAGCTCTTAATAAAAAAAGTGTACATCAGTCTTAAGGTGATGTTTTGGGTATTCAACGATTGCTTCTTCCTTCCTTCCTTCCTTCCTTCCTTCCTTCCTTCCTTCCCTCCTTCCTTTCTTCCTCTCTCCCTCCCTCCCTCTCCCTCCGCCACCTCCACTGGCACCACCACCACCACCACCACCACCTCCCTCTCCTTCTATCAAGGAAAGGGCTGGGGCAGGAGCGTGGCAGGCTCTGACCACTCCAGCTTGCTCAGAGTGAACTGTGAGTTCTCAGTTCCTGTGTAGCTCAGAGGGAACGTGGCTCCCCACCTCTTGCAGTTTTATGATGAGTCTCTCTGCATTTCATAGGGCAGTTATTACTGGTGATTGATGCTCATCGACCAAGTCCAAACAAACGTGCCGCACACTCCGCATACCGCACACGGACACAAATGTTTGCTTTGCTCGCACGAGGATGCCATTTCCACCTGGGAGGAGACACGTGACCAGACCTTCCATAGCAGCCTCCGCCTGCCGCGGAAGGCACAGGGCATCCGGCTTTTCTCCTTCTGGTTTTCTAGGGTGAGCATCCATGTCAACAGGGTCCACTGACAACTCGCCCCTAGAGAAGATGGGCAAGAGCAGCACCCATTCCAGAGGCAGAGTCCAGGGCCAGCTTGCCCTCCTCTCTCCAGCCTGGGCTAATGACAGCTGGTCCCTGTTTGGCCATGATGACAGGTGTTCTCCAAGATGTATTTTTACCCTCTGGACAAATAGCAGGTGGGACGAGTGGGGCTTTTTTATGAGTTGAGGTAACTCAGGGCTGGAAAATAAACAGATGGGCTAATGAGACCTTCTTATGGAAACAGGCATAAACAACAACAAAGACAATATCCCGTGGCTGATGCCAACATCCTCCGGCGAGGGGGGTATAAAAGCTTCTGTCGGGCAGGTGACCGGCAGACTTGGGGAACCCTGGTCGCGCTCCGACCTGCGACCTGACCTGTGGGGACCATGGGGTGCTGCCCAGGGGACTGTCTCACCTGCTGTCCTCAAGAGCAAGACTGCTGTGAGGTGTGCTGCTGCCAGCCCGCCTGCTGCGGCTGCTGCGGCTGCTGCGCCTCCTGCTGTGGTTCCTGCTGTGGCTCGGGCTGCGGAGGCTGCGGAGGCTGCGGGGGCTGCGGGGGCTGCGGGGGCGGCTGCTGCGGGTCTTCCTGCTGCGGATCTGGCTGCGGGGGCTGCGGAGGCTGCGGAGGCTGCGGAGGTTGCTGCGGATCCGGTTGCTGCGGCCCTTCTGGGTGCTGCGGCCCTGTGTGTTGCCAGCCCACGCCTGTCTGCGACACCAAATGAAGATCTTTCTCTCACCCCTGCCTGAACGCAGCCCCAGTGAGAGCGTCCGTCTGCTCCAGGGGGAGAACCTTTATCTCCAGGACCTTCCCCGCTCCCGAGACGGTGTCCTGCCTCTCGATGTCATTTGTAGCAAAAGACTGCTTTTCCAAAGCCTGCCTGGGGGTTCCAAGGCACTGAGAACCCAGAGCCAAATGCTGGTGAGAAAGGAAAACGGGGTCCCATCCAAAATGGTACCTGAAGCTCAAAGGGTGAATAATCCCCATGAATTTTTCTTTCAAGAAGTTAAAAGGGCATCTTCTCATTCAAGGTGGCTTTAGGACTGACCCCCCCCCCCACACTTTATGCTGCTTTTGAGATGCAAAAATCCCTCCTTGTTAACTTAATAAATGCAAGCATGCTGCCATAACTCAATTAGTTCTCCCGCCTCTTCCTTGGCGCCCTCTTGGGCGCTGAGCCAGGAATATTCACTCTGGCATCCACAGTGGGGTTTTTGACATGTGGTTTGTGGACCACCTGCATCAGAACCACCTGGGGGCCAGTTAGAACCCTGATTCCAGAGCTCTCTTTGGGAGACAAGCAGAATCAGAATCCACTGGGGGGTGGAGGGTGGGAGGGGGGTGGCCTGGCAGTCTGTCTTTTTAACAAGACCTCGGCTGTCGACGAAAGCTTCTCTGACCTGGGGAGGATTTAAAAGTACCGATCTTCAGGCTTCCCTGCCAGAAGGTTTCATCCTTAACTCTAGAATGGGAGGCCCTGGGACCTGCATTTTTTAAAAGCTCCCAGGGAAATGATGGCCAAGTTTAATCCGGAGCTAAGGCCCGTCTTCCTCCTGCATTACAGTTCTGCAGGAAGACTTCAGGTTTGAGAGGGACTTTCTGGCTAAGTCAGGAAAGGAGGCTTTGGTAAAACCAGCGTGGTTCTGTGGCAAAACCTTATAAACAGACAGTTTCTAAGGATGATCCGGGACCTTCCTCCTGCTTTGGCGAAGTCTTCCTTCTCTGGGTTGGATTTTCTTGTCTTGGAAGCAGCTGTCGTTGTCTCCTGCTTAAGTCCTCAGCACGAGAGGGCTGAGTCTACGTTTGCTCCATAGGGCCCGACCCAGGTGTGTGAGAGACCCAGCTCGAAGGTTAAAATTCAAAAGATAGTTATTTCAGCTATTTTCTCAACATGATCTTAAGCTGCACGTGGCATAAAGCTAATTCTACTCTTGCCTTGGGAGAACAATATTGATTTTCATTCCCACAAAGCAATGTTTCCTTCATTCAACAAATAGTTCTTTTTTCTGATTACAAGCATTGCAATGATCCCTAAAAATATGAAAAAAGTACAGAAAAATATAAAGAAGAAATAATCACCACCTGAAATATCGCCACTTAGAGTTTATTACTGGCATAACTTTTCCCATGCTCCTAAGCATATTTAAAAATAAAACTGGGAGTTCCCGTCGTGGCACAATGGTTAACGAATCCGACTAGGAACCATGAGGTTGCGGGTTCGATCCCTGCCCTTGCTCAGTGGGTTAAGAATCCGGCGTTGCCGTGAGCTGTGGTGTAGGCTGCAGATGCGGCTTGGATCCTGCGTTGCTGTGGCTGTGGCGCAGGCCAGTGGCCACAGCTCCGATTAGACCCCTAGCCTGGGAACTTCCACATGCCGCGGGTGCGGCCATAAAAAAAAAAAATGACAAAAGGCAAAAATAAAATAAAATAAAATAATAAAACTGGGATTATGATGTTTTTCTTTTTTGCTGCTTAAATTTTTCTATTTAATTTTTTATAACCCAACTTTGAGATATAGTTTACAAACGGTATAATTCTCCCATTTTTAGCATGCGGTTCGATGAGATTTGATGACTGTATATATTTAAGTAACCACCATGGGACCCAAGACACAGAACTTCCCATCATCCCTCAAATTTCCCAGAGCCCCTTGGTAGGTAATCCTCCCCACTACCTACCCCAACCATAGGCAACCACTGACCGACTGTTTATATCATTTTAGGTCACTATAAACTTTGCAATTTCTATAATTTCGTATAAGTGAAATTGTGCAGTGTAAATTTTTATATTCATTCCTGTTGCCATACTATTGATGGTTTATTTCTTTTTATTGAATGGTATTGCATTGTACAATTAAACTACATTAAAAATACTCCTCTACTGATGGGCATTTGGGTTGTCTTCAATTTATTTGCCATTATGAATAAAGCTGCAGTGAACATTCAAGTTTATATTTTATGTGGACATAAAATTTCATTTATTTTGGATAAATACCAAGGAGTTGGATTACTAGGGAAATAGTGAATATTTAACTTTATAAGAAACTACCAAACTGTTTTAGCAGTCCTATACATTGTGTATTCCCACCAGCAATGTTTAAGAGTTCCAGTTGCTCCATGCCCTTGGTAACACTTGATGTCGTCAGTCTTTTTATTTTTAGCCATTCTAGGCAAGGGTATAGTGGAGACTCGTTGTGTTATCTTTCTTTCTATCCTTTTTTTGTTTCATTAAAAAACACAGCAGGATTGGAAGCATCTTGATTTCGGAGAGAATTTGAGATTTGACTCTTCTCTGATTGTTTCAGATTGCATTATTTAGGTCGTTTTGGATCTGGCTGAAAACTGACTCTTTAACCCCCGACAAAGTCAAAGCCAGAGCAGGAGTGTGGGACAGAGTTGCCAAGAGGTCAATGGGTCTGCACTGAATGGCTGTGATTCACAGTGGCTGACACTTCCCTTGGTCATGGCCATTGTCTCCCAGATGGATGAGTAGTAGGTAATAATTTCTTTGAATTATTGATAGAGAACTGACCTTCCTAGCTATCCACAGAGGTCCTCATTCATTCATTCAATAAATATTAATTGTTACCCTCCTATGTATCAAACACTTCTCTGAATAGTGGTCATACATTAGTGAGTAAACAAAATCCTTGCCTTCCTGGTGCTTAGCTAATGTCAAGGAGGCAAGAGCTATACAAAAGAATATAGGAGAAATGAACTGCTTAGTTAAAAGTGTCTTATTTCATTTAGCAGGGAAGCATTCTTTGAGGAGATGAAATTTTAGCAGAACAGATGATGCCATGTAAGTTTCTCTACTGAGAGTTTATCAGTCAGGGATTTGTTGGGAGGAGGGCCATCTCCATCTGGAATTTCATTGCTGGTTTAGCTGAGGAAGAGAGGTAGATGAGAGGAGAACTGGAAAGATGGGGATCAGGATCTTGGGGACTCCACCTCTGCTTACCTTTTGCAAAACTGTCCAAAAGTGCTCTTTCTTCACTGCCTGAGAGACACATCTCAAAGGATGGCACTTCCTATTCCTAATCTTCCATTTTCAACCACTAAGTCCTATAGATTCTGCTTCATATTGCTGTAGTTCCCAGGCATTGCCCAGTTCAGGTTGTCACCATGAAGCTTTGGGATAGTTGCTCTAGACCCTAATTGTCTCCTTACCTCCAGACTTGCCCTTCTTCTCCCATCCCTTCTCCACAGAGAGAAGTTTCGAAAGGGCAAAGCTGGTCAAGCTACTCCCTTGCTTAAAACTCCCAAGGGTCAGTATAAAACCCATCATTAGATCATGATCCACAGGGCCTTTCATGAGTTCCCAGTAACCCCTCTAGTCTGTTCACTGTCCCTTCCTGTCCCCTTGTACTTCTCATTCTGGCTGTAGAATACTTTGTTGTCCCTCAAATACATCCTACTCTTGTCTTTGGTTCCCATAGCTGATTCTTTTCTTACCTCTACAATCCCCTTTTAGCCTCCTTCCTTGAGGATTCATTTTGGTCATCCTGTTACTTGAGAAATCTTCCCTAACTTCCCCCAAACCATGCTGGTATTTCTCCTGGGTGCCCCCATATCACCTCGTGCATCTATGTATTATAGCACTTGTACGTATACTGTGCCATGATTATTTGTATATGTATTTTGTCTTTCTTCTAAATTTGGGCTCCTTATGGTAGGAATTTCAAGTCATTCTTTCTGCATCCCTCACAGAGGATCCAATGATGGCTGAGTTGAGTGGATAAATAAAAGAGAAGTTGAGTGAAGGACTGCATCAATTAATAAATGAAGGGAGGGATGGTGAATAGTTGGCAAAATGGTCCAGTTTTTCCAAAGAAGAGCTTGCCTTTTGCATTGATATTGAAAGAACATAGCAAAAGCAAGGTGAGTCCTTCATTCTGCAAGGATGCTAGGCCTGGGGGTTTAGAAACTTAAGGTTCATTTTTCACCTCATGTCTGTATCAAGTGGTAGCACTGACAAAATTCTTTGAGAAAGCATTTGTGTTCTTCAGTTTTGTTTACAATGTCTTTGTAAAAGACCTCTTATCTTTTCTTTTACCCTTTGGATCTCGTCTTTCTTTTAGGTGCTATTAAAGTCACCCAAGTCAAGAAAGATTTGGAAGTCTACGGAGTGCTTGAGAAGGGGGAGGGTAGAAGAAAAGGAGGGAGCAGAAGCAGAGAGGATAGGTCAAGTGATTTCCAGGGTCAGGTAGAGCCAGTGTTCTAGGGCAGGGCTGCTCACAGAACAGGATGGAGGAGAGTATTGTGGGCTGAGCCTGTGACATATGGCTCTTGAGAAAGGTCTGTCCAGACAAGACAGTGAAGACAAAGAAGGTTAGAGGACAAGCAGTATGTGATCTTTAGCAAGTGACAAACTTTCTAACTCCCTTTCTTTTTCTTCACCTATGATGGGGGGAGATGAATCCCTGACTCACAGAACTTCCGATAGTTTTAAGTGAGATCATTGCTATGACATGCAGTCATTTAAAATGCAGCCTAGGAGTTCCCTTGTGGCTCAGTGGGTTAAGGGTCCAGCATTGTCACTGCAGCACCTCAGGTTGCTGCTGTGGCATGGGTTTTACTCCCGCCCTGGGAACTTCTGCATACCAGGAGTGTGGCCCAAAACAATGCAGCAGCCCAGATATCCCACCTCCCCAAGAGCTCATCACTGCTCCTCTCTGCTATTCCCTTTAGTCTACTGTTGTTTGTTATTGCATTGCAAAGTTTGCATGCATGCTTGCCCATCAGAGAGTGAGATCCACGAGAGCGAGTGAGTCGGTCTCATTCTTGTGGGCATCCCCTGTGTCCAGCCCAGAGCCTGGTGCAAAGGACTGGACGATGCTTAAATTATAAGTTCCTTTCCTCTCCCCTTGTTCCTGAGGCCCCCAAAACACAGACCATTCGGCTTGGAGGCGATGGTACTTATTCCAAGGTGACCTGTAGCTCCGAGGAGTCCCAATTTAGCAAGTCAATAAACAAACAGCTCCTTTATGAGTAGATACAACTTCCAGATCAACAAACATGGACTTAATAAGCTATTCCTCTGCAAACTGGCCCAAACAACAATGAGGAAGAGATGCAGGGGCTCAAAACAGCACGTGCTGGGAAGTAGGGGTATAAAAGTCAGGGCCCTGAAGAGCTGTCGCAGTCAGGCGGTGACATCTCAGCACTCACGAGGGAGCAGAGGTACCGACACCATGTCTGGAAACTGCTATTCTAGGAAATGCCCCTCCGTGCCAGCCATCTCCCTCTGCTCCACTGAGGTGAGCTGCAGTGGGCCGATTTGCTTGCCCAGTTCCTGCCGGAGCCAGACGTGGCAACTGGTGACTTGTCAAGATAGTTGC
>PVHT021183690.1:687527-703891 GCA_004024745.2 Catagonus wagneri | reverse complement strand
CCTGTGTGCTGTGAGGCCCCTTCCTGCCAACCAGTCCTCTGTGTGCCCACTTCCTGCCAGACCATCCTCTGCAAACCCAGTTGCTATCAGCCAGTTGTTTGTGAGCCCAGCTGCTGTCCAGCTGTCTGCACTGTGCCTACTTCCTGCCAGCCAGTGATCTGTGAGCCTGCTTGCTGTCAGCCTGTGTGCCCCAGGCCCAGCTGCTGTCCATCTGTCTGCTCTGTGGCCAATAGCTGCCAGTCTGTCTGCTGTGACTCCAGTCCTTGTGAGCCACCCTGCTCAGAGCCCAGCATCTGCCAGCCAGCCACCCGTGTGTCTCTGGTCTGTGAGCCCGTCTGCGTCCGCCCGGTCTGCTGTGTCCCAAGTCCTTGCGAGCCACCTTGTGTTTCCAGCACTTGCCAGGAGCCCTCTTGCCTCATCTCCAGCAACTGCCAACCCATCTGCTCTGAGCCCAGCCCCTGTTTGCCGAAAGTCTGTGTGCCCAGGCCATGTCAACCCACCTGCTACGTAGTCAAGCGCTGTCGGTCCGTCGGCTGTGAGCCCGTTTCCTGCCAGTCTACTTCCTGCCGACCTGTCTGCAGCCGCGCGGGGTCTTCTGCATCTGCCATCTGCCAGCCAGCTTGCTCTCGAACTTTCTACATACCCAGCTCCTGCAAACAACCATGCACAACTTCCGTTTCCTACAGCCCGATCTGCCGTCCAATCTGCTCTGGACCCGTCACCTACAGGCAGCCATACCTGACATCCATCTCCTACCGCCCGGCCTGCTACCGCCCATGTTACTCCATCTGGCGCCGCCCGGCCTGTGTCACCTCTGTCTCCTACCGCCCGGTCTGCTCCCGCCTATCCTGTGCTGAATCCTGCAAAAGAGATTGCAAAAAGTCCACTTCCAGTCAACCGGACACTGAGTCAACACCCTGCAAGTCAGAAGTCTCAGAGGCCAGTCCCTGCCAGCCCACCGAGGCCAAGCCCGCCGGCCCAACCGCCCCTGAGGCCGCAGCCAGCCAACCTGCTGCCGCCAAGCCTGCCGACTGCTGACCTGGCCTCGGTCCACAAAGTCCTGCAACTGGTACCTCCAGCTAGAGAGAAAATGTGACCTCCATTCTGAAAGCTCATTCTGACTTAGAATCTCTTTCCTTCTGCACTGTCACTCGCCATCTGCTTCAAATAACTCATCGGAAATGTCAGTCTCCCCACGGTCCAAATGAAGGCCTCCTGGGCGTGAGCCGGGGGACAGTCTGGGTTCCTGTCTGCTGCTGCCATTGAGCTGAGAAACGTTGCTTTGCCACATCATCTCAAATTTCTTTCCTGGCATAATTTTTTTTTCTGTCCTCATGAAGGTGCTCCCTTGCTATGTGTGCTCCTCTTTCTTGGGAACCTCTCCCGTGGCATAAAGATATTTAACTGTCCAATAAACACATCCAAGTTGAAGTGACATGCTACTCTTATTGCTCTCTTGTTCACTTATTCTCATCAGCTGACTTGCTTCATCTTTGAGGTCAGCATCATTCACTCATCCCTTCATCCATCCATCCATCCATCCAACAAGATTTAGTAGAGAGCTCTTAGGTGCCAGGGACCAGGTTGGGTTCTAGGAATGGGAAGCCAAAAATTTCAGCCCCACTCTCAGGAAGCTTAATCTCTGGAGTTCCCTTCGTGGCTCAGTGGTTAACGAATCCGACTAAGAACCATGAGGTTGCGGGTTCCATCCCTGGCCTTGCTCAGTGGGTTAAGGATCCGGCGTTGCCGTGAGCTGTGGTGTAGGTTGCAGACGCGGCTCGGATCCCGCGTTGCTGTGGCTGTGGCTGTGGCAAAGGCCGGCAGCTACAGCTCCTGTTAGACCCCTGGTCTGGGAACCTCCATATGCCGCGGGTGCGGCTCTAGATAAAGGCAAAAAGACAAAAAAAAAAAAAAAAAAAGAAGCTTACTCTCTGATGGGGAGACAGGCAGAGAGACAATTACTATGTTCCACTGTCCTGAGTTCTGGGGGAGAGGCAAGCATATGGGGTGCTTTGAACTCAGCAGGGCATGGGGAGACAGGGAAGAATTCTTAGGGAAAGCTGAGTCTTGCAGCACAAGTAGGAATTAACCAGTTAGGAACCAGGAAGGAAGAGCTTTCCAAGCAGAGGAAATATATACAAATGAATGGGGCATGTGTGCACACAGTTTATTAGGCAAAGCCGGGCAGAGGTGTTGTTATAGCAGCGGTGAGCTCTGAGGTCAGACAGGTAGACAGCGACCCGCCCTCGTCCGGCCTTGCATGCAGACAGAGGCATCTTGTGCAGGGCTGACGTGAAGGCACTGAGGGACCATATGCAGGTCAGTGACATAACCACTGGTTTTGGAACATCCCTCTGGCCTTGGTGCAATATGCTGAATGGAGGAGCATGGACTTGGATATAGGAAGACTGAGGAGGATGCCAGTGGCTTAGGGGGTCACGATGGGATGAAAATAATTGGGGAGGTCATATTTACAGTAAGAAAGGTAAGACGGATTTCTCATGCAAGAGCTTTGATGGGTTTTCTTAGTTCCTATAGGACATATTCTTTGTGTAAAGTCCATATGTATCCTCTTACAATATCCAAAGACAGAGTCTCTTCAAAGTAGTCACCCCTTGCACTTAGTGCACAGATTGAATGACTATCCTTTGTCCTCAAGGTGCAGCTTGTGCTATCCTAATCACAAGAGAGGGTAGCCCAGAGCTTTTCAGCTTTGGCACTACTGACATTTTGGGTTGGATAATTCTTTGTGGTGGGGACTGTTCTTTGCATTGTAGGATATTTAGCAATATCTCTGGCTTTACCAGACTAGATGCTAGAAGCATCCCCTGAGTGTGACGACCAAAAATGTCTCCAGACATTGGCAAACACCCCTCTGGTGTGAGGAGGGTAGAAATCATCCCTATTGGAGAACCACTGGATTAGACAACTGGCAGAGGGAGAAAGTCAAAACTGAAACATCCTGCACATTGACCTTGGAGTAACCATCTCCCTAGGCCATTGGGATTTATCTCTGTCTCCTTCCAGAGTCAAAAGAAGAGTTGTCCAGGTTTTTAAATCTCTGTGCCCAGCACAGACTCAGTGTTTCATGTAAACCGTAGAAATTCTGTAAGGTATGATTTCTTTTTCTCTATTTTGTAGATGAAGAATATGAAGACCAAACAATTCAAAGACCTATCAACAGAGACAAGAAAACTGCGGTAGATTCACTCACATAATAGAATATTATTTTGTAGTGAAAACAGCTGGACACTGGCTACATTTAACAAAATGGGTGAACCTTACCACCGAAATGTTGACTGGTATAAACAAGGCCCAGGGATCATATATGTATTTAAAGTTCAAAAACCACACACACACACATATACGTAGTACACATAAGTATGAATATACATATATGTATAGATATATATATACACACACAAAGATATATATTATAAAATATATATTATATATATCTAATATACATATATCTATATTTATCTGTTTATCTATCTATTCACGAGGGAATAACAAATACAGAAGTCAGGATAGTCACAGCTAGGAAGTAATATACAATGATTAAAACCCAGTTTTGTCCAAGCTTGTGTTTTCATGCCATGACTTATTTCTTGGTATGATCACAATAGCTCCTGGTGATACACTAGATTCTTTAGTGCCTCGAATCACGGCAAAAGGGATTTTTTTTCTTTTTTTTAAGGCATTTTTTTTCTATTGAGAGGTTTTATCCCCCCAGCTTTATTCAGGGATAACTGACAAATAAAATTATGAGATATTTAAAGTCTATGTTGTGATGATTTGATATACATATATATTGTGAAAGGATTCCTTCCATCAAATTAATTAACACATCCATCACCACACATCATTTATCCTTTTTTTGATATAAGGATATTTAAGTTCTTTTAGAAATTTTCAATTATACAATACAGCATTATCAACTATAGTAACCATGCTATACATTAAATCCTCATCCTTTTCATCTTAGAGCTGAAAGTTTGTGCCATTTCCCCAACCTATTGAGATTTTTTTAAAAGGAAGGGAGACGAGAGCAGAATAAGAGAAAGAAGGATGAAAAGATGGATTGCTTTGGGAGTTCCCATTGTGGCTCAGTGGTAATGAACCTGACTAGTAACCAGGAGGATGTAGGTTTGATCCTTGGTCTCGCTCAGTGGCTTAAGGATCCTGTGCTGCTGTGGCTGTGGTGAAGGCTGGCAGCTGCAGCTCTGATTCGACCCATAGCCTGGGAACTTCCATATGCCGCACATGTGGCCTTAAAACAAAAATTGCTTTGAAACAATAAGAGTGGTAAGTATGGATACAGGGCATTGGTATCTTTTTCAGACTGAAACTTACATTCTTTCTCTCTCTCTCTCTCTTTTAGTTATTTATTTATTTTTTGCTTTTTTAGGGCACCCACAGCATATGGAGGTGGTGCTGTACAGCAGGACCTCATTGCTTATCCATTCTTTTTTTTTTTTTTTGCTGTCTTATTTTCTTAGGACCACACCTACGGAATGTGGAAATTCCCAGGCTAGGGGTTGAATCAGAGCTGTAGCTGCTAGTCTACCCTACAAGCCACAGCAACGCAGGACCTGAGCCGCATTTGTGACCTACGCCACAACTCAAGGCAACACTGGATCCTTAACCCACTGAGCAAGTCCAGGAATCGAACATGCATCCCCATGGATACTAGTCAGGTTCGCTACCGCTGAGCCGCAGCGGTAGCGAACCTTTCTTTGTCCATTCTAAATGTAATAGTTCGCATCTACCAACTCCAACCTCCCCAACCATCTCACTTCTTCCTCCCTCCCCCTTGGCAACCATAAGCCTGTTCTCTACGTTTGTAAGTTTCTGTTTTGTAGATAGGTTCATATGTATTTACAGAATTCATATACTATTGACTCTATATTATGAGTTTAATCTTTTTTTTTGCTTTTTCTTTTTATGGCCACATCTGTGGCACATGGAAGTTCTGGGGCCAGGGGTCAAATTGGATCTACAGCTGCCTGCCTACTCCACAGCCACAGCGATACCATATCCGAGATGTGTCTGTGACACATAGCTCATGGCAATGCCAGATCCTTAACCCACGAGCAAGGCCAGAGATCAAACCCGCATCCTCACAAAGACCACGTCAGGTTCTTAACCCAATGAGCCACAATGGGAACTCCCGAGTTTAATCTTTCTTGATGAAGTATTTTGCAGTTTTAAATTTCCAAATGAAGAGATTATCTTTGGGTGTATGGATACCAGTTTGAGCCAGCTGATGATTACAGCCCCCGGAGTGGGCAAATGATCCCCAGCACGGGACCTGGACCCCCTGCCTATGAACCAGTGCTGCTGTACAAGTGTCAGCCTTTAATCACTATCTTAAATTCTCCCTCTCTACTACCAAAGTCGGGAGGCCTAATAGGTGGTTGAGATCAGAGGTTTGGGGGTCCGGCCAACCTAGGTTTGAATCTTGTTTCCACCCCTCATTACATCCATAATTTGGGGAATATAATTTAAACTCTGAATTAGTTTTGCCAAACTAACACAGTGGTGACAATTTGCACCTACTAACTAAGGTCATTGCCAAGATTCAGTGAAAAACCTAGTCAAGCACTTGGTACATAGCAAGGATGCTATAAATAGTAAGGATGCTATTAATACCATTCATATTATTAGTGGTACTAGTAAAGCTGAGCTTCAGGAAAGCCACATGGGAAGGTTCTAGAAAGAGGTGGAGACACAGAGGTGTCCTTGGGATGCACTACCTGACTTTCTGTTTGCCATCTCTGATATCATCCTCTCTCAATTGGGTCAGAGCTTCATTTCCTGGTTGTCTGAATGGTGCGGAAGGGCAGGCTGCTTTGGCTGGGCTCTGGCCTCTTGATGAGAGGTTAGCATGGGGAGAAGTCTGCTTCGGGAAGGCTAGAGGACAGGCTATAAAAAAAGTCAGCCTAGCCCAGAGCAGGAGCAGCGGCAAGGAGCCTAAACTCTGCCATGAAACTCCCAACTCAACAGACGAGTTTTTAAACTGGAGACATCTCCCAGCCTCCTGAAGCCTGCTAATCAGAGGTTTGCATGCTGATGGGTGGAAACAATAACAAGGAAAGATGCTCTGCTCTGCCAACACCCCTAGCGAAAGACTATAAAAGCCCCTACAGATTTGATGTCTTTCAAACTCAGGTAGATTGAGATGCAGCCTCCTAGCAACGTTAGCACCAGCACCGTGGTGGACAGCCGTTGCCCTAGAAACGCTGCTGCCATTCCAGCTGTGCTCACCAACTCCATCTGCACAAAGGATGGCAGTTTCCGAAATGCTATCTGTTTGCCTAGTTCCTGTAGGAGCAGAACGTGGCAACGGGTTATATGCCAAGAAAACTGTCGGCCGTGCAGCAGTGCCCCCAGTGGCTGTGAACCTACTGCTTGCCTGCCTCCCTGCCTTCCAGTAGCTTCTCGTGTGGGCTTCGTTTGCCAACCCATTTGCTCCTGTACTACCTGCTATGGATCTGGCACTGGCCAGTCTCTTTGCCTGGGTAGCTCGTGCCAGCCCTCCAGCCTGGAGTCCACCAGTGGTCTGGCAAAGTGCTGTGAAGCCAGCCCCTCCCAGCCAAGCTCCTGCCAGGAGCCTGTCTACCTGTCTGGATCGTGCCAGGCAGCTTGTGGCCAACCAGTCTGCTGTGACATTAGGTCCTGCGAGCCATCCGGCTCTGAGGTAACCTCCCGATCAGAAGCATCTTGCCCACCAACCATCTGTGCAGCAAGCCCATGCCAGCCAACTTGCTGCCAACCAGGTTCATGCCAACCCATTAGTGGCGAAGACCAGCCCTGTACATCAACGTATTACCAACCTATCTGCTACGTTTTCAAGCCTTGCCAGTCAGTTCCCTGCCTGTCTGTTCCCTGCCAGATGTCTACTTGTGTGTTCAGTTCTTGCAACCCTACTTGCTGGGCGTCCCCCCCTTGCCAGACACTCCATTGCCAACCAGCTCCTTCCATATGTTTCGTCTGCCAGCCAGTGGCTAACTGCCAGCCCCCTTGTTCTGTCAAGAACCCCTGCAAACCAGCTTCCTGTGGTGCGGTGCTTTCTGGCCAACCAACTTGTGGCGAACCCACTTCTTGCAATCAAAACGGCTGCAAATCTCCTTCCTGCCAACCAGTCTGCTGTGTGACAGGTTTTGGCAAAGCGTCCAGTGGTGGCTCCAATTGCTTCCCACCTACTGCCCCGAGTCTCTGCAGAGCCAGCACCTGCTTGCCAACTTCCTGCCAGCCCAGCCTGGAGTCCGGCTTCTGCAAGGCCACGCTTCTTTAAGGGACATTTTTTCAAGTCCATTGTCACCCCATACGTGTGCCTTCTGTCGACCACAAATGCCACTGCTTGCTAACTTCACTCCAAGTCCAGCCTCATACTCACCCCAGGTGATGATGGGGGAGCTTATCCAGCCACTGAGATATCATTCTTTTTCTTTTCAGGGCTGCACCTATAGTATATGGAGGTTCCCAGGCTAGGGGTCTAATCGGAGCTACATCTGCCTGCCTACACCATAGCCACAGCCATACGGGATCTGAGCCACATCTGTGACCTACACCACGGCTCACGGCAACGCCGGATCCCCGACCCACTGAGTGAGGCCAGGGATTGAACCCACAGCCTCATGGATACTAGTCGGATTCTTTTTCCACTGCACCACAACGGCAGCTCCTGAGAGATCATTCTTAAACAAGGGTAACTTTTCGGCAAACATGGTCCACTCTGTATTGCTTGCATTTCTGATGTTATCACTTTATTTCACTTTAGCAAAGCCTTTTCTCTGAGGTTTTTATTTCTTTTGATGCTGCCAAGTCTTTAAGAAGACTCTTTTGCTGCCAATTGCTAATGAAAATGTGACTGGCTAATAGCATAACAAATAAGTCTCTCACAGTGTTTTCATTCCTTGCCGTATACCTCTACCTATAGAATTCCGTCTGGTCCCATTTGAACACAAGGACCTTGGGGTCTCCAAATCGCTGTGTCTGCATTGGTCCGCAAGGGTCGTCAGTGGCTAGAATTATGGATGCTCAAGCTGGAAGAAAGGAAGGACAGCCAATTCCATGACTTCCAGCCTTTACACCAAGGGCTCTTGAGTTGGGTGGCCTGTTTTCCCATGGTGAATTGACTTGAGAAGCCAAAGACAGAAATGGTCTGGGGAGACCATAGATTAAAATAAACATGAGGTTTTGGCCAAAGAGAATAACTCAGGGTTAAGTCACTTAATTGGTTTTTAATAACCAGGGATCGAACCCACAACCTACTGCATCCTAGTCGGGTTCATTAACCACTGACTCATGAAGGGAACTCCCATTCTGGGATTTGTTTAAGCCACCTAAGTCTATCCTATTCTTTCTCTCTTTCCAGTTATGGATTTCTCTGTCATACTGGCAGGTGTTTTTCACTGGCCACTTGCCAACACCGCATGTTTTAAACATGTCAAGTGTAAAAGGTGTGTTGGGAAGCCTTGTGTTTCCTCCTATGCTTGGCAACAGTTTAAATAATCTAGTATTTATTAGCTCCTTAGATCTGCTGGAACTTGTTCATAAGACATCTGAACCTCCTGTCATAAACGTTGTTCTGCCGAGCCTGAACATGCTCATAACCAAGTCTTTATTTAAATTTATGTCCTGGATATGGCACTAATTTTAAAAATACAGGGATGTTTTGAGAAAAATACAGACATGCCTTGTTTTATTACACTTCACTTGAATGTGCTTCATAGACATTGCAATTTTTATAAACTGGAAGTTTGTGGCAGCCCTGTGTCAAGCAAGACTATCGGTGCCAATTTTTTTTTTTTTTTTTTTTGCTTTTTAGGGCTGCACCTGCGGCATACGGACGTTTCCAGGTTCCATGTCAAATAGGAGCTACAGCTGCCAGCCTACACCACAGCCACAGCAACGCAGGATCCAAGCTGTGTGTGTGACCTACACCACAGCTCACAGCAACGCCAGATCCCCGACCCACTGAGAGAGGCCAGGGACTGAACACACAATCTCATGGTTCCTAATCAGATTCATTTCCACTGTGCCACAATGGGAACTCCTGGTAGTTTCTTTTCTTTTCTTTTCTTTTTTTACCTTTTATTGAACCCACATCATCGGGGACATGAGTCAGATTCGTTTCAGCTGTGCCACAATGGGAACTCCTATCAGTGCCAATTTTTTTCCCAAAGCATTTGCTCATTTTATGTCCTTGTGTCACATTTTGTGATTCTTGCACTCTTTCAAACTTTTTCATTACTGTATTTGTGGGTGTGATCTATAATCAGTGATCTTTGATACTACTGTAACTGTTTTAGGGCACCACGAACTGCTTCCACATGACAGCGAACTTAAATGTATATGCTCTGTTTATCAAATAAGATGATTCAAATGACCACAATGAGTAGAAAACGAATTAGAAGCACATTTCCAAGGTGGAAAAATTAACCAGTTTTTAAGATAATCAGCAGGGGTGGAGCATAGAGATGGGGAATTTTATGCCTTTCCAATTTCATTAGCTAAACCCAAACTTGCTGGCGGCCACAAAGCCCAACTTTCTGACAAGGCCAGTGAAGACTGATGTGTGCTTTCTTAAATCAAACCCTGCTACTTTCCTGATAATATATTATTTCACCAGAGGCATAAATGTATGCAACCTTTTTTACATGTATACTAAACCATCAGAAAAGGAGTTGACACTGTTGAACTGAACTATCGGGAAAGAGAGAGAAGGAAGAGTGTGTCACTCAGTGCAAAAGAGGTCCAGCTGGCTGTACAAAGCGACTTAATATTTACCGGTTCAGAGCAAGAGAGAGAGAGAAGAAAGCAGCAATTCAGGCTCTCTAAACGGAATGAAGACTCAGTAATTTGAAACACAGAAAATGCTGTACATGCTATTACGAACAACAGCAGCAGTAATGATACAGTCCACATTATGAACTTGGTGACTGAGCAGCAGCTGACAGGGAGACTGTTTAAAGTTTTCACGGACATTGTAAGCTATTAAGGGTCAGGGAGCACAAACAGCTCATGTAATTCAAATATACTGGTACATAGTTTGCTGGTGCTGGGACATCCACTACTTTCTGAGAGAGTCTGTTTCTTATTTCAATCAGCTCAGATAGTATGAAAATGATCTCTGATGCTGGTACCCATCTAGTCTCTTTATTTCTTAGAGTCCCCATAATTTTTCAGATTTTCAAATATCACCAACAAGGGCTCAGTGTTTTCACTTGAAAGATATCTTAGTATTTAAGAAGCAATTTGTCTAAGGACAGCAAATTTGTCTAAGGATAGTAATTTGTCTAAAGAACCATTTAGAGAAACTAAATTTTCTCCATTCTGTTCACACTCATTTGGAGTTGTTAATCTCTCTTTTCAACTCTCTTTCCACACGCTTCTGTTCAAATATTATCCTTTACATATATGTCATACTGAAAAGCCTTCGTAAGTCAAAATCATAATTTTACCAATGGATCTGAAATGAAATCTTATTCCATCTTATAGTCACCTATTTGTGTGGGGAAAAAAACACTTTTGCGGGGGAGGGGGTCTTAGTTGTTTTATGTATGAGTTATGTTTATGCTTTGCTACCATTACTACTTTTAGACGATTAAAGGTGAGTGCTTAGGGACAACTGGCTTAACTTTGTTGGATATTAACCTTTAAGAGGTAGAATTTCATTTGCAATCTTCATCTTTGTTCCAAGTAAAAATCCGAACCAGGCTAAAGAGCTTGGTTTTTTATTACACCCTTATCTCAGATAAGGAATGCTTTTGTTTAAAGGGAGTTTCTGAAGGCGTTCTGGCCAGGGACAGTTACAACCACTGTGAACACAGGTAAAATAAAGGAGAAGTGAAGCATGCTTGCTTTTCTTATCAAGGTTACACTATCTGTATGATTTAGACTTTTTTGATTTATGATTTGGGCATGGAGGAAGAGCCTGGTAACTGTCCACCATGGTGTTATAAATCAAGGGTTCTCAAAAGAGAAGGACTGGGGAGAGATAACACAGGGCTCTACCCCTCCTATAAATGCCTCTAATTGAAAGGTTTCCATGGTGTCAAGAGAGGTTGAGAAGAGTTTGTTGTGTCGGTTTTGAGACTGGGCAGAACCTGCCAGGGCCCTGTTTCCATTAACATTTGTAAACAGACATAATTTAAAAACATGCTTTTTAGATCTTCCCATAAATTCTAGGCAATGGGATGGCTGGAGGAAAAAGATGAGAATGACCTACATTGTGGGTTTGATTTATGTGTCTGGCAGACGTCAAGGAGCATGGAAGCCTTGAGCAGCTCAGATAAGAGATCAGAGATCCAAGGAGCTAAAGGTCCAGGAAAAGGGAGAGGAGTGAATGAAAGGCACAAACACCAAGTGCTCAAGGGGGTCTGAGGATCAAAGGCAAACGACCTGTGTTTGAACGATGATATCTGTTATGAAACATGCCCATGTATGCAGTGGCATCAGATTGATCAACTGAGCCTTTTAATTCCACTTAATTTAGTTCTTCCTTATGAGTGATAATTGGGAGCTCAGTTTCATAACAAAAAGAACCCAAACTCCAATGATCAACCTTCTGACCAGAAGCCCCCTCCCCCGCTTCCACTGCTGCCCGAATCTAGTGGGTGTGTGGGGAACGACCAAATGGGAGTGAGAGGACAATTCTGATAAAAATCTGCGATTGATCAGAGACAGGAACACATAAAACTGGGTTCGGGTATTCTGTCCTATATCGAAGACACCCTCAGATGGCCCTCCTAACCCAAATAAGGCTGTCAAAGGGGCCTCTGATCACAGGATGTGGGGAGAGACTGGAAGTGCTGTGTAAACATGCAAAATGCTTTCTTAAGGGAAATATTTAAAGGACTCAGGGCTCATATCGATCACAGCTTTTTTTTTTTTTAAGACGAGTAGAGATTATTAGGAGATTAAACAGAAAGACCCTACTGCAGCTAGAAAGATTATTCAAAGTTATCATAAGAGGTAGGAAAAGGATATAAGAATAATGAAGCAATTACGGAAAACATCGTTATGTGGAAATATTGAATCATCGCAGTTACTAGGGCCTGAACAATCAGCCTTGAGGATATGGGTTTGTTTGTTTGTTTGTTTTAAATTTTACACCTTCCCCAAGCTGCGTCACCAGAGTTATTTCTACTTGTAGTAAAATCTAAATAAAAATGTCCTGGTTTAAGAGTCAGAGCATCTGGGTACTGGCTTCAATCCTGCTGATGACTAACTCTTTGACACGAGAAAAGTGACTTTTACCAACTGTAAAGTGGAAACGATCATCCTTGCTGGGTTCTGCTTAGCTCTGAAAAACAAAACCTCAATGTGTGGCCCACAATTCGGAGCAAGGACAAAGGAGTAAAAAGCAAATTGATACACTCGGCTGACACTGATAGTTTCAGAGGTATTGATCGGTTGCAGAGACTTAAGAGAATAAGCCTAAGAATTTGCTTTTGAATATTCTTAGAGAAAAGGGAATGATCGCTTTCACAAGGCTGAGATCATGATTTTTTTGTCAGGAGTAGATGAAGGAGAAGACCAGCAAGCAGGGGGCACACTGATCTACTGGAAATAAGACAAAAATCCAAGAGTAGCAGGCTCTACTCTCACTAAGTGGACTCAGAGGTTAACAAGATAATCGACAGCATGTTTGGTTGTCAATAAAGCTGGGGGAGTGACTTTATTGACAAGTTTGATTGACAGGTCCATCATTTAGGAGAACATACAATTTGTTTTCTTTTTTTTCCCCCAATTTGGTTTCTAAAGATTTATACTTCCTTCCACCCTACTCCAACAGGCAAGAGATTCCATGGTCACATGGCCCCTAGTTGTCAGACTTCTCAATTGTCTTCCAGACTTAAAATTGCTTTCCAAAACAGTGGTACAAACTGGACTCTAGATGAGGTTTTCATTTGCATTTTCTGGATTACTTAGGATTTCGGGTATTTTTTTTTTCCACGGTTTATTGGCTGTGTTTCTTCTAAGATAAAATTCCTATCCACATTTTTTTCACCCAATTTTCCATTCAGTTACTTATGCTCGCTTATTTGTGGGAGTTATTTTTTTTATTTTCTTTTAGGGCCTCACCTGTGGCATATGGATGTTCCCAGGCTAGGGGTCGAACCCACTGAGACAGGCCAGGTAGTGAACAGTATCCTCATAGACACTGTGTTGGGTTCTTAACCCACTGAGTCACAACAGGAACTCCTGTGGGAGTTATTTTTATGTTCTTGAGACCAATCCTTTGCCCCTTGTATGTATTGTGACTATCTTCTCTAAGTCAGTACCAGATGGGACAAGAGAACTGAGCTCATTCAGACCATGAAATCATGAGATACAATAAATAGTTGTTCTTTAAGTAATAGTTTGTTACACAGCAACAGATCATTGAAATAATTTTTACTATGTTAAATGTCTATAATCTATATTTTATACCTAAATTTTCTTTTATAATATTATCTAATTTTGTCTTGTTTCTTTTTAGTGGTTCAATCTTTCTAGAGTTTTATCTCTCTTGCTCACTTTTCAGATTGAACTTTTGGCTTTGTTGAGCTCCACTATTTTTCTTTTAGTTCTTGTTTTATAAATCTCCACTCTTTGAGTATTCGTCTTCTTTTATGTGGTTTGTGAGCAATACCGCTCTTTTCCCTTAATTTCTTAAGCTGAGGCATTCAATGCATTAATTCTGAGGTCTTCCTCCTCTGACCCAAAGATTTCAACATATAAATTATCCTCAAAACTTTGCTTTTGTTTCATCCGATGAGTTTGGACTTCATGCCTTATTATTATCCAATTCCATAGATTAGGCAATTCCACTATAGATTCTATTCTTGCGGTTTGACCATTTATCTACTCTCCCCACCCACCTTAGCTTCGTATGACACAATAAGGAAGGGATGCTACTGGCATCTAGAGGCCAGGATGTTGCTAGACATTCTCCCATGCTCACAGCATCGCCGCTCCACCTTACTGACAAAGAATCATCTGGACCCAAATGTCAACAGTCCAAGGTTGAGATTTAGACTAACATCTCAATGTAATGAACAGGTACTGTTACCTCCCCCACCTCCTTCCCCTGTTCTGAACTAGGCAGTATCTTTGGGGAATCCCAGACATGTCTGGATTTGACTCATGATTCAGCTTCACGTCATAAACCTCAGGATGATGTTTTGCAGAGAATGGATGGCTCAATGGCAGAATTCCCATGTTGTGGTTAACTCAATTCCCAGTTCCATGTCCAGACATAATTTCCTTGATACTATTTTGGTTTATAGAAAAAAAAAATAAGTTTGGAGGTACCTGGTGAGTGTGTGTTTCACTTGATCCCTTGTTATTTTTATTTATTTTTTCAAATGATTTTTTACTTTTTCCTTTAGGGTGGGTTTACAGTGTCTGTCAATTTTCAACTGTACAGCAAAGTGACCCAGTCACATATACATATATACATTCTTTTTCTCACATTATCCTCCATCATGCTCCATCATAAGTGACTAGATATAGCTCCTGGTGCTATACAGCAGGATCTCATTGGTTATTCATTCCAAAGGCAATAGTTTGCATCTATTAGCCCTAGATTTCCAGTCCATCCCACCCCCTCCCCTTTGCCCTTGGCAACCACAAGTCTGTTCTCCAAGTCCATGAATTTCTTTTCTGTGGAAAGGTTCATTTGTGCCATATATTAGATTCCAGATATAAGTGATAACTTGATCCGTTTTTAATATCCCACACTCTATGTGGCCAGATGAAAGGGACCATCCCAGAATGCAGTTCTCTGACATCAAAGAACAGGTGTCTTGAGACGAGCTTCTGGCTTAAATGTGCCAGGCGGTGCCAGAAATACAAGAGATGCTTCAACACCGTAGATGGCTTTTAAAACCAGCCTATTGGCCTTATGCGTACAAGCAGTCATTGAAGTTTTGGAAACAGGTGGGAGAAAACATGTTGAAACAGAAAAACCATCTGCATATGGAAAGGTTTACAGTCAACAGTACATAGGCAATTCAAAGCACACATTTCCCCAGTGCTCAGACCACTGTTTTCTTTGTGCTTGTACTAAGATGTTATTGTATGACCCTGGAGCAGGAACCAGAGCCCTAGCCCTTAGCTAAGTTCTATCCTTGAGTAACCAAGTGACCCTTATTCATTAGTAAGAGGGAGGCAGCCATCTTGGTCCTGCCCGTTGAGGGGTCATGGCCAGACCCAGAACCGGTAGTACTTGTGAAATGAAATATGAATGAGAGGCCTTAAAAGGAAATGCCGCACAAAAATTCAAAGCACATTATAGAGTGGAAGACAAAAAAGACTTTATTGGGAAGGAATCAGAGAAGCTTGTTCACAGCTCGGAAGGTAACACAGGGTAATCATCAAGAGGAGGAAGTAAAACAGAAGAATCAGGACATCATTAGGAAAAAAATTATAAAGAAACAGTAAACATTTTGAAGAAACCTAAGAAAACTATCACAATGACGTGTTTAGATTACTCAGGACAAGCAGCGATCATTTTTGCAAGGATCACACAGTGACTGTAGGTCAAGGAGACCAAAGACTTGCAGGTATCACAGAGACCAAGAGCAGATAAAGACGAAGAAAGTCAGACTGAGGTTGCTTGCATGTTAACCACACCACCTCACAGAGCCTCGTAATCATGAATATGACTAATGGAAAGATGGTGGCGACATGCTGGAGCCTAGTAAAGTGGTGGTAGAGCTTGTGGTTGGAGCACTCACAGGTTAGGTGTCTAAAGGCTGTTCTCTGTTCCATGATTCCACGGTGGGAGGATCAGCAGCAGGACGGCTGGCAGCAGGTGGACACACAGCTGGGGCGGCAGCAGCGCTGGCAGCAGCTGGAGCCACCGCTCTGGGCTAGGCCCCCAGGCAGGCAGCAGCACGTGGGGTGGTAGCAGATTCTGTGGCAGTACACGGGGGCACCGCAAGCCGGCTGGCAGCAAAGCTGGCCACAGCTGGACCCACCGCAGGTTTGTCCACAGCTGCTGGACTCACAGCACGAGGGCTGGCAGCAGGTGGTCACACAAGTCGGTTTGAGGCAGGTGGTCCTGCAGCAGGTGGTTTCACAGCGAACCGGCGGGCAGCAGGGCTGGCAGCAGCTGGACCCGCCGCAGGTTTGTCCACAGCTGCTGGACTCACAGCACAGGGGCTGGCAGCAGGTGGTCACACAAGTCGGTTTGACGCAGGTGGTCCTGCAGCAGGTGGTTTGACAGCGAGCTGGTTGGCAGCAGGGCTGGCAGCAGCTGAACCCGCCGCAGGTTTGTCCACAGCTGCTGGACTCACAGCACAGGGGCTGGCAGCAGGTGGTCACACAAGTCGGTTTGCGGCAGGTGGTCCTGCAGCAGGTGG
>PVHT021183690.1:601831-615699 GCA_004024745.2 Catagonus wagneri | reverse complement strand
GCCTGCAGGAGGGCTGCTGTCGCCCCATCACCTGCTGCCCCTCGTCCTGCGAGGCCGTGGTCTGCCGCCCGTGCTGCTGGGCCACCACCTGCTCCCGGCCTGTCTCTGTGCAGTCCCCGTGCTGCCGCCCCCGGTGCTGCCAGCCGGCCCCCTGCCGCACCGTCTGCAGGACCTTCCCCTCTTGCTGCTGAGCCGTGCACGGACTGCCAGGAGCAGACGACCAACCTTCTGAAAAAGTTCTAATCTCGTTTCTCTGCCTAACAAACCTCCTGCCCTGAACCATCAAAATCCCAGATCAACCAGGAGTTGAATGTAGATCCATATTGATTCATCCATTAAGACTTAGGCTGTTCTCAAGGAACAGCAACAACTTCCTTCTTCCCCTCTGAGATCTCAAGTCTTGCATCATGTTTATTTTCTAATAAACTTCTCTCTTTTGGCCTGACAACCACAGCTTTGGTTTTACTTATTCGTTCTAGTTTTTTTTTATTAAATGTAAACCTAACTAAATGCACCGATTGTCTACCATCTGTGAGCCATAGACTGTATGGTATACGACAGAAATTAAAATTGAGTTAAAAATGTTCCCCTGTCCAAGAAACCTCTATAGAGATGAATCAAATTCACAACTCAACTACAAATTAGAGTATGCAGGGAGTTCCGGTAGTGGTTCAGCAGAAACGAATCTGATTAGCATCCAGGAGGACGCAGGTTCCATCCCTGGCCTCCCTCAGTGGGTTAAGGATCCGGCATTGCTGTGAGCTGTCATGTGGGTTGTAGACACAATTGGATCCCTTGTTGCTACGGCTGTGGTATAAGCTGGCAGCTACAGCAGCTCCCATTCGACCCCTAGCCTGGGAATCTCCATATGCAGTGGATGCAGTCCTAAAAAGACCAAAACAAACAAACAAAAAAAAAAACCCCGGAATTAGAATATGGAAAAAAAAGTACAACACATGGTCTGGTGTCACTAGAGAAGTTGCTATTGACTGGGGAGAACAAGAAAGATTGAAAGAAGCTAATATTTTATGGGGCTTAAGATTTAGAAGTGCAGATTTGATGGGAAGATGGCATTCTTAACAATGGAAACAGTATGCACAAAGGTTACACAGAGAGTTGTTCAGAGATAATTTGACTGGGGGCCCTGGATATATGTAGAATAATAATGAAAGATGAATTTGGAAATTTTTTGTACTTTGAATACTAGCCAAAGGAGTATGCCCTTAATGCAAAAATATAAGCAACAAAGAACTGTTGGCACCCTTGGGGCAGGGGAATGGCGTAATAAGACTTGGGCAAAGGGATGATTCCTATGGTAGCTGCTTATAAAAACAAAGGACCAAAGGCTAGGCATATAATGATTACACAGTAACAAACCAAGAGGCCATTATCCTGGTCCAACTGATAGGGTGTAAGAGTTAACTAAGATGATGACTGTGAAATAAAGAAGACACAAAGAATATGGCAGACATAGAAACCTAGAGGGAGTATTAACTCATCTGAAGGTAGGAAACAGTAAACAATTAGGAATAAAATAATTAGGAATTGCCACTCTGTAGGAACTCTTCTGGCCAGAGACGCTTAAAAGAATTTTAAAAAATTTATGTTTACTTTCTGTGTGTTTAAAACCATAGCTCTATAGTGTGTTCTGCCACCACTAGTATTTCTATTCTTGAGCTATTATAAAATGTTAGGAAAAAACACACAGAAAACATGAGTTTTGCTCATTTAAGTTGATCCTGGAAGGCAGCATGTTATAAATACAATGAACTGATCTAGGAATGAGGGATCGGAGTTTTATACCCAGCTTTTCTAGCTGTATACTGGCTGTGAGAATGGAGCAAGTCACTTACCCCTCCAAAGTGCAGCCAGTCCTAGGCTTAAGAGTATTCTAACATCAGCTGCTGCTGAGAGGAAATTAAAATTGTAGCCCAAACCACAATATCAATGTTCCAATTTAGAACTTTGAGACCAAATGATTTTATGCGTCCTTCTTTTCTGTGATAAATCTGGCCTATTGGGACCATACTGATTTGTGCACTAGAGCAAGATAGAAGGCAGGCAGTTTGGGTCTTGCTTTCTACTAAATGCATAATAGGATTTAACAAACGTGCTATTTATAAAAAAGAATGATGTCAGTTTCTACACCTATGAAATTAAATGGTTGGGCAAGATGGTTTATTAAGTTTTTGATCTCCAACATCTGGTGACTACCCTAACTGTCTTTCAACTTCATACTTGTAGTCATGGTTACCATCTGACATGAACGTCTTTACTGACACTGGCATGAATCATGCTGTAATGTAATTCTATCACCATCCAAACCAATCCCTCTACCTCATAAAAGCTAACTATGAATTTCTATTTATGCTTGGAAGGCAAAAATAAACCCACACAAGTAGCAATAATGTATTCTTTTGGCCAGCATTTTTTCATTTTCTCCCACGTAACCCTAAACTTCTAAAGGAAAATCACATTCTTTCCTTTAACAACCACCAGGAATTGTTTCAATTTTTATTTTGTTGAAATTTATCTTAATTTCTTTGCACTTACACTTATTGAATTTCATTTGATCCTCTATTCCCTAACCTACCTATAAGACTATGACTGGAAAAAGTATTTCATAATTCCTACTTTTTCTTTCATTGGTTCCCCTCCATAAGTTCAGTTGTCATGATCTTTGGTCTAGTATCATTCTTTCATAGGAAATAAGTTGTAGTTACGTAAAAGGACATAAATTGAAAATGAGGAGTTCCCTGGTGGCCAAGCAGTTAAGGACTCAGCATTGTCATTGCTGTGGCTCAGGTTTGATCTTTGGCCTGGGAACTTCCACATGTCTTGGGCGTGACTGAAAAAAAGAAAAAGAAAAAGAATCTCACCTTTAAGAAATAAATGTCCAGATAAATGTCCAATGTTTTTTTATCTTCATAGAGAAATGTCAATTACACTTAAAATTTTTTTAATGATTTTTCCCTAATTACTGGATATGAATTTTAGCCCTTCTTTTAAATTTGTGCTAACAAAATATCCACAGTAAATTGGAACGGAACAGGTTTTGTTTCATATATCCTCCTCAGTGATAAATGTTTCTTCAAGTCTGAATGTGTGAAGTGTAAGAGAGAGCATAGAAATTGGAAAGGTCCAGTTTCTGGAAAGATCTATGAACTCCTACAAATGTGGAATTTATCAGTTTCTATCTGGCTGATTGTAGAAACTATAATCTTAATAATCTAAAAAGAAATGGAGAGATAGGTTTACGTGAAGGAAAACTAGTGGTTCCTAATTTTATTTTGGAGACTAGGAGTTAGGTGAATATGACTCCAAAGTCACATTGTCTTATGAGTGACAAGCAATGTGATCACAAGCACAAAACAAAGGCTGAGGCTTGAGGAGAAATTACAGCATTGTTTGAAAACAAAACATGAATATTCCCACCAAGGAAAAACACATTTGGTGAGTATTAGTTAGCAATAAGGAAAAACCAATTTGGAAATATATTTAAAATAACACAGTATTTGATCAATCAGAGGGCCCTGGAAAAGCTTGTTTAAAGAGTAATGAAATAAAAATGCTGTCTGCCACAAACACAGGAACTAGCCAAGGCCTATAAAAGGTCCACGTGGAAAAAGCAGACCTAAATCAGAAACTTCTTCAAGCAACCTGACCCTCGGCCCAGCTCCTGACACCATGGCCTGCTGTTCCACTAGCTTCTGCGGATTTCCCAGCTGTTCCACTGGTGGGACCTGTGACTCCAGCTGCTGCCAGCCAAGCTGTGTTCAGACCAGCTGCTGCCAGCCAAGCCGTGTCCAGACCAGCTGCTGCCAGCCAAGCTGTGTTCAGACCAGCTGTTGCCAGACCAGCTCTGAGATCGGTTGTGGCATCGGCAGTAGCGTTGGCCAGTCAGGTAGCAGTGGAGCTCGGAGCTGCCGCACCAGGTGGTGCCGCCCTGACTGCAGTGTGGAGGGCACCTGCCTGCCACCTTGCTGCGTGGTGAGATGCACGCCCCCCACCTGCTGCCAGCTGTACCACGCCCAGGCCTCCTGCTGCCGCCCTTCCTACTGTGGGCAGTCCAGCTGCCTCCCAGCCTGCTGCTGCCAGAGCTGTGAGCCCACCTGCTGTGAGCCCACCTGTTGAAAACTTCTTCCGACTAGAATCTTGAGAAAATCGGCCCTTCGACATTAGCCAATGTAGAGACCCAACAAACTTCTGAGCTCTAACAGCCATAACCCAGCTTGCAACCTTGTGTCACATGGCTATGATATTTCCCTAAGATGGAAATTAATTAACAATAGAAGACCAAAAATACTTCATAGACCTGGATATCAAAAGAAGTCCTGCAGTGTGAAAAGGGATGTGTAATGCTTTACTATAATTATCATCTGAAATATTTCAACAGCTCATTGATTTTGGATTTAATAAAACTTGTCATTCTTCAGTGATGAAGTCATTGTTACAGCCTTCTTTCCCTTGGTATTTGTTACTGATATTGGGGTACTAGGATTTTTCAAAACGCCAATAAAATGTGGCATAGCACGATGGTTTTTCTTTACTGTTGTGCTTTAAACAGTGGCCTTTAAAAGGTAGTTTTACTTTGTTTTGTTATTAAATAGTCTAATATTTTGCAGCCTTATATGTGATGAAAAGAATACATCACTATTGAGAAACTATTTCCCCAAATCCTCAAACACAGAAATTGATGGGCTGGGTGTTCCAGAAGACTTGTTACGGAAAGGAATTATATGTCATTTAGCTTCCTGAGCTGTTGCCAAATCTATTCAGTTCATTCATACATGATTCTGCGGACAATTCTTTCAGCCATCAAGGGTATAAAAAGGGTGAAACATAATTGGAAAGACAGTTATTAACATAAGGTACAGGAATTCCCATCGTGGGAATGAACAGAAACGAATCTGACTAGTATCCATGAGGACACAGGTTCGATCCCTGGCCTCGTTCAGTGGGTTAAGGATCTGGCATTGTTGTGGCTGTGGTGTAGGCCCGCTACAGTTCAGATTCGACCCCTAGCCTGCGAACCTCCATAATGCCACGAGTGTGCCCTAAAAAAAAAAAAAAGTGCAAAGGCATCTGAGTTCTAGTCCCCACTTTGCAACCTGAAATCCATGAAATCCTGGGCAAGTCCTTGCACCTGCCTGGACCATTGTTTTTAACCTGGAAAGTGAGAGAGTTGAGTTTTGTTACTTGCCATGTTCCTTCCAGGCATAGAATAGCAGATCATTTCCTAAAGAGGTGGCACACCGACAATTAGTCCCTTCAGATGCCCAAAGGGCAGAAAATATTCAATGGTCGAATAATGTTGTGTGCAGTATCATCATCTTGACGGTTTATGCAGCACATTACAATAGTAAAGGGACTGAGATGTCCTGTAATAAAGGAACCTCTATCACTCCCCAAATGATTTAACCACAGAATCCTCTCTTCCTTTATTACCGACTAACATTAGCATTACCAGCAAATGTTGGTAGGTTCCACTGGTTATTACCTGCCAACATTCGTTGGTAATGCTAATGTTGCTTAAAATATACTTTGAAAACTGAGGAAAGGGGGGAGTTCCCATTGTGGCTCAGCAGTAACAAATCTGACTAGTATCCATGAGGATGTGGGTTCGATCCCTGGCCTTGCTCAGTGGGTTAAGGATCCAGAGTTACTGTGAGCTGCCGTGTAGGTTGCCAGCTTGGCTTGGATCCAGCACTGCTGTGACTGTGGTGTAGGCCAGCAGCTACAGCTCTGATTCGACCCCTAGCCTGGGAACAGTCAGGGCAGCACCAGTCAGGGTGGCACAGGCAGGGCGAATCTGACTAGGAACCATGAGGTTGTGGGTTCGATCCTTGGCCTTGCTCAGTGTGTTAACGATCCGGCGTTGCCATGAGCTGTGCTGTAGGTTGCAGACACAGCTCGGATCTGGCACTGCTGTGGCTGTGGCTGTGGCATAAGCCAGCAACAGTAGCTCCGATTTGACCCCTAGCCTGGGAACGTCCATATACCACGGTTGCAGCCCTAAAAAGCAAAAAAAAAAAAAAAAAAAAAAAAAAAAAAAAAAAAAAAAAAAAAAAAAAAAAAAAAAAAAAAAAAAAAAAAAAAAAAAAAAAAAAAAAAAAGCAAAAAAAACACAACAAATAAAACCCCAACAAAACCAGTCACTGAAGCTCTAATGCCCTATAGTATGCCACCTACTCTGGTATTAACCCAACAAGAGTGTGATTTTTCTGCAGTTAAGAATATTTAAAGCTATAGAAAAGCCTAAGATCAAAGAATAGATGAGGTCATAAGTCAAGTAGGTTAACTTTTTTTAGGACTTGAGATTTCTTTGAAGTGTGCTTGTATGTAGTTAAAAAAAAAATCTCCAGAGAAGTCTCTACTGAACACTGTTATTACTCATCCTAAGTTCTGCCTTTCTTCCCTTCACTCTAAGAAAATGTCTAAAAAAGTGGGTAAGTTGTCACAGCTCGTCTTTCAGCTGCTGATTTTCCTTACAACAATTGCTTACCTGGAAAAGAGCGAAGGGACTATAGTGGATAAAAGGGTTTAGTCTGGAGTCAGATGGTGAGGGTTCAAGAATCAGGTTCACCACTTGTTGGTGTGAACTTGGACACACTGTGTCTGCTTGTGGCTCGGTTTTCTCACATGGACCATGGGAATGGCAAAGACACCTCTTCCATAGAATTGCGGTGATAATGAAATGAATTGATAAGTGAAAAATCTCAGAACCATTTGGGCACATAATAAACACTCCAAAAAGATTATCAGTAGCAATTCATCCACCTGTCCTAGCCCTCAAGACAGAATCCCTGTCTGGCCAGCTTCACAGTCAAGGTGAAGATGAGGAAAGCAGAGAAAGAGCAGCATTTAATGTTAGAGGCCACCAAGCTAGGAAGTAAACCGTCACGTGAGACCCAAGAGCTCAATTATAAGGGTCAGCATTGCATAATGTTGACACTCAAAGGTGAAGCATTAGTCAATTATTCTATGGGCAATGACAAAATTTTAGCAAACATGTGGAATTAGGGGTTATGTACCCAGTGAACGCTAATGACTACTTGACTATGGTGAAGAATCCTACCCAAAGATCAAATAAAATTAACTTTTAAAAGCTTCTAGAGGTTGAACAAACAACACAGGGACAGGCCAATTATCATTCAGAGACAAGTCATTTTAAAACAAACAAGGAAAGGATGTTAAGAATTATGTAAATAGCAGCTGGGTCAAGGCTTATAAAAGGCCCAGTGTGGAAGTCACCATCAAAACTCAAAAATTTCTCCAAGCGACCCAACTCTCAGCTCAGCTCCTGACACCATGGCTTGCTGTGCTACTAGCTTCTGTGGATTTCCCAGCTGTTCCACTGGTCAAAACTGTGGCTCCAGCTGCTGCCAGCCAAGCTGTGTCCAGACCAGCTGCTGCCAGCCAAGCTGTGTCCAGACTAGCTGCTGCCAGCCATCCTGCTGCCAGACTGGTGGCTTTGAGATTGGCGGTGGCGTTGGCGGTGGCATTGGCTACAGCCAGGGGGGTAGCAGTGGAGCTCAGAGCTACCGCACCAGGTGGTGCCGCCCTGACTGCCGCGTGGAGGGCACCTTCCTGCCACCCTGCTGCGTGGTGAGCTGCACGCCCCCCACCTGCTGCCAGCTGCACCATGCCCAGGCCTCCTGCTGCCGCCCTTCCTACTGTGGGCAGTCCAGCTGCCTCCCAGCCTGCTGCTGCCAGAGCTACGAGCCCATCTGCTGTGAGCCCACCTGTTAAAAACCAGGTTGCAGATTTTCAACTTAAAATTTCAACTTCCAACTCAATCCATGAAGCAATTATCTCTTCAACCACCCCCCGACCACTAACAAGTTCTCAAACTTTTATTTGACTTCTTTTGAAGGGTCACCAGATATTTGGACCTCACAGACCTGAGTCCATTCAACACTAGAAAGATCTTGATTTCTCCCCTGAGGCTGCTGAAAGATCAGTTTGACCCAAGAAATTGGAAAACCAGTTGGACTTGGGATTGGTCTTCAGCAAGCCTCTTGTCTACATCTCAGTGCTGCCAAGACTGATGAAGAACCATCTGTCCTTCTCGGATACATTCACCTCCTAAACTCCACAGTCCTGCAAACTGCACTTTCTGTGAAAGGGGAATAATATACCAAGGTCTAATAAATTATATTTATTTGGTACAGCAAATATACCTGTCTTTCTTCATTGAGTGTGTTCATGATTTATATTTCGGAGAAAGTCACATGAAGACCAAAGATGCTTTGATATCCCACTTGGCTCTTCTTATACCATGTTAGGAAATATGATCAAATCCAGGGGCAGTTGATTCCACAAAAAGATACAGCAAAGGTGGTTTACATAGGCCTTATACATGGTACAGGCTCAGAGTTCCCATTGCAGTTCAGAAAGTTAAGAACCTGACATAGTGTCCACGAAGATGCAGGTTTGATCCCTGGCCTTGCTCAGTGGTTTCGAATCCAGCATTGCCCAAACTGCCTGTGCAGGTCGCAAATGTGGCTCAGATCCGGTGTTGCTGTGGCTGTGCATAGGCCTGCAGCTGCAGCTCTGATTCGACCCCTACCCCAGGGAACTTCCATATGCCACAGGTGTGGCCCTAAGAAGAAGGGCCTTACACATGGTACAGGCTTTATTACCATATCCTGACTTCACATGATGTTTTCACATCCAGAAACTTAGGAAGGTAACGACCTTCTGAATCTAGAGCCAGAACATGATTTATTTCTTTATGTCTGTAAGAGACATACACTCTTTCAGGCAATCTTCAAACTGATTAATTAAATCTAAGGATTTTCAACAAAGGTGCCAAGACCATTCTATAAGAGAGGACACTCTTTTCAACAAATGGTATTGGGAAAACTGGATACCCACATGAAAAAGAATGAAGTTGGACCCTGATCTTAAAACTTCTACAAAAGTTAATTCAGAATGGGTCAAAGACTTAAATATAAAAGCTAGAACTACAAAACTCTTGAAAGAAGAGATAGAGGAAAAGCTCTATAATATTGGATTTAGTAATGATTTTTTGGACATGACACCAGACGAATAAGCAACAATAGTTTAAAAAAATAGATAAATGAACTACATCAAAATTAAAAACTTTTCTGCATCAAAGGACACAATTAACAAAATGAAAGGCAATCGCAAATATCTGATAAGGTGTTAATATTCCAGAATATATAAAGAACTCTTGCAACTCAACAACAAGAACAACAGCAAAACAATTAAAAATTGGGCAAAGGACATGAATGGACATACGTTCAAAGAAGATACGCATATGGCCAAAAAACATGAAAAGAGCTCAGTATCACTGGCCATTAAGAAAATACAAACCCAAACCACACTAACCTGCTACCTCACATACACTTGAATGGCTACTCCCAAAGAAACGAAAACAGTGTTTGGAACGATTGTGCATTGCTGGTGGGAATGGAAAATAACATACTCACTATGGGAAACAATATGGCAGTTACTCAAAAAGTAAAAAATATGCCATATTTCTATTCTACTTCTAGATATAGACCCTAAAGAATTGAAAGCATGGTTTGAAGGGATACTTGCACACCCATGTTCCTGGCAGCATTAATTACAATAGCTAAGATGTGAGTTCCCATAGTGGCTCAGCGGGTTAGGAATCTGACTAGTAGCCATGAGGATGTGGTTGATCCCTGGTCTCACTCAGTGAGTTAAGGATCTGGCGTTGCCACAAGCTGTGGCATAGGTCACAAACTGCAGCATAGGTCACAGATGCCACTCGGATCTGGCATTGCTGTGGTTGTGGCGTAGACCTGAAGCTGCAACTCTGACTTGACCCCTAGCCTAGGGACTTCCATATGCTGCAGGTGCAGCCCTGAAAAAAAAAAAAATAGCTCAAAGGTGGAAGCAACCCAAGTGTCATTGATGGATGAATAGATAAACAAATTGTGGAATATACATACAATGGAATATTATTTAGCTCTAAAAAATGAAAGAAACTCTGTCACATTCTACACCATGGATGAATCTTGAGGGCATTAAGCTAAGTGAAATAAGCCAGTCACAAAATGATAAATACTGTATGATTGGATTTATATGAGGTACTTAGACTGGTCAAATTCATCAAGACAAAAAATAGAAGGATGATTGCCAAGAGCTTTGGGAGGGAAGAATGGGAAAGTTGTTTAATGGATGTAGAATTTCAGTTTTGAAAGACAAAAAATTCTGAAGACTGCATGTCAACATGAATATGTTTAACACGAGTGAACTGTACACTTAAAATGGTTAAGATGTAAATTTTAGGCTACGGATATTTTATTACAATTAAAAAATTTTTTAAAATAAGTAGAGGAGACCCCAACTTTACTAAGCTAAATGCTATATGTATATATACACTGGTTTATGTTTGCAACGGCAGGGAGAACTATTCAAAGAAGGGGCACCCAAAATGTTAATATTGATTATTCCTAAAGTGCAAGTTTTGGAAGGGATGTGTATGTTTTGGGAAAGGGAGGAAGAACACTAGCTTTTCTTTGTATGCCTATTAACTGTTTGACTTATTAAAATGTGTATTTTAATGTTAAAGAAGTTAAATTTAACTTATTTAAATGTGTATTATCAAAATGTGTATTCATTGCTAGCACATCATTTTTAACTTAGTAGGGTCAGAAAATAATCTATAAGCAAAAGTCACTAAAGGTTTCATTGGGAATATGTACATTGATGACTGAGGGCAAAAATACTCAGAGCTCTAAGGAATCTGTAAATTGCACAGACAAAACATAGAAAGGTATATTTCTTTTGATGATCAATCGGGTGCTAGCTCATGTTTTAATGACTCTAATGGCAGTCATACCAAGTCTGGATAAATTGTTTATGAAATCATGATCCTTAACCGAGTGACCACTTAGGAAGAGAAGCTCAGTTTAGATAAACTCTGTCTAAAGGTTATAAAAGGACATTCATGACAAAGCAAGTAAAGGTGATGGTTGGCCCAAGTCTAGTCTGTCATGTGACCTGCATAAAAAGTATGGCTGTGATTGGCTTCCATAATGAACCTTCACTTGATCCAAAGGGCAAAGAAAAAACAAAATGAGAGTTAATTGAACAATGACTGAAGCAGGCTATTAAAAATGCTATTTATAAGTTTCTAAACAACTCAGGGATTAGCCAATTGGAGACTGACTTTGCAATGGTATCCAGGAAAAATGCTAAATGTTAGGGAAATACACAGTCCTTCAGAATATATAAAAGGCCAGATATAGAAGCTACAGTCAGACCTCAGAAACCTCTCTTAACAACTCAACTCTCAACCCAACTCCTGATACCATGGCCTGCTGTTCCACCAGCTTCTGCGGATTTCCCAGCTGTTCCACTGGTGGGACCTGTGGCTCCAGCTGCTGCCAGCCGAGCTGTGTCCAGACCAGCTGCTGCCAGCCAAGCTGTGTCCAGACCAGCTGCTGCCAGCCATCCTGCTGCCAGACTGGTGGCTTTGAGATTGGCGTTGGCGTTGGCGGTGGCATTGGCTACAGCCAGGGGGGTAGCAGTGGAGCTCAGAGCTACCGCACCAGGTGGTGCCGCCCTGACTGCCGCGTGGAGGGCACCTTCCTGCCACCCTGCTGCGTGGTGAGCTGCACGCCCCCCACCTGCTGCCAGCTGCACCACGCCCAGGCCTCCTGCTGCCGCCCTTCCTACTGTGGGCAGTCCAGCTGCCTCCCAGCCTGCTGCTGCCAGAGCTACGAGCCCATCTGCTGTGAGCCCACCTGTTAAAAGCAAAATGGCTGATTACTTAAGAAGGAAAGGGGAAGCAGAGCAGAAATGTGTTGATCTCAGAAGACATGTTCAGTTTTTCTTGGATGCTAAGTGTCATGATGTTTCTAAGGCACTCAGAAATGAACGTCTTAGGACCCTCTTGGATGTCCTGAATTAGCACACTGAAAATATGCATCATGCTGTCTGGATATCCTGCCTTGCTGGAGCAGGGTACCAGGGTGGAGTACCTCTGGTTCCCTGTACCCACCAATCTCTTGATCCCCACATATTTTCAGACCTGCTTTCTCTTTGAATAACCTTTGTTAACCTCAAATAAAATATTTTAAAACACAAAACAGAGTTGTTTTCTTTTTTCTACCTTCAAGCTTGTCCACTTTTAGCTGGACTTCAGGAAGAGAGAATTTGCGTTTTGATGCTAACACAAAGGCGTAAACATAAAGTTTAAACCAGAAAGACGAAATACAAATTACATGCTTGAATCCATCAGTTAATAAAATGTTCCACATATCAAATAAACTTTATAGTTATTCAAATACTAACCTGCCCTCATCTATTATGCTTAGGTCTAAATCAATAAAGCCACTTCTGGTGTTCCCCTCGTGGCACAGCAGAATCGAAGCTGACTAGTAACCAGGAGGTTGAGGGTTCAATCCCTGCCTCACTCAGTGGGTTAAGGATCGGACGTTGCCGTGAGCTGTGATGTAGGTTGCAGACATGGCTCGGATCTGGCATTGTGGAGTAGGCTGGCAGCTGTAGCTCCGATTCGACCTCTAGCCTGGGAACCTCCATATGCCATGGGTGTGCCCCCCCCAAAAAAAGCAAAAATAAATAAATAAATAAAGCCAATTCTACCTAAAATTTTCAGGTTGATCAAAGTTATGGGATATCCACCTAGATGAACTTCCACAATTTTTAATCTCCTTCCACTTAACATAATAGATGTTCTCCTTCACCCACACCCCATATCTAAAAAAACTCTAACATCTACTAACTAGATTTAAAAATATTTACCAGATATTATCTATTGCATACTACCTATTTTCCAAAAGCATTTAGGTTTCATTCCTATACTCTAGCCTATGACATTCTTCCCACTGATGCCCAGATTGCTCGCTAAGCTTCAACTCCCAACATGTAAAAGTATTTACAAGGTGTATCTATGGTCTAAATGAGAGTAGGACAAACAGCTGTGAAGATACCCAGTGAATTCCACCATCACCATTTGTCAGACACACGCATTAGAAATCTGAAACAGCTATGCATTTTCTATTTTGCAACCCAATTTGAAAAACGTTCTCTTAATAAGTTAACACAAATCTAGAACACAAAATACTTTTTACCATTTAATTTTTCAAATTCTTCATTAAGTATTTGAGGACAACAGACAAAATATAATAGAGTAAAACAGAGGACACATTCAGAAAAATGTTTTCTGAGATATTTACAAGCACCCAGCACTTACCCGGTTCTGTCAGGAGCAACGATAGAGCACACACAGGACTGTGCATTTCAGAGAAGAATAAAGCAGATGGCACTGCATTCTTCTAACTGTCATAACTTGTAGATTTTTCCCCCCGAGCCTTAGTTCGATTATTAAATGTAAAAATTTTTTCAGCATTTCCTATCCTCTTTGGACAATAATAAGGACTCCTTCACGAGAGGAGTTAGAGCTTGAAAGTTCTATTTAATCATTTATAAGTGGAAGAGGCAGCCATGAATCATGCCTTTTACTCCAACCATTCAAAATCAGAATCAATAAACATCTATTAAGGTTCTGTGGGAAGCTAAGCGCTGTGCAAGTTACTTTTATTTTATTTTACTATTTTACTTTATTTTATTTTACTTTATTTTATTTTATTTTATTTATTTATTTTTTTTTTTTGCCTTTTTTGTCATTTTTATGGCCGCACCCGCGGCATGTGGAGGTTCCCAGGCTAGGGGTCTTATCGGAGCTGTAGCCACTGGCCTACGCCGCAGCCACAGCAACGCAGGATCCGAGCCGCGTCTGCGACCTACACCACAGCTCACGGCAACGCCGGATCCTTAACCCACTGAGCAAGGCCAGGGACCGAACCCGCAACCTCATGGTTCCTAGTCGGATTCGTTAACCA
>PVHT021183690.1:539892-600540 GCA_004024745.2 Catagonus wagneri | reverse complement strand
GCTAGGGGTCTTATCGGAGCTGTAGCCACTGGCCTACGCCGCAGCCACAGCAACGCAGGATCCGAGCCGCGTCTGCGACCTACACCACAGCTCACGGCAACGCCGGATCCTTAACCCACTGAGCAAGGCCAGGGACCGAACCCGCAACCTCATGGTTCCTAGTCGGATTCGTTAACCACTGCGCCACGACGGGAACTCCCTATTTTATTTTATTTTATTTTATTTTTAGGGCCTTACTTGCAGCCTATAGAAGTTCCCATGCTAGGGGGCGAATTGGAGCTGCAGCTAAGGCCTATGTCACAGCCACAGCAATAAGGGATCAAAGCCATACCTGCAACCTACACCACAGCTCACAGCAACGTGGATTCTTAACCCATCGAGCAAGGCCAGGGATGAAACCTGAGTCCTCATGGACACTATGTCAGGCTCTTAACCTGCTGAGCTACAACGGGAACTCCCTGTGCTAGTTACATATACATATGTGTGTGTATATACATATATATACACACATATATATATGTACATATATATGTATACATATATATAAAATTTTGTTCACCAGAAAATATTTCTGGCCTAGAGCACGAAATAATAATTACACATTTCAGTCTGGTTGAAATCAAAAGATCTGTGACGGAAATTTGATTTGCTGTTACAATAAATGAGTTCGAAGCTTTTAATTATACACGACCAAAGTTTCTCTTTCAATTCAGTGGATGTCCTGATGTTCTAAATTCAAGAAAATTCAGTCTGTATATCCAGAAGCAAAAAATAATCGTTAAAAATAGAAGCACAATTACTGTCGGCCTTAGAGATTAGACAGAGTATTGTGGGGAATAAATAACTCTACAAAATGAGGGTGTTGACGTGGACTAAAATGGAAGGACTCTTTGAACCTGGGAAACCACAAACTTATTCCAAAGGGCAAAGGACCCATACGTGGAGCCCACATGAAACTATAAAACGAAGTAATTTCTAAAGTGCTGCTCATAATGTATCATAGCTATTTCAGCGTAAGCCAATCAGAGGACCACTGAGGAATAGATTTAGACAAAAACAAGGAAGATATGCTAAGAATTTTATAAACATCAGCTGGCCCAGATATATAAAAGGCCCGAACAGCAGAAGTCACCACCAAAATTCCTCCAAGCAACCTGACACTCAACCCCGCTCCTGACACCATGGCCTGCTGCTCCACTAGCTTCTCCGGATTTCCCATCTGTTCCACTGGTGGGACCTGTGGCTCCAGCTGCTGCCAGCCAAGCTGCTCCCAGACTAGCTGCTGCCAGTCAACATGTAGCCAGACCAGCTGCTGCCAGCCAACCAGTGTTCAGACCAGCTGCTATCAGCCATCCTGCATCCAGACCAGCTGTTGTCAGACCAGAGGCTGTGGGATCGGTTCTGGCATTGGCAGTGGCATTGGCTACGGCCAGGGGAGTAGCAGTGGAGCTCAGAGCTACCGCACCAGGTGGTGCCGCCCTGACTGCCGCGTGGAGGGCACCTTCCTGCCACCTTGCTGCGTGGTGAGATGCACGCCCCCAACCTGCTGCCAGCTGCACCACGCCCAGGCCTCCTGCTGCCGCCCTTCCTACTGTGGGCAGTCCAGCTGCCTCCCAGCCTGCTGCTGCCAGAGCTACGAGCCCATCTGCTGTGAACCCACCTGCTGAAAACCAGGTTGCTCATTTTCAGTTGCCCAGGATGCAGTCTCTCTGAACAATTTATCCCCTTAGCCACCTAAAGAGCACTAACAAATTCTTAGACTTCCGTCTGGGTTTTTGTTATGGGAGCTACCGAGTATATCTCTTTGATTCCATTCGGCAGTGAATATCTTGATTCTCCACTGTGGACACAGAAATGCTGCAAACCCACTGCAAACCCACCTGCTGACCATTAAATTGCTTTGGATATACTATTTCTGATTTTTTGCAAGCTTGAAAATTGCTGACATATGGAACTATCATATGTCATGAACTATCCACAGCCTATTTTCCCATGCTTTATGATCTATTTTCAGCTTTGGTTGACCTGAAAATTTTTCCGACACCCAAGCCACCAGAGTATAGCCAAGTGCGAAGATGTCACCAGCAAGAATGGAAGCTCTTTACCCAACACTCAGATTCTGAGAAGGAGCCTAGACTTCTCCATATTTCAACAACTGACTCCATGTCCCTTTTTTTGTGGGGGTGTCATAATGATCTTGCCTGTTGGCTATTTCAATTATAATCTGTCACACAGTGTCTTCTGTCATTTCTTAATAAATGTTCTATACTGGGCAAAAAACTGTGGTCTTTGTTTCCACTTGTACATAAAATCGGTTAATTTCCAGGCAAGGATGCCTACTTGAAAGAAACTGAAGCCAGACAGAATGTAGCCATTCACTCATTCATTTCTTCAATAAAAAATCACTGGCCACCACTTCCAAAGCAGAAACTGGACATCAGAAAGATGAAGAATTAATTCTTGGGAATTCCCATTGTGGCTCAGCGTGTTAAGAATCTGACTAATATCCACGTAAGTGGGTTCGATTCCTGGCCTCGTTAAGGATCTGGCATTGGCGTGAACTGTGGTGTAGGTTGCAGACGTGGCTCAGATCCCGCATTGTTGTAGCTATGGTGTAGGACAAGAGCTGCAGCTTCAAATCGACCCCTAGCCTGGGAACCTCCATATGCCACAAGTGTAACCCTAAAAAGCAAAAATAATAATAACAATAATAATAATTAATTCTCATCCTTGAGGACCTTACTATCCAGAAAGAAAAAAGGATTTATGTATGAAAACAGCTACATACAATGTAACAAGATAAATTGCAGTCCCTTAGCAGTTAACAGAAGAAAACTCCCCCTGTCCTAGGGATAGATGCTGGTGTGGCCCTTATGGTTTGAGAGTAAATTTTCAATAGGTTCATCCACATGGGACAAGCATGTTGACAATCCCCAAGCCCCAGAGAAGTATGTGAAAGAAATACACATAAGACAAAGAGGGGACTATTTTTATGCCATAAAGGAACTGAGGAGAAAAAAAGAGAGGAGAGATCTATTCAGGAAGTTATGAATACGACTCTTTTTTCCTTCCCCATTAAGCTACCAAACTCACAGATTCCTTGCAATTAGGTCAAATTCTCTGTGGAAACCAGAGAAGGAGCTGAGCTTTATGTCTGGGTTGATTCAGAGGAAGATGGTGACAGCCTGGAGCCAGAGAGAGCGGGGGAGCCTCCAAGAAAGTAACGCCTCAGGAACTCTCAGAAATTGGGGAGGAGTTTGGATGCCCATTGTTGTGCAAGGTAATATCTTGGTTATGTGGATGTCAAAGAAAACAGAAGGGCCAGAAACAGGATTTCAAAAAGGAAGAGATCACTTTGGAACCAGCAGGGGCTATGCTGGGGGAAAGATCAGGGAAGCCTTCATGAGGGAGGTAATCTTTGAAGTGGGCCTTGAAGGTCCTTCTAAAAGGAAGGAAAAGAGTGAGTTAAATACCTTGTTGGTCACATTATTCGCAAATACTTTCTCCCACTTAGTAGGTCGTCTTGGCATTTTGTTGATGGTTTGCTTTGCTGTGCTTAATTAATTGTTATTCCTGCTTTCTTTCTTTTGCCTTAGGAGATAGATAAAAAAAAAATACTGCTATGATTTATGTCAAAGAGTGTTCTGCCTATGTTCTCTTCTAGGAGTTTTATGGTTTTCAGTCTTACATTGGGGCCTTTAATCCATTTTGAGTTGGTTTTTGTATACAGTGTTAGAGAATGTTCTAATTTACTTCTTTTTGTGTGTAGCTGTCCACTTATTGAAGCATCACTTATTGAAGAGACTGTTTGCCATTGTATATTCTCCTCCTCTGTTGTCAATTAATTGACCATAGGTTCACAGGCTTATTTCTGGGCTCCCCGTTCTGTTCCATTAGTCAATGTGTTTGTTTTTGTGTCAGTACCATGTTTTGATTACTGTGGGTTTGTAGTATAGGACGATACCTCCAACTTTGTTCCTTTTTCTCAAGATTGCCTTGGCAATTTAGGGTCTTTTGTGAGTCTATATAAATTTTAGGATCATTTGTTCTAGTTCTGTGAAAAACAATGTCATGGATATTTAGATACGGATTGCATTAAATCTATAGATTTTTTTGGGTAATATGGCCATTTTAACAAAATTCGTCCACCCAAGAGCATGGGATAGCTTTCCATTTCTTTGTATCATCTTCAGTTTCCTTCATCAAGGTTTTATAGTTTTCAGAGTACAGGTCTTTTACCTCCTCAGTTAAGTTTTTTCCTGGATATTTTATTCTTCTTTTTTAATAGAACTAACTCCAGTCCAAGCTTTCTAAGGCCCTCACAGACTTCTGTCACTTGCAGGCTCCTGGATTAGATCCATTCCCCATCACTGTCAACAGCTTCTCACAGCCAAGGTTCCTTCCTGACCAATCAAAAAAAATGGAAGATACTGATCCTGACATAGTTGAGCCTCTGAGTCAAAGCCGGTAGCTGCCTGCCTGTGAAAATAGGTCCTTTGATCAAGCCAATATTTATTGGCTTTTCCAAAACTGGAAATATTCCTAACTGTTTTACTTAAGCAATAGTCTGCAATAAATTCTCAAAAAGGCACCTTCTTCTATATGACATGTAAGAAGGCTTGAGATGTATAAACAGTTGACTTATGGCAGAAGGACATCAATTATAAACACTAAGGCAATAGTGGAAGATTTTTCACTGAGGTACATTGGCCATAACATGAGCAGATGGATAACAAAAAGGGTAGGAGAAAATATGAGGGAGAAAGATTAAGGTAATAAAAATGAAAAAGAGAAGAACAAACTAGAGAAAAGATGGCAAAAAGACACAATGAGAAAAGACCAGAGACAAGAGGCAAAAAAGAAAATGAGGGAGAATGATGATGGGGAAGACACATATGGAGGAGAAAGATGGGAAGCAACGTGACCATGTAATAGCACATGTGGTACCATATGCTAAATACACTTCATGTGAACTTTATTTCATTTAACACTTACATCAATCCCATGAAATAGACATTGTTATCCTCGCTTTTAGATGAGGAAATAAATCTAAATGGAGCTAAATATCTTGCCTAAGTCACATATCCTTATAAGTAAAAACAAAACAAAAACTAAAATCTGAACCTAGTTCTGTCTGACTTCAAAACTCATACAGAATGAAATTAAAAAAAAAAAAAAAGTAAAGGAAAGTGTGGGAGGGCTTCAGCAGATTTAAAGACCCCTATTTTGGAAGCTCTAGGATTTAGATAAGTTCCTCCTTTGATCCGGTTAAGTTACCATCTTCTCAGCCCATTTGGATAATCCAGGACACTGTCCATATTTTAAAGTTGACTGCTTAGTCACCTTAATTGTATCTGCGAAGTTCCTTTTGTACTATAAAATAACATATTCATGAGTGTAAAACAAAGGCTTAGAGGTCATGGGGTCAAAATTCTGCTCACCACAAGGATAATTAGACACCAAGTTCACACTCATTCCTAGAGATCCAAAATGTCACTCTGACCCACCAATAAAACTGGTGGCTGAGAAGTGTGGTCAAGATATTAGACCCTGAGCTCACAACCCCCTCCCCCCGCAACGATCTAGAAAGACCTGATTAGATAGAAAAGATTTCCCACAACTAAAGCTATACAAAGGGACCACACTTAGATGGATGGGAGGGGCAGAGATGCAGGATAGTCAAGATCCAAACTCCCGGATAAAGTGACCCACAACAAAAGGACAATCACAACTCAGAATTTTTCCCCAAGGAGCAAAGGGTCTGAGACCCACATTGCACTCCCCAGCCCGCGGGTCCTACACGAGGAAGATAAGCCCACAACACATCTGGCTTTGAAGGCCAAAGGGCTCACAAACAGGCTGTGGGAAACAGAGACCCTGCTCGGGAAGGGTGCACACAAAACTTCACACACTCCAAGTCTCAGCACAGAGGCAGTAACTTGAAAGGGAGCCTGATTCAGATGGACTAGCTGCTCTTGGAGAGCCTCCCAAAGAGGCAGGAGGCAACTGGAACTCTCCCTGGGGACACAGGCTCCAACAGCAGCCGTTTTGGGAAACCGGTTCTACCTCTAAGACCCTGGTGCTGGCAGATGCCCATTTAGAGTCCTCCTCCAGCCTCCTAGCCCCAGGGACTTACCCAGCAACCAGGGCGCTGACGCCAGTCCTGGAAACCCCTTGACCCCGCAGCCAGCCATGGAGGGGACGTGGACCCACCCATCAACTAATACTTATGATAGCCATGTAATAGTTGGAGTCTTAGCCCAAGTTTTATTTTATTATATTTAAAAAATTTTTGTATGGGAGTTCCTGTCATGGCTTAGTGGTTAATGAATCTGACTAGTATCCATGGAGACGCGGGTTCGATCCCTGGCCTCACTTAATGGGTTAAGTATCTGGTGGTGCTGTGAGCTGTGGTGTAGGTCCCTCCCAGATGAGGCTCGGATCTGGCAGTGCTGTGGCTGTGGTGTAAGAAGCTACAGCAGCTACAGTTCCGATTCATCCTCTACCCTGGGAACTTCCATATGCCGTGGATGTGGCCCTAAAAAAACAAAAATAAAGTTAAAATTTTAAAAAATAAATAAATATATATATAATGCATAGCTTTTAGTATGTCAATCATATCTCAATAAAGTGTCTTTTATAAAATAAACGAACAGCCCATACACAAAAATTGCAAGATGGAACCCAACTCTGACACTAAAACTCATGAAGAGACCATGAAATTAAGGAACTGGAAGTAAGGAATGGTGTGGGGGGATTCAGCTGAGGGAGGCTACTTCAGAAGCTGTGGGCTTCCTTGTGCCAGTTGTTAAATTACCATCTCCCAGCTTCACACCCTCCTTTCTGTATTCAGCTTTCACATGCTGTGATGATGTTTTGCAAACCTCCTTACGGTTCACCAGCTGCTCCATGTTAGGCTTTGCCACCAGGGGGAGACAGAGGAAAACCGCAGAGCTGGAGGAGGGTGAAGGAGGGACTGTTCCTTCCTTTTTGCTTCCTTCTGCTTAACTGGGGCTTCCTGTATGCCAGTGGTCCCCAGGCTCACCACCCCAGTAACACTTCTTCACTCTGGCAGCGAGAGATGTTTTCCCTCACAGCACTTAAATTCAGTTTGCTGTTTTCTCGCCACTTAAAGAACCGGCTTCATTGTGCCTTTCTCAGAATCACCAGCACCAGTCACCCAGTTCTCCTGAAATGCCTGAGTATCAGCCTCTCAGGATAACCCTCCTCTCTGAATGTCTAAGCTTTAATTCCTCCCCTTTTCCCTTTAAAGTAAATATCACTCCTAGGGCTTCTGCATTTCCCACACGTGTAATATCTCAACCGCCCCTTTGAATCCTTCTAGCTACCTAACAACTTAGCTTACACTTCTTCATATAAAATTCTCTGGAATCAAATAATGGGTGTGGTTCTTGTCTCCATGTTATTATACTCATAGTGCCTTTAAAATTTCAGATTATTTAGCGAACCATTTGTTTAGGCTTTTCACTTACTCCCTTTGTTTAATCATAGTAGATGTAGATGATTATGGGGGAAAAATTAGTCTCTGAGCTTTGGAGGTGGAGGCCAGAGATTTACAACATTTTAGCCCTTACAGAATCTGGCTGAGGAACTGCACCATTTAGCTCTGTAGTTAAGTAAGTTCCACCATTTCTAGAAATAATGCCATTTGCAGCAACATGGACGGACCTAGACATTCTCCTCATTTATAGTGGAGTCTTAAAAAATGATACAAACAAACTTATTTACAAAAGAGAAAGATTCATAGATTTCAAAAGCAAACTTATGGTTATGAAAGGGGAAAGGTGGGGGGAGAGATAAATTAGGAGTTTGGGATTAACATATACACGATACTATATATAAAATAGGTCATCAACAAGGATTTACTGTATAACACAGCGAACTCTACCCAATATTCTGTATTAGCCTATATGGAAATAGAATTTGAAAAAGAATGGATATATGTATACATATTACTGAATCATTTTGCCGTACACCTGAAACTAACACAACATTGTAAATCAACTATGCTCCAATATAAAATAAAAATTAAAGTTTAAGGAAGCCTTCCATGTAAAGTGGGCTGTGCCCTTTGTTAATTACTGACTTATTCCCAAAACCATAACTCTGACCTAAAAAACCTGTTTTCCGGCATAATTATTCTACTGAATGTCAATAGGCAAGATCAGTTTTAAAAGTCTAAAGACACACAGGGATTTTGAGAAGCTTTAAGGGAGAAGATGTTGAATCATCACATCAACTGAAGCGTGTGGGATTTGGATAAGCCTGGGGATTTGAGTGTTAGTAAAACTGTGTATGTGAGGTTCTGAGGGACTAATCCAAAGTACCAAGAATTAGTGCATATTGGATCTTTCCATTTCTAGCACATTATTTTTTCTTCTTTGTTCCTGCACTGGAAATATGAGACAGAGAAACAGAATTGCTATGCTACATGATTCTAAAACCAAATTTTCTGGGGTAAGAAAGATGTGGTACATATACACAATGGAATATTATTCAGCCATAAAAAGAATGAAATAATGCCACTTGCAGCAACATAGATGGACCTAAAGATTATCATACTAAGGGAAGTTAGGCAGTGAAAGACAAACACCGTATGATATCACTTGTATGTGGAGTCTAAAAAAAGGATACAAATGAACTTGTTTTCAGAACAGATACAGACTCATAGACATTGAAAACAAACTTACGGTTACTAGAGGGGACAGGCTGGGGAGAGGGATGGACTAGGGGTTTGGGATTGGCATATGCACATTGAAGTATATGGAATAATTGACCACCAGGGGCCTGCTGTACAGCACAGGGAACTCTACCTGATATTCTGTGATAATCTATATGGGCAAAGAATCTGGAAGAGAACAGATATGTGTACACGCATAACCGGATCACTTTGTTGTACAGCAGAAATGACCACAACCTTGTAACTCAACTATAGTTCAACAATATTTTAAAACTAGAAAAATCAAAATTTCTGGCTTTTCAAAGGGTAATATTTAAAACACGAAATTTCAAGATTTTGGTTTCTCAATTTTTAATATAGTGTTTATTTTGGTAGAAGAGAAAAACCTGCTCTTTTCCCAAAAGGATCAAAGGAATCTTGGTCTGAAGTGGCCAAAGCAACACAAATTATGTTACTGTAAGGTAATACTCATTGTTTCAAATGATGAAACCCGTAGACCTAGAAAAAAAGATACGAGTAGTTTGATAACACTATGGGCTGAAGAAGTGAAGGAACTTAGGACTTGCAGAGCAACTGAGGTCAGGAAGCATGAAGTTTGAGAAAAATGAAAGATGGCATAAGTTTAGAATTAAAATCACAAGAAGCACAGAGTAGGAGGAATTAATGGTTCTCCACTCTGGTGGTCAAGCAGGGGAAAACAAAATAATAGCATCCTCAAAACAGAACTGAGGAAACTCCGAGGTGAGTATCTTGAAACTTCAACGCTTTTTTTTTTAATTGACCAGAAGAGACCAAAATGAGAGAGTGCCACACAAAGGTCTGAAATGGAAATTAGTGTGAACCAAAAAACTGAGACTGGAAGTAATACAAAACATTGTTTTATGTGTTGTCATGCACTAAGCCAAACAAATCACTTGTTATGTTATATTTGAGGACAGTTTGTACATTTTGATCACTCTAAAGATACTTTTAGCTTTAGGGAAGGACAGAGAGCAGAAAGAGAGAAGGAAGCAGAACACCTGATTTTATTTTCCCTGTGCCTGGCATATATTAGGCATTCAAATTTCATTGAATAGTCTTTTTCTTAATCAGGTTACTCTTAAGAAATATACTTAGACCTTACTTAACTGCATTTAAATCTCTGTTACTCTCTGCATATTCTAGAGCCTACAGTGATACATGAGAATTAAACCGAAAACCTAAGATCCCCAAGAAAAGCAGGCAACACTTCCAACCATCAGAAGCTTGTGTGAGCCCTGTGACTGGGTGCTGTGAGAGTCACTCCAGCATAGATCAACGCAAACATACATGTCCATGTGAGACATGGCCAAAAAGCCAGCCCCTTAGGTCACATACACCTGCACCAATATAGCCTACATCAGCTGTCCTCCATCCATCTGAAAGAAATCCAATTTGGGAGTAATTTTCAGTGCATGTAAAAAAGCTGGCAAGAGTTATACCAGTCTTAACTATAACCACATATTAAATATATATATATATATATATATATATATATATACACATACATATACATATATACACACATATACATATCCTGGAAAAGGCCCTCGAAGTCCCCCATTTAACCCTAACTCAGAATCCTTTGTCTGCATGTCCATCAAAGAGCAAAGGGGACACTCTGCAGTGTAAAGACTGGTGTCAGTGGCTATCCTCATGCTAGCCATTCTTTCTTCCAACCCGTCTCATACAGGAGTTCCCAGAAATTTAAAAGATCTTGCAATTCAGGAAATAAAGACCAAATGTTTTTACTTACAAGTCTTTTTATTAGGATGACAAATTGGAAAGCTTCCCACATCCTGCCTTTGTAAAGGGATGAAGCGCTCCATCAGGCTTCAAGAAAAACTGGGTTGCCGCAAAGCGTGAAACCTCCCAATACCAACATTCCTGCTGACATGGGAGCAGCAGTCTCTTGGGCGGAGTTTCCCCTGACAGCAACGCAGAAATCCAACAGGGAGCTGGATGCTGGTAAAGCACACACAGGCTCACAACAAATTCTGACTAACACACATAAAAGCAATCTTTTATTCCAGTCCAGGAAGTTGGCACTAAGCCCATTTTTCATCTGAGTGTTGGAGCCTCAGAAGCCTTCAGTCCTGCTCCCTCGCAGGCTTCAGGTGGTGAACTCTCTGCAGGTCCCTCTTCCCCATCACTCCAGACAACAGCTTTTTGGCTCAAGTACCCTCTCACTCAGGAGAAACATCTGAGATCTGAACACCATCCTTGATCACCATGACATCCCATCTCTACTTTCAAAGTGGCCTCCCAGACTCTACCACCTCTTCCCAGTTCATCAGCCACTGGCGTCACTGCTCATCTTCCCTCCTGGACCACTTATTTATTTGTCCTGCCTGTTTCCACTTTGGCCCTGCCACGGTTCATTTTCCATAGAACATAGCTCACATCTGATCACTCTCTTAAAGTACAGTTGATCTACAATGTTATGCCAATTTCTGCTGTACAGCAAAGTGACTCAGTCATACACACACACACACACACACACACACACATATTCTTTTTTTTTTCCATTTTTGGCCACCTGGCAGCATGCGGAGTTCCCAGGACAGGGATCAGATCTGAGCCACAGTCTCGACCTAAGCCGAAGCCGTGGCAACACCAGATCCTTAACCCACTGTGCCAGTTTGGGGATCGAACCCATGTCTCAGTGCTCCCAAGACTCTGGCAATCCTGTTGCACCACAGCAGGAGCTCCAATACACATTCTTTTTTAAAATATTATTTTCCATCATGGTCTATCCCAGGAGATTGGATATAGTTCCCTGTGCTATACAGTAGGACCCTATTGTCTATCCATTCCAAATGTAATAGTTTGCATCTATTAACCCCAAACTCCCACTCCATCCCACTCCCTCCCCAACTTGGCAACTAGCTCTATGACTTTAAATATTACCCTACTCTCAGTTTCATCATCTGAAAAATGGGTATAGTAACCATCCCAATCTTCTGAGAGTGTAAGAAATAAGGAAGAAAAATATGCATAAAATTCTTAACACTGAGCTTGGCACATGGTATACATTCAATAAAGGATAACTATTAGTGGAGGATAAGGTTAAGGTGCTCTAGTTAGCTTCAAAACAAGAATATTAGTTTTATTGTGGGGACTGGTGTGCCACAGACAGTGGTCCTCAGAAAACTGAATGATGTGATGAGAAGCCTCAGATATGCCCTTTTTTCTCTATTAGTACCAACCACGATACCCTCTAAGACAGAAATCATGCCCCCCTCCTCGCTCCTTCAGAACATCCAAGTAGCTTATCCACCACTGTCCCTGCTTTCAAATGATCTCCTTTCTACAGCGTAGTATTTGGGTTAAGAAAATAGGCTCTAAAATCAATGCCAGTTGTGGTCATAAGACCTTCAATTATCTGGTCCCATCCCCCCACCAATTTGTTTTTCATTTTTTAAAGTTTTATTGACAGTATAGTTGATTCACAGGTTGTGATCATTTCTGCTGTACAACAAAGTGATCCAGTTATACATATGCACACATCCATTCTCTTTCAGATTCTTTTCCCACATAGATTATCACAGAATATTGGGTAGATTTCTCTGCGCTATACAGCAGGTCCCCATTGGCCAATCATTCTATACATCTCAGTGTGCGTATGTCAGTCCCAAACCCCCAGTCCCTCCTCCCACCTGTCCCCTTTGGTAGCCATAGGTTTTCAAAGACTGTGAGGCTATTTCTATTTTGCCAATAAGTTCATTTATATCTTTTTTTAGATTCCACATATAAGTGATATTTTATGATGTTTGTCTTTCACTGTCTAACTTCACTTAGTATGATAATCTCTAGGTCCATCCATGTTGCTGCAAATGGCATTATTTCATTCTTTCTATGGCTGAGTAATATTCCATTGTATATATTTCCAGATTTTCTCCCCCCTCCAATCTTAAATGTGCTAGTCTGGAGCATCATTGTCACTCTAGTTAGAACAACACGCCCACAGTGAGAGGGAATCTGCACAGTGAGAGGGATTATGCTCCAGAGCACAGCCTCTGGAGCCAGACTACTTGGCTTCAAACCCCAGCTCCATCACTTACTCACTTACTAGTCACTTTGCCTCCCTGTGCCTCAGGCTCCATATCTGTAAAACGGCAAGGAGGGTAATACGACATACATCACCAGCTTGTGGTGAGGATCTTATAATACATGTAAGGCACACAGCACAAGGCTTGACCCTTAGTAATGATGATGATGACGTTGAGCTCCACTCAAAAACAAGTCATCTATCTAAGAGACAAATCCCATTGTGCCATCTACATGTTCAAAGACCTGTCATTAATGTCCCTTCCCAATAGGATGAAGTTAAAAATCCTAAGATCAGGACACTAAGCGCAGTGCAAATTCTTCTTACCACGGCGCTCACCTTCATAGCTTCTTCTCTCATCATCTTCACATTCAAGGCCTTAATAGAGGAGATCCAGAAGGTGTGCTTTGACCAATCAACACTGTTTGCCATCCCAGGAACACAGCACAGCATTCTGTGTCTCTGCTTTACTTGCTGAAACTCCCTTGCAATTCCCTTCTACCTGTTCATCCTTCAAGACCCACGCAAATGTTCTCTTTTCACCAAGTGCTCCCCAAATCTTCCAGGAAGAGTTGGTGTTACCTGCCTCTGAAGTTCCACATCTCACCTAGAAAACCTGAATGTACAACCTTAGTCGTGTGTCATTTGCCTTGTTTACATCTCTGTGTCTCTTTTTCTCTGTGACCTCTTCAAGGGCAGGAACCTACTTGCTTCTCTTTTTGCATGATGCCCAGCTTACCCCAGATGCTCAAGCGATGAGTGTTTGACTCAACTAAAAGGTATCTAGTGAAGCAATGTGAACCAGCTTAATTCCAGCAGAGGGCTCCAAAATTATAAAATTATTCTAGTAAGAAAATGGATAAAACGAAAGCAGTTTTAATACTAAGTGCCTTTTGGATCCATCATCGTGTTGACTGGCATCTCTTTTGGCTTCTGAATCCTCCATGTTGTACAATCTTCTAGTTTTAGAGCCTGAGTCATTTAATCTGAAGATGGGTCAAGATAATACAAATTTTTCAAAAGATTTTCAAAGTAAGATATTTCTAAAGATTTACCACTTTCATATTTTTCCTCTTCTGAAATAATGATAAAACATCATGCTAAATTTTACGCCTTCGTTTTTTTCTTTTTTTAAATGATTTTTGTTTTCCATTATAGTTGGTTTACAGTGTTCTGTCAGTTTTCTGCTGTACAGCAAAGTGACCCAGTCACACATACATGTATGCATTCTTTTTATCACATTATCCTCCATTATTCTCCATCGTATAAGTGACTAGATATAGTTCCCAGTGCTATACAGCAATAGTCTGCATCTATTAACCCCAGATTCCCAGTCCACCCCACTCCCTCCCCTTCCCCCAGGCAACCACAAGTCTGTTCTCCAAGTCCATGAGTTTCCTTTCTGTGGAAAGGTTTATTTGTGCTGTATATTACATTCCAGATATAAGTGATATCATCTGGTATTTGTCTTTCTCTTTCTGACTTACATAGTATGAGTCTCTTGTTCCATCCATGTTGCTGCAAATGGCATTATTTTTAAAATAATTTTATTAAGGCGTTAGCACTTTAAGTGTAATTGGGGTAGCTCCCCAAGTGTACTCCATTGAACACTGACTGAACTATGAAGCTAATTTATGAAAATTAAGCAACAAAAATGATCCCTTGGTCAAGTAAGTTTGGAGAAAAATGCATGCTATATCTCTTTATTGAAAAGTCACAGAGTTCCCATTGTGGCTCAGCTGGTTAAGGACCCAGTGTTGTCTCCGTGAGGATGCGGATTGATCCCTGCCCTCACTTGGGGAGTTAAGAATCCAGTGTTGCTGCAAGCCAAAGTGTAGGTTGCAGATGCGGCTTGGATCTGGTGTTGCCTTGACTGTGGTGTAGCTTCGGCTGTAGCTCCAACTTGACCCCTAGGCTGGGAACTTCCATATGCCATATGCCATATGTTGTGCAGGTGCGGCCATTAAAAAAAGAAGAAAAGTCACAAAGCGCTTTAGCATATTAAAGACTCTGAAAGGTCCACCAACAAAGAATTTAGTACTTCCCAAATTTATTTCCCAGGGAACCCTTTCATGCTCTTTGGAATAGGTGTTCCTGAAACTCATTTTAGGAACTACTGCACCGTTTAGCCTCTAAATGGCCTGATACAACTAGCTTTGGGGTCATGAACAATCTCAGTTCCTAACATGATTGAATGGAATTTTAAAGGGCATCCCTCATTGTCACTCATGTGGATCTGAACTTTCATCCACCTGCCCCTACAAGTGATCATTCAAAGTACAAATGAAGGGAACGGAGAACAAACGGTTTATTACAGCTCTGTACAAACGTGCTTCTAAACACAGAACCAGGATCTCTTCCCCTGCTGATTCCATCCATTCATCTTAACTCAAACTCTTGGAGCATGAAAACTAAATCTGAAAACAGAAACAGACTCACAGACTTTGAAAAACTTATCGTTACCAAAGGGTACAGGTACGGGGGAGGGATGGACTGGGGGTTTGGGATCTGCATACGCACACCGAGATATATGGAATCACCATATACCAGGTCAACAGGGACCCGCTGTATAGCACTGGGAAGTCTACCCAATATTCTGTGACAACCTATGTGGAAAAAGAATCTGAAAGAGAATGGATGTGTGTATGCATATAACTGCATCACTCTGTTGCACAGCAGAAATGATCACAACCTTGTAAATCAATCCTACTTCAATGAAACTTTAAGAATAGAAAAACAAAATAAAACAAAACTGTATCCCTTTTTCAGCAGAAATTATCACAACCTTGTAAATCAACCATACTCCAACAAAACTTTAAAAGAGAAAAAAGCAACAAGACAAAACCGTATCCCTTTTTCAGCCAGAAGGCCTACATCATCCCATAGAATCTTTGGTGGCTGGTAGAACAGCGATCAAAAAACCTAGGCATCTCTTCATCTGAAAAGTAAACAAAAAATGCGGGGTTGCTTTGCAGATACCTAGCATGCCAGGCCGTCATTACTGCTGTGTACTGATTAGAAGATAATGACTTGGAGCCTTTGAAGACTGAAATGAAATGTCCGTGCAGTGACAAACACCCAATGTACAGAGTCCTCATTTGACAACAAAGCAACCTAAATGCCTTTTATGAGGTGAGGAGTGTGTCTTAAGTAATAAACACTTAAGTAATTAGATGTCTTTTATGGGGATAGTTATAAACTGAAACACGGGGGAAAAAAACCTTGGTCATAGGCTGACGCCCCAGAAGGTGGGTATATAAGAGCCAGAGCAGAGGACAGAAGCATCGAGACACCAAGAGACTTCTCTTCTGAACCCAACCAAAACCCAACTCCTGACGCCATGGCCTGCTGTGTTTCCCGATGCTGCAGCGTCCCCACCGGCCCCGCCACCACCATCTGCTCCTCCGACAAAAGCTGCCGGTGTGGAGTCTGCCTGCCCAGCACCTGCCCCCACGAGATCAGCCTCCTCCAGCCCACCTGCTGTGACAACTGTCCCCCACCCTGCTGTGAGCCTGACACCTACGTGCCAACTTGCTGGCTGCTCAACTCTTCCTACCCCACTCCTGGGCTGAGTGGGATCGACGTGACGATCTTCGTTCAGCCTGTCTGTGAAAATCCCTGCGAGCCCCGCTGTTAAGTAGACACAGCTTTGCATGGGTTCCGTGATGAGCTGCCCAATGTCTTACGCATCATCCAGGCTTCCACACTCGCTGCTACCTACATCAGTCTAAACCAAACCAACTGCCTGGGTGATGTTTTCGAGCATTTGCCCAACTTCTTAATCCTTCCTTCTTTCAAGGAGAGTTGGAGACCTTCTTTCTGTCCTTTTAGGGTATTTCATGGCTCCTTGAGAAAGAATAATTTTGACTCTTCATTAATAAACTTCATTCTGGCTTAGCAAATATGGCTTTGTGTGTCTTCTTAGGGACAGTGGGCTGCCTGCCTTAGACAGCAGGTCATCATACTCCCCAAGATTTATCCCAGCAGAATGAGAGCTCTCATGGTGGAATCACTGAAAAATTAGACACTGGTTCTTTGTGATAAGTTGAAAAGTGAAAAATTCAGCTGGTCATTTTGTAGGATCTTTTTTCCCTGTTTTTTAATTCAAGTATAGTTGATTTACAATATTACATAAGTTTCAGGTGTCCAACATAGTAAGTCATAATTTTTAAAGGTTATGCTCCTTTTATAGTTACTACAGAATATTTTTATATTCCCTGTGCTGTACACTACATCTTCATAGCTTATTTAATTAATATGTAATAGTTTGTACCTCAGTCCCTTACCCTATCTTGTCCCTCCCCACATCCCTCTCACCAGTAACCAATAGTTTGTTTTCTTTATCTCTGAATCTGTTTCTTGTTATATTCACTAGTTTGTTATGTTTTCTACACCTCACATGTAAGCTATATCATACAGTATTTGTCATTCTCTGACTTATTTCACTAAGCATAATACCCCCCCATCCATATTGTTGCAAATGGAAAATGTTCACCTTTTTTATGGCTCAGTAGTATTTGAGAATAGATATACCACTTCTCCTTTATTCATTCATCTGTTGAGAGACACTTAGGTTGCTTCCACCTCTGGGCTATTGTAAATAATGCTGCTATGAACATTGCAGTATGTATATTTTTTCACATTAATGTTTTTGTTTTCTTCAGACATAGACCCAGAAGCGGAAGAGCTGGATCATATGGTAGTTCTATTTTTAGTTTTTTGAGGGACAACCATACTGTTTCCCACAGTGACTGTGCCAATTTACACCCCCACCAACAGTGTACGAGGTTTCCTTTTTCTGCACATCCCCATCAATAGCTATTGTTTGTGATGATCGCCATTCTGGCAGGTGTGAGGTGATATTTCAGAGAGGTTTTGATTTTCATTTTTCTGATGATTAATGATGTTGGGCATCTTTTCATGTGCCTATTGGTCATCTGGTTGTCTTCTCTGGAAAAATACCTGCTTGTGAATTCTTCCCATTTTTTAATCGACCTGTTTGTTTTTTTATGTTGAGTTTGTATAATTTGCATATTACCGCCTCATTGGTCATACCATTTGCAAATATTTTCTCCCATTCTGTAGGTTGTCTTTCTGTATTCTCTATGGTTTCCCTTGCTGTGCACTTTTAAGCTTAATTCAGTCTCATTTGTTTATTTTTTGCTTTTATTTCCCTTGTTTTAGAGACAGATCCAAAAACTTTGCTATGATTTATGTCAGAGTGTTCCAGTTATACTTTTTCTAGGAGTTTTATGGTTTCCAGGCTTACATTTAGGTCTTTAATCCACTTGAGTTTATTTTTGTACACAGTGTTAGAGAACGTTCTAATATTATTCTTCTATAGATATGGTATTTGTCTTTCTCTTTCTTATTTCACTTAGTATGAGAATCTCTAGTTGCATCCATGTTGCTGCAAATGGCATTATTTCATTCTTTTTTATGGCTGAGTCCTTCCACTTTCCACTACACCAAAGCATCTGCACCGTGCCCAAAAGAACAATGATCATGCGTGGCTCTTTTTATCCAGAAGAAAATATGCTACTTGACAATACATGTTCTACTGTTTCTCTAATTGTCTATTTGGTTATATATGGTAACAGCTTTCTCTGTGGTGATTATAACAAGACAAAATGAGTGTATACAATAAGTACAGGAAAAACTGTTTACATTTCTAAGGTGAAAACAAAGTATGGCCTGTTCCTTTTTTACAGTCAGACTTTAAATACTGCTTAGTAACATCAGGACAAGAAAAATACCAACTGGCTTATTAGACTCGTGCTGAAATATTTGGCAACCCGGACACATTTTCAATTTTCTGATGAGTTTCAACGACCTAGTTCAAGGTAAAAACAAACCACTCTTTTTTTTTTTCTTTCTTTCTTTTCTTTTTTTTTTTTTTTTTTTTTTTTTTTTTTTTTTTTTTTTTTTTTTTGCTTTTTAGGGCTGCTCCCACAGCATATGGAAGTTTCCAGGCTAGAGGTCAAATTGGAGCTATAGCAGCCGGCCTACACTATAGCCACAGCAATGCCAGATCCGAGCCGCATCTGCCACCTACACCACAACTCATAGCAATGTTGGATCCTTAACACACTGAGCGAGGCCAGGAATCGAACCCCCATCCTCGTGGATCCTAGTAGGGTTCATTAACTGCTGAGTCAAGAAGAGAACTCCCAAAAACTAGCCACTCTTAAAGATAGTTTATACTTGAGAATAGATTAGAAAACCAAATCATGTCATTTTCCTTTCAAATTGTTCCTTGGCCTCCAAGCTTTTCTTTCTATTTTCATGGACTCTAGCCAGACTTAGACTCTGGACACGTGCCACTGATCAAAACCAGTCTCCTACCTGACCTTGAGTCAAGTATTCTGTGCCTCTCCCCCAACCCAAACCATACCTCTGTCAGAAGAGACTTCTATTCCTCTATAATAGTTGGTTAAATTGAGTTGCTCAAAACTCTTGGGTAACTCAAGATTTTTGAATCAAGTCTAACTTCTTCAGTGTGATTCTCAAGATGCTCGATAACCTGGTACAATCATTTCCAGCAAATCTTACTTACTACTAAGCTTGGGCCAACGTGCAGCCTACACTAGTCAGGGCAATGCCCCCTATTCAATGGTCAAGAGAGTGGTCTCTGCAACCAGGTTGTTTTGCTCCAAATGGTACCTCAATCACTTAATAGTTCTATATTCTTGGTCAAGCTATTTAACTTCCCTATGCCTAAGGTTTCTCAACCATTAAATAAGATTAAAAGCAGTATATACCCAGAGTTCCCGCTGTGACGCAGTGGGTTAAAAGTCCCATTGCAGCCGTTCAGTTTGCTGCAGAAGTGTGGGTTTGACCACCAGCCCAGTGCAGTGGGTTAAAGGATCTACTGTTGGTGTAGTTGCAGCATAGGTCACAGCTGCGGCTCGGATTCAGTCCCTCGCCCAGGAATTTCAACATGCCATGGGTGCAGCCATAAAAAAAAAAAAAGGGCAGTAGGTACCCTCCAAAATACCTGACCAATACACTACACAACTGTCTAGATCATGAAAAACCAGGAAAGACTGAGAAACTAACACAGATCTGAAGAGACTAAAGAGACATGATATAAATGTAATATATCTCAGATTGGATCCTGGAACAGACAAAGGACATTAGCAGAAAAACTAGTAATATCTGAAAAATGTTTGAAGTTTAATTGACAGGAATTTGCCAATGTTAGTTTCTTGGTTCTGCCATATGCACAACGGTATTATCATTAAGGGAATGAAATGGAGGGATACATAGCAATGCCGTACTATCTTTGCCACCTTTCTGTAATCTAAAATTATTCAAAAATAAACAGTTAATTTTTTAAATATATGTACCTCCTAAATCTGTAGAGAAGTCAGTTAAAATATGTTCAACCTTTAGAACAGTGTGTGCTGGCTGTCAGCCTCTAAGTTCACCTGTTAATACTCAGATGCTGGAATGACGACTCTTCTTCTTTGGCTGGTTTTCTATTAGATTCCACCAGTAGAGGGCGCTAAAAGGGGACCCTATGGCTGGAGGAGGAAAGAGGGGGTCTTGTTGCTCTAGCAACAGTCTTTTCTCTGGCAGGAGCAGCAGGTTCTAGTTTCCAGCTTCTTCTCACTCTTCAAAAAACAGCATCATTCCACCTCCTCAGAAACACCAGCATCAGCAGGGGAAACACCCCACCTCCTGCCCGCAAAGGTCCAAGCCCTGGTCCCACGGGCCTCTCCTCGGAGCTGCGGCCAGCTCTATAGGACCACCCTTCCAGGCTCTAGGTCTAGTCAACCCCAACCTCTTTCCTTCATTCCTCAAGTTCATAGCTGCTTCTTGCGTTGTTACCTAATTTTTTTTGTTTTGCTCTTTCCGTCTTCCCGTACTTATTTGACCAGTTTCCTATCTTAAGATTCTCTCTGTTGAAATACTTTACGTGAGGATTTTGTTTGCTTGTTTTCCTGACTAACCTTGATACAGAAGCAAGCCATAAATGCTGGTTATCATTCCGGTTTGTGAAAAAGAGGAAAGAGCAGATCAGACTCACGGACATAGACTTATGGTTGTCAAGGGGGAGGGGGGCGGAAGTGGGGGATGGATGGGGAGTTCGGGGCTGGTAGATGCAAACTATTCCATTTAGAATGGATAAGCAGTGGGGTCCCACCGTACAGCACAGAGAACTATATCCAGTCTCTTGGGATAGAAAATGATGGGACATACTATGAGCCTACATCGACACCATTTTGAAACTGCAGCAGGAAACAAGTTTGAATGTAGCAACGCAACCAAAGAAAACTGAAGGAGAGCTCTTCCATTGTTGATAAATAAGAATGCAGTGAGTTATTTGGACAGCACTACACAAACAACAACAAGGAAGCATTCTGAGGGACAGAAGCCATGTTCCCTGAGACGGGTGGTTATAAAACACAGAGAGGACAACTTTGTAAAAGAAAACCTTCCTCTGCAACCAAAATCTGCCACTGTCTCCATGTCTTGCTGTGAGTCTTGTCTGCAAGGATGCTACAGTGTCCCCACAGGCCCCGCCACCACCACTGGCTCCTCTGATGTGTGTGGTCAGTGTGGAGTCTGCCTGCCCAGCACCTGCTCACACGAGATCAGCCTCCTTCAGCCCACCTGCTGCGACACCTGTCCCCCACCCTGCTGCGTGCCTGACTCCTACGTGCCATCGTGTTGGCTGCTCAACAGCGGCCACCCTGCTCCAAACCTGAGTGGCATCTCTGTCACAACCTGCGTCCACCAGCCCTGTGAATGCAGAGCCCCAAGCTGCTAGCCAAAGATGCTTCAACGAGCTTGCCCACATTGCCCGAAGGGACCGCAATAGTCATAAAGAGCTGCTCAGCAGACTTTAATTAGAAGCTGTGAAATGTCCTGACCCTGTGCCTTCAGTTTTGCAGAAGTGTTCTGTGTTTTTTGTTTTTCATTTTTTTTAAGGCTGCACCTGTGGCATAGGTAAGTTCCCAGGCCTGGGACCCAATCAAAGCTGCAGCTGAGGCCTACGCCACAGCCACAGCAACACCAGATCCGAGATACCGCTGCGACCTATGCCACAGTGTGTGGCAATGCCAGATCCTTAACCCACTGAGTGACGCGAGGGATCAAATCCACATCATCATAGAGACCAACTTGGGTCCTTAACCTGATGAGCCACAGTGGAGCCACAATGGGAACTCTGAAGTGTTCTGTGTTTTGAACGATGATTTCAAATGAGAAATGGAAAAAAAATGCTATCACTGACCTCCTTCTTTGAAATAAACACCATTGCTCCCCAAACCATGTGCTGTCTCAATGTTTAATGCCATAATTACCCGACTCTTGACACATGTATGCATCAGGAACCTATAAATGTGCCCAGCAGAATTACACCTTCTGGTGACATCAGCATAAATCTCATAGTCAAGAGATGGCCTCACAGGGATATGTGACTATGTGAAGAAAATTCCCCGGATAATAAAATATATTAAACTCTTAACTTTAGAATCATTTTAAATTCCAAGGTCAGCCACTACTTGTAACTTTAATTTTTTCCCTGCCTCCGGAAGTAACTCACAGACGTCCTTACAGAAGCTGAGGAACTGGCAGTAAGAGATCTTTATAACCCAGAAGGGACCCCAGACATTAAGCCGAGCCACGTTTTTTTTCATTGTCTTATAAAGGTGAAGCTTTGAATGCAAAACAATTTTAGGAGTTCTCATTGTGGCTCATTGGGTTAAGAATCAACATAGTGTCCGTGAGGATGCGGGTTTGATCCCGGGCCTCACTCAGTGGGTTAAGGAAAGGATCTGGCCTTGCCGCAAGCTGTGGTGTAGCTTGCAGATGTGGCTCGGATGTTCCTGGTCTCGCTCAGTGGGCTAAGGATCCGGCATTGCTGTGAGCTGTGTTATAGGTTGCAGACGCAGCTCAAATCTGGCGTTGCTGTGGCTGTGGCGTAAGCTGGCAGGTGTAGCTTCAATTCAGCCTCTAGCCTGGGAACTTCCATATGCCACAGGTGCAGCCATAAATAAAATAAAATAAAATGTAAAGTAAAATAAAATAAAACCGTTTTAACAACTGTAAAGCACTTCACAATGAAAGAAGTATCCTAATTACATAATGTTTTATACCACTAGAAGAGACTATTATAAAAATAAATAGCTACATTTTTTCATTCTCATCTGTAACTTAATACAACTCAATAGACATCTATCAAATGTCTACTATGTTCCAAGTATTGTCCTAGGTGCTCGACAAAGAAGATCAAGACACAATTCCCACTTGTAAGGAGTTTGCATTGGAGTGTGAGGGATTTATCTAACAAATATGTCTGCACATAAATGGGAAACTGTAGCAGAATGAGATGAGGTCTAGATGAAAAGACAGGAAGCCCACCTTATGAGAGCAGAGGAAAGAATGGGGGAGTTCCTGTTGTAGCTCAGTGGGTTATCAACCCAACTAGTATCCATGAAGATGCAGGTTCGATTCCTGGTCTCTCTCAGTGGGTTAAGGATCTGGCATTGCCGTCAGCTGTGTTATAGGTTTGCAGATGAGGCTCAAATCTGGCATTACTGTGGCTGTGGAGTAGGCTGGCAGCCACAGCACCAATTCAACCCCTAGCCTGGGAACTTCAATATGCCGCAGGTGTGACATATGGAAAAAGAAAAAAAAATGAATTAAGTCAGAAAGAGAAAGACAAATACCATATGATATTGCTGTATGTGGAATCTAAATTACAGCACAAATGAACCTATCTACAAAACAGAAACAGACTCATGGACACAGAGAACAGACTTATGGTTGCCAAGGGGGAGGCGGGTGGAAGTAGGGGATGGACGGGGAGTTTGGGGTTGGTAGATGCAAGCTATTCCATTTAGAATGGATAAGCAATGGGGTCCTACAGTACAGCACAGGGAACTATATCCAGTTTCTTGGGATAGAACATGATGGAAGACAGTATGAGAAAAAGAATGTGTGTGTATATATGTGTGTGTGTGTGTGTGTGTGTGTGTGTGTGTGTGTATATATATATATATGTGTGTATATATATATATATATAATGACTGAGTTACAAAGCTGTATAGCAGAAATTGACATAACACTGTAAATCAACTATACTCTAATAAAAATAAAATAAAAAATTAAAAAAAGAAACAAAATGACCACGGTCATAGGGGTACAAAGTACCTAAGAGACCCCGACTTTCATTTCTATTTGATGCGGTTTATAATAATATCAACATTTAAGTCCGAGTCAAACCAACTTCACAAACGACTCCTCAAAGTCTAGGAGGCTTTCTTACCAATGACATGTACTATTTTCCACTGATTTGTCTGAACCAGCTTTCTTCTCTGAGAAAGCATCCTGCCATAAATGTCCCCTTGGAGACAGGAGATTCTGTATTTTGCTTTTATGCAACAACCATTTGCCACCCAGCAAATTGTGTGATTTAGGTTCTACTACCTGAGTAATTGGGGGCTGGTCACGGGGCAGTATGTGGAAATGGTGGAAGCACAATATATGACACATGGGAGATGACTTGCTTCAACTTCCTCATCTGCCAACCTACAGAAAGGCAGACCAAGGCCACTGAGGTGAAGCATGCGTAGAAGGCATTCTTCAAAGGAATTTACAAGTTAGCTGAAGACCTCAGATGTGAAAACCAACATATACAGTTAGAAATAAGTTAGTGGAAAAAAAAATGACTTCTCTGAATGCCACAGTGCTAAATCACCAGACTGGACCAGATCTGCTTCCAGAACTGACTGTTTTTTTGTGAATCTTATGATTTCTTCTTGCCTGTTTCACCTTATTTTAAAGTATATAATTCCTGTGAAAATGAATGAAGACTGAGATAATTTTCTTTTAATGGTACATTTACCTAAAAATAGGAAATGGATACATCTTTCTTTCCAGTAAATTTACACTTTGACTTGTTACAACATTGGCACAACTTTGAGTATAGAGACTGATTATTGGTTTTTGTTGGGTTTTTGTTTGTTTTGGGGATTTTGGTTTTTGGGGGGTTTTTTCCTTTTTTTTTTTTTGGCCTTGCCCACGGCATGCAGAAGTTCCTAGGCCAGGGATCAAATATGAACCACAGCAGTGATAATATCGAATCCTTAACCACTAGGCCACCAGGGAACTCCAAGAGACTCCTAAAAAAAATTAGGAGTTCCCCTTGTGGCTCAGCGGAAACGAATCTGACTAGTAACCATGAGGGCGTAGGTTTGATCACTGGCCTCGCTCAGTGCGTTAAGGATCTGGCATTGCCGTGAGCTGTGGTGTAGGTTGCAGATGCGGTCTGGATCTGGTGTTGCTGTGGCCGTGGCGCAGGCCGGCAGCTATAGCTCCAATTCAGCCCCTAGCCTGGGAACCTCCATATCCTGCGGATGTGGCCCGAAAAAGACAAAAAATAATTAATTAAAATTTTAGAAAATAATTTAAAATTAAAAAAAAAAACCTTAACCCGTAGAGTAGTACAACTTTAGGAACTCACTATAGATTTATTAAAATAACGAAATGGATTTCATCTTATTCCACTCAGGCTGTCACCTGGCTGTCTCAATAAAATTTGAATTATATCATCAATAAATAAGGCAAATATGTCCGAGATGCATATAGTTATAGGCAACATTCATCTATAAGTAGCCATGACTTTGTTGACATTATTGAGTAGAAAATGATCCAATTAATGATTTGAGTTGCATATTTGGAAATTACTCATTAAGAATCATTATCATGTTATGCATATTATTTAAAACTAAGGGAAAAAAAAAAACAAGGAGAAGAATTTAGCCTCTGAAACTATAGCTGAATAGACACTTAGACTGATTAACCATAATTTATGTAAGATTCGGTATTCCACAACCCTGTGAAGATAAACTGCGATCATGTGACAAAAAATAACAAGTCAATGAGTCAAAAACGTGATTCCTTTAATAAGGGCAGAAACTCTTAGTGGACAAGTAAATACCAAACTGATTAGAGAATCTTAGTGGAAAAGAGTGACATAAACAAAAATGAGACGAAGCCTTCTGGTTGGACCAATGCTCAATGAGCGGAGTATATAAGAGCCCAAAAGTCAGAGGAGGCATTTGCATCCTAGAAACCTCGTCTTTCTCTCCAAGAAACCAAAGTAAACCAGATTTGCGACACCATGGCTTGCTCTGCGATCCGTTACAGCTGCAGCGTCCCCACCGGCCCTGCCACCACCATCTGCTCCTCCGACAAAAGCTGCCGGTGTGGAGTCTGCCTGCCCAGCACCTGCCCCCACACAGTTTGGCAACTGGAGCCCACCTGCTGTGACAACTGCCCCCCACCCTGCCACATTCCTCAGCCCTGTGTGCCCACCTACTTCCTGCTCAACTCCTCCCAGCCCACCCCTGGCCTGGAGACCCTCAACCTCACGACCTGCGTTCAGCCCTGCAGCGAGCCCTGTGTCCCAAGATACTGCTGAGTGGTGGCCGACTCCTTCAGTGCCTGGCAATAAGCAACACATGCTGAGTTGTGTCATCAGCATTCACTTGCCTCAATATTTTATCACATATTGAGGCAGACCAGATGGCCTAGCTATGGAAAACCTACCTTTCGTCTTAATGGAAGGAAAACCAAGACTTTTTTTTAATGGTTATTTGGCCGAGTAAACACTGGGTTCATTTGGACAGTGAACATCATCTCTAATCAAAATAGTATTGAAATCCCTAAGACCTCAGACTCCATTTTCTTGATCATATGCCTTCTTGGATCCCATTTCTTGTACTGGGTATTTTCCCAGAGGGAAATTAATTTCTTGATGGGTTTTCCAATAAACTTTATTTCTGTGGCGAGATGTGTTCTTCATTTATGTTAGAGTTTTTGGTATGCTTCTTTCATTGAAAAAAGGTAAAGCCAAGATAATTCTTTTATTGTTTAAAAAAAGCATCTCTTAGAGGAATGATGGAAACTAGCTTATTAACATGGCTTGCTAACTTTAAAGTGTTTATCTTTGCTGTCCCCCTTCTCTTTTCTTCCTCAGGTAAATACAGTCTGAGGGTGAGCCAACATTTATTTGCCTACACTTTGCCAAGTAAATCACCCTATTCGCTCACATGACTCTTAAAACAGCATAAGAGGTGAAGAAAATGAAGCTTTAAGAGTGAGTCAACATTCTCGGGAGTTCCCGTCGTGGCTCAGTGGTTAATGAATCAGACTAGGAACCATGAGGTTGTGGGTTCGATCCCTGGCCTTGCTCAGAGGGTTAAGGATCCGGCGTTGCCGTGAGCTGTGGTGTAGGTTGCAGATGTGGCTCGGATCCTGCGTTGCTGTGGTTGTGGTGTAGGCTGGCGGCTACAGCTCCTGTTAGACCCCTAGCCTGAGAACCTCCATATGCCGCGGGTGTGGCTCTAGATAAAGGCAAAAAGACAAAAAAAAAAAAAAGAGTGAGTCAACATTCTCGAAGTCGCAAAGTTAGTTGCTAAGGAAACCAGGATTTGGTTCCTTGCATATATGATTTTAAAGCCCAGTTCTTTCTACCATTTCACAGGTCCTCCAATACTAATAGAGCCAGAAGCTTAATGAACACAGTTAGGACATTAGCTTAAAATATGCAAGAGAAATAAAAAGTATAGGAATCAAACAAAATCATCCCATCCAATTGTAATAAAAAAGGATCTATTGGCTGATAGGTTAAAAGTTGGCAGGTATTGGGAGTTCCCATTGTGGCTCAGCCATAGAGGAATGACTAGTACCCATGAGGATGTGGGTTTGATCCCTAGCCTTACTCAATGGGTTAAGGATCCAACCTTGCTGTGGCTATGGCTGTGGCATAGGCTTGCAGCTGCAGCTCCAATTCGATCCCTAGCCTGTGAACCTCCATATGCTATGGGTGCTGCCCTAAAAAGAGAAATAAAATAAAAAGCCCCAAAGTTGGCTGGTATTCAATTCTAAGGTCCGGGTGCTTTAGTGGACCTGCCATTTCAACTTGATCTGCCCTTGGAGAGATCTTAACGTCGTCAATTCTAATAGTAAGGCACTAGGAGCATAGCTCTACCTGCCACCACACTATCCCCAGTAATGAGTAGAACGCCAGTATTTTCAGGTGATAGTCTGAGAGCTATAGCTGGAAACTGCTTAAACGTGATTTAATCTACTATTTAATTTTACTTCATTTTACCAACCTACTTAATTTTATCTTGTGCAAATTATTCTTTTCCCACCATTAGCTTACATATATAAATATATTTAAATATATAAATAAATATTATGTATAATACGCATGTAAAGATGAATGTCAAAATCTGAAAAAGCATTGAGCTAAAACCAAAAGAATGCATGTGAAAAAGAAAAGTTAGAACAAGGAAGAGGAGAAGCAGATGCTTTTAAATAAACTTTTTTTTTTTCGGTCTTTTTAAGCCACACCCAAGGCATATGGAGGTATCCAGGCTAGGGGTCGAATTGGAGCTGTAGCTACTGGCCTACACCACAGCCACAGCAACTTGGGATCCAAGCTGGTTCTGGGACGTACACCACAGCTCATGGCAACGCCAGATCCTTAACCCACTGAATGAGGCCAGGGATCAAACCCGCATCCTCATGGAGGCTACTCAGATTCACTTCCACTGAGCCACGATGGGAACTCCTAAATAAACATGTTTTTAAATGTCCTCCTCGTGCTTTCAGTCTCACACAGGGGGAGGATTTCTCAGAGGATCTTATGAGTAGCTCAACTTTGAATGAACAGCACTTAGAAGCCGTAGGGTAGATGGGACAGGACCTAGGATACAGTCAACAAAGGATTTAGTCCATTCACTTGGCCAGTATTTCTGGAGTGCCTCCCCCGTGCCAGGCTCCAAACCCATGCTAAGAGTATAAAGATAGAAGAAATATTATTACCTAAAGTGCCCTCAAGTTTCTCTCTAATCTAGTGAAGGGGACAGACAAGTTATTGCCATCACAAAATCTGGGTTCCTTGTTTGTTGTATGAATGTAATGATAACGCCATGTGATTGCTGCTCTGATGCCGGGCAAGCCTGCAGAAAGAGTAGCTAAAACCCAGATTTATTTGGTGATTCACCGTTGGGGTGAAGAGGAAGTTATGGAAAGCCTTCAAGGTCTCCAGGCTAAGCATTAAAGGTGATGAGGCAGGAGAGCTGGGAAGAGCTGTTCCAGACAGAACAGCAGTTTACTGACTTCCAGATGTAATGAAGCGGGGAGAGGCTGAGGCAAGGAGAGAGAAGAAATGCAAAGACCCTGAAGTGCCCCACCCCTGCCCCGTGCAGGGTTCAGGTTGAACCCTTGAAGCAAAGAGATTTGAAGCAAGAGACTAACAATCATATTTCACTTTTACCTTCTATTTCTTTTTATTATCAATCTTTGACATCTTCACTGTCACCTTCATTGACTATAGAAAAGTGTAATTAAAACTGGGCAAGTTCGTGTGTGTGTGTGTGTGTGTGTGTGTGTGTGTATGTGTGTGTGTGTGTGTGTGTGTATTTTTAAGTACTTTGAAAATCTACCATCTAATCAAGAATCACCATGTTTTTCCTGCATTTCCTTAAAGGTAAAGGGCACCCTTTGTTTCTAAAAATAAAATATGCTTCAGTATGTCTGACATATACTTTAAACTTACATTTTAAACCACATAAAAGGTACCTCACTCCTAATAGGTCATATATTTAGATTTTTAATCAAAAGGCAAATTACGTCACCTCTCTAGAACTCATTCCCCTAATTTATAAACAAAGAACCTATTCAGAGGCATTTTGGATCATTGCGGAGAAAATGTTAACAAAGTACTACAAGCCTTTTCAATAAGAGATGGTTTATTCATAAACCTGATATTTTATAACTTTCTAATCTACAACCCTAAATCTAATTTCTAATTATAGAAACATTATAGTCCACACCGAATAGTAACATTTCCTTATCCTTAAAAGGTTGACTCAAAATAATATGCATTCTAAATTAGAGATTGATATTTTTCCACCATGAAATTTTAATTGTGATAGTCTGCAAACCCCTTTATAATGCTTTTCTTAAAATGTTGGAACAATTTCCTTCCGTTTATTTTTTGCTCTTAGAACTCAATCTTTTTCCTTCCTATCATAAATTATAACAACAGTAATTTATAATAAGCCATTATGTATATAACAAAACTCCCACCAGACTCTAAAGTCCATGAAAGCAGAGACAATGTTTATTTTGTTCACTACTGTACATCTAACATTTATCACAGTGCCCGGCACATGGTAACTGTTCAATAAATGTGTATTGAATTATTTCTTAAATACTGAAAAAAAAAAAACATTAATCAGTCCAGAGTAAAAGAGTGAGCAATTTGGCAGGTATTCACACAAAAGTCAATCTGAGAGGAATCTAGGGACCTTGGCAGAGATCGTGAACCCCTTCTTGCAAGAAGAACCATGAAGAATTTTTCTTAATTTGAAACTTATTTCTATGCCAGTCATTTTCACTAATCGTAGGTGTGAACCGGTAGATAAATATTTTCTATTTTCTGTGAGGTTGCTCTTTTTCCTGCTTTCAACTATTTTTTCTTCTTTGAACTATGTTTCCTCCCTTTTCTCTTGCCTTGAGTTTTGCTCTGCAACGCACCCAGATAATGGTGATGATCATATATCTATCTTTGGGTAGCACTTTATGGTTGTCTATGGACTTTAATCATTTTTAGCTCATGGGAGTCTCACAGTTGTCTTCAGAAGGGAAGAAGGTAGATGGAATTACCTTTATTTCACAGAGGAGAAAGGTGAGGATCCAAGAAGTGAATTGCTTGCCCTAACAAGAAAGGTGACCAGCAATACCTGGGTAAAGGGCTCTTGTAACTCTTCATGTGGCCCTTTTGAATCAACACCATCTCCAGAAAAAACACACAGACCTTCCCACCATTGTGCACTGAGATATAGGTATACTTAAAGCAAGTGAGAAGAGATGTGGCTTGCAGGATGAGTGGGTCAAAGTTGAGTGGAAATGGCTTGAGTTGTTAGGACCATCCTGGACAGCAGCCCACCCTGTGCTTCCTCTTACATAATGAGCTAAGCCTGAAGCTTCAACAGTCTACTGGAACTAGAATCCAGGTCTTTGGATGTGAATGTGGTTTAAATGTAACCACAGTTACATTTGATTTGGGGAGAAAATGCATTACACTGGGAGAGGGGAAACAGTGAACAAGATCAAATGTGGATCAATTAGCTTAGGTCCTTAACTTCTCTTTTTTCTTTTTCTTTTTTTTGTTTTTTTGTGGCTGCACCCAAGGCCTATGGAAGTTTCCAAACAAGGGACTGAATCCGAGCCATAGCTGCGACCTACACCACAGCTGTAGCGACATCAGATCCTTTAACCCACTGCATTGGCCAAGGATCAAACCTGTGCCTCCAAAGCAAGCTGAGCCTCTGCAGTCGGATTCTTAACCTACTGCATGGCGGCGGGAACCCACTTTACTTCACTTTCCATTAGTAGCAATACTAGTATCTCTGTCCTTAATTATTCCTTTACTTATTATATAGAAATAAGCTAAAACTTAAAACTTTTGGAGTTCCCGTGGCTCAGTGGTTAACGAACCCGACTAGCACCTATGAGGACATGGGTTCAATCCCTGGCCTCACTCAGTGGGTTAAGGATCCAGCATTGCCGTGAGCTGTGGTGGTGTCAGATGCAGCGTGGATCCCACATTGCTGTGGCTGTGGTGTAGGCCGGTGGCTACAGCTCCAGTTGGACTCCTGGCCTGGGAACCTCCATATGATATGGGTGCGGCCCTACAAAGACCCCCGCCCCAAAATCAACTCTCCAGCTCTTAGCAGAGAAGAAAACAAAGCAAGCTTGTTCTCACTAGAAAGATAAATGGAAAATGCATGAGTGTTTAAACCTAAAGGTTATAAAAGAAATACAAATACTACAATAATGAAATTTCATTTTTCACCCACCAAATTAGAAAACACTTTTCAAATAAGATATCCACCATAAGTACAGGGAAACAGGGATTCTCAAACAGAGTTGCTAGGAATACATAACAGAAAAAAAAAGGGTAACTAGAACCATTTCTGGAGATCAGTATGGCAATGAATATCTTTTTTTTTCTTTTTGTCTTTTTGCCTTTTTATCTAGAGCTGCACCCACGGCGTGTGGAGGTTCCCAGGCTAGGGTTCTAACAGGAGCTGTAGCTGCCGGCCTTTGCCACAGCCACAGCAACGCGGGATCCGAGCCGCGTCTGCAACCTACACCACAGCTCACGGCAATGCCGGATCCTTAACCCACTGAGCAAGGCCAGGGATCGAACCTACAACCTCATGGTTCTTAGTCGGATTCGTTAACCACTGAGCCACGACGGGAACTCCTGGCAATGAATATCAAAGGCCTTAAAATCTCGTTCCTTAATGTTTGGTCCAATAATTCTACCCAGTAATTACTCCTGTTTCTGAAATGATCAGGAATGTACATGAAGATTTATACACACAACTGTAACTATTGCCACAATTATCATAAAGTTAGAAATAGCTTAAATGATGAAAAATATAAGATTTTTAAGCAACTTAGAAATACAATTGTAAAATGAATACTAAGAAAAATTAAAAATAACATTATCACACATTCTCAGCACAGTGTATATATTTCACTACCCTACCTACCTCTTAACTTAAGACCTTCCCTGGTGCCTACCTGATTGTATTTTCATCTGCTCAGATCTCTTCCACATTCAAAGAGATCTTTCTCAAGTGCCTCAACTTCAAGCATAGATCCCTCTGCTCATCCTGCTCTCTTCTCACAGGAGTCTTTCCTTTTCTCACCATCCAATCCTGCTCACCAGAATAATGAAATAAGATATAAGGCTGTTGATCATTATTAAAATGGATTGCATATGGCCCAAAAGATTTAAACCTAAAGTCTCAAACAGTACTTAAAACTAATGCAGAAATATTCTTTTTGGTATAATATAAATGCCTGAATTAAAAAAAAATAAAATAAAAAATAAAAATAACATTATCAAATATACTGAAGAATACAAGATAATGAAAATGTATATGTTTAAGCAAAAAGACAAGTTATACAACAGCAGACACAACACGATTCCAGTGACAGTTCCCTGGTGGCTCAGCAGGTTAAGGATCTGGAGTTATCACTGCTGTGGCCCAGATTTAATTCCTCGCCCCGGAAAGTGCACATGCCGAGACTGTAGCCAAAGATATATATCTATAATTCCAGTGATTTAGTAAAATGATAAACAAATATATAGAAAAATGACTGGAGGGATATATGTAAACATTAGTAGAGAATTTCTTAGGATGATAAAATTACAGATGATTTGTTTTCTCTATACCTTTCTATATAGTCCAAAGTTTGAAATGAATATGTAATATTTTATGATAAAAATTGGAAAAAAGGCATATTTCTCCATATTAATGTAATTTTGATCTTCAAAAATACCCAGACTAAACGAACGCAATATTCCATGTTGATTACATATCAATTAAAAATTAGTTAATTTTTTAATTAATATCCCAAAAGCTAAAAGAGAGTTACTAAAACTAAGTTCTTCTCTTGAAAACAAGAATACTTCATCAGACCAATTGGTGATGAGAATAAAAACTGACCAGCACTAGGAACAGACTTACATACTACAGGTGTACATCATGCATATTCCCCATCAGGGCCAGTGTTAGAATTATAATAGCTGAAGCCTTTGGTGATACCTCATAAAGCTTGTGTTCCAGTGACAAATAGCAAGAGTAATCAGTTCCAGTTTAACAATGACTCAAATAAAGGTTAATTAGGAAAACAGAGACTCTTTACAAGCCTCTAAATGTCAAACCAAACAAAGGATAATGAGTGCACTAACATAAACAAGAACCAGGAAAGAAGCCTTCTGGTTGGACCAACACCCACTGGAGAGGGTATATAAGAGTTCCAGAGCAAAAGAGAGGCATTCACGTCTCAGAAGTCTCATCTTTCTTCAAACCAAACCAATCGAAAACACAGATTCCCAAAACCATGGCCTGCTGTGTTTCCCGATGCTGCAGCGTCCCCACCGGCCCTGCCACCACCATCTGCTCCTCCGACAAAAGCTGCCGGTGTGGAGTCTGCCTGCCCAGCACCTGCCCCCACACAGTTTGGCAACTGGAGCCCACCTGCTGTGACAACTGCCCCCCACCCTGCCACATTCCTCAGCCCTGTGTGCCCACCTACTTCCTGCTCAACTCCTCCCAGCCCACTCCTGGCCTGGAGACCCTCAACCTCACGACCTGCGTTCAGCCCTGCAGCGAGCCCTGTGTCCCAAGATGCTGATGAGCCATGGCTGCTTTGCTTGGAGCTTGACTTGGAAAGAGTCAACCCAGAAGCGCTGGTGTTCCCCTCTCTCAGTACCTGCAACGAATTTGGCTTCACTTTCAATGTTGGAACAAGGATGGCGTTCTCACTGACAACATCAATGAAAAGAAACCAAGAGATTTTCAATGGCTATGGATCAGATATCAGTAAACAAGGGCAATTACGATAGGTGGATGCTCATAGACTTGCCAAAGTTGTTCGATTCCTTCATATGAAAGTGTATCTTTCTTTGGGTGCTTTGGGAATTCTGCTTCCAGTCTTAAATGGTATCTTTCTGGAAATTGAGGAACTTCTTCATGATTATCCTAATAAATTTTACATCTCTGGTATAGCACAATTGTCTACAACTACTTCTGCTTATTTTTGTTAATTCATTGAATTCATTATCTTTCTGGAAATTGAGGGACTTGTTCATGATTATCCTAATAAATTTTACATCTCTGGCATAGCACAACTGTCTACAACTACTTCTGTTTATTTTTGTTAATTCATTGAATTCATTAAATCCAAAGGTCAGCATTTTAAGAAACTGAGAACATCAAAAACTGAAAAAGGTGACAGAACAAATACTTCTTGCTTTTATTGTTCTTGTGTTTTAAGAAAACAAAATGGCCTTGCATATAAAGTGGCCCAGTATATTGGCATAATTTCCCTGACTTCTCTGCCCCCAAAATGGTTTAAGGTTAAGAACAAATAGGAAATAACATATCAACTAATCCAGAGGCCTGATCTGTTTTTGCAAAAATAATAATAACAACAATATCATTAATTCAATAAGCATATTAAGAATCTATTTTATTGACCCTGCTAAAAATAAGCTGACTGTCTGGAAGATGAGACAGATACACACACAATACGCACTCATTCCCTCATGCAATTAATCATTATTAATTGAATGCCAGGCATGGTATTTTGATAAAAATATAAGTGCTCTACCAGTAGCATTAATAAACTGCTGTGGTACCACAAAATTGAGAACAATTAAGAAATCAAGATAGCTGCCCCAAAGATAAAGAAGAGAAAGACACAGTCAAGGACGAATTGATGGAAGCTGGAGATCAAAAGAATATGGTAAAGAAGATATTGCCAAAAAGAGACTAGGCAATGGTATTGGGTCACCAACTGAGCATGGGAACAGAAGAGGAGGAAAGAAGTAAAAGGGAAATACTGAGTTTTGCTGCAGACATGGCAAGACACAAGTGGCATATCTAAATGAAGTCTAGGCAGCTGGAATTTGCACAACAGTGTTCTAGGAAAAATCTAAAACCACGCCTAAGGATCAAGAGGATCTTCCAGTGATTTAACTTCCTTTCAAAACAAAACTCCACGCTCAAAGCTCTGCAACATTAATTGATATTTCCTAAATATATCATATAAAGTGAAAAGCATATCATTAAAGTTTTCCAGACATGTGAAGAAGCAGAAATATTGTCTATAACCAAGAAAAAAACCAGTCAATAAAAGCAGATTCACAGATACATAGATGTTAGAATTAGCAAAGATCTTAAATGTTATTATAAATAGTTTCATGGATTTAAAGGAAAAGATGAACAAGACATGAAAGGAAAAGAGGGGACAAGATGAGGATCTCATCAGAAAAGTGAACATTTTGAATTCTGTTTAATAAATTATTTAAATTAAATGAGAGAAAAGCAAGTGCAAATTCTAGAACTAAAGAGTATAAACAAAAATTCAATAGATGGTCTTAATACTAGAATAGAAACTGCCAATTATAAGGTGAGGTCAATAAATTAAGATGGCTCAAAATAATCTTAAGATAGATCAAAATTATCAAAACTAAAACTTTGGGGAAAAAACTTTTAAAAAATAAAAGAAAAAAAAACAGAACCTGAGCTTCTGGGACAGTATCAAGTGTTCCAACATACAAGAAATTGGAGTTCCAGAATGATAGGAGAGAGAAAGTAGAGCAGAAAAATTGGGGGAGGGGGCTGAAATTTTTCCAAATTTAATGATATATTTTATTAATCCACAAATTCAAGAATCTCTCCCAACAAATCCTAAGCAGGATAAACACAACCCAAACACACATACAGATTCACACACACAGACATACCACCTAGATATATCATAGTCAAATTTCTGAATAACAAAGCTCAATAAAATATCAAAATAAATGAAGGGGAAATACATATTAAAAAAGAGGGTACCAAGGGGTTCCCATTGTGGCTCAGCAGGTTAAGGACCCAACATTGTCTCTGTGAGGGTTCAATCCCTGGCCTTGCTCAGTGGGTTAAGGATCCAGTGTTGCTGCAAGCTGTGGCGTACTTCATAGATGCAGCTTGGATCTGGTGTTGCTGTGACTGTGACACAGGCCTTAGTTGCAGCTCTAATGCAACCCCTGGCCTGAGAACTTCCCATATGCCACAGGTGCAGCCATAAAAAAATAAGCAAATAAGTAAATAATAAAAAGAGAGTGGCAGAGTTACAGATCCAGTGTTGCTGCAGCTGTGCCATAGGTCACAGCCGTGGCTCAGATTCAGTCCCTGACCCATATGCCACAAGTGCAGCCAAAAAAAAAAAAAAAAAAAAAAGGAAAAAGAGCAGCGAAGATGGAGCAGTTAAAATGGAGGTCAGAAGGCAGTCAAACCTCATTTTTTAAGGTTCTGAAAGAAAAAGAAGTATTAATCCAGAATTCTGTACCTTGCAAAACAGCTTTCAAAACTGAAGGGAATACAAAAATATTTTTAGATAAATAACACTGATTAAAAGTGTTGTCTGAAGACTTGCACTGTGAGAAACACTAAAAAATACGGGAGTTCCCATCGTGGCTCAGTGGTTAACGAATCCAACAAGGAACCACGAGGTTGCGGGTTCGATCTGTGGCCTCGCTCAGTGGGTTAAGGATCTGGGGTTGCCGTGAGCTGTGGTGTAGGTCGCACATGTGGCTCGGATCCTGCGTTGCTGTGGCTGCGGTGTAGGCCGATGGCTATAGCTCTGATTCAGTCCCTAGCCTGGGAACTTCCATATGAGTGGGTTTGTCCCTAAAAAGAAAAAATCCAACTCAGCTCAATGAATACTAAATCGTAAGGGATTATTTTAACGCATTTATTTAAGGTCTCCAGGTTTGGTTTTGGCTATTTGTTTATTTTTCTGTTACCAGCTATCTAAGGAAGTAGTGCTCAGAATTAGGGGGAAAAAGTTTATTCTAAACAAGAAAATATTAATCTTGTCAGAATAATTTTTTCCCATAAAGATTTTAAAGATTCTGCAGACAAATTATTCTGTACATTTTTAAGGAAATAAATATCACAATTAAAGCCAAGAAAAGTGAAAACCGAAGACAAAATTTAAGAGAGAATCCTGAAAACTTATATCTCAAATACCTGTCCAGTTGGTACCACCAGGAATTTCATCCAGTGGAATTGCTGGAACTCATAGAATTTTATTCCCAAGTTCCGGTATTTTTAATTTGCATGGCATTGGGGCCTTCAAAATTAAGTAAATAAGTTAAGAAGAGAAAATAGACTCCATATCCCAGAAGAAAAGCCTTATTTGTCCTTACTCTGAAATGTCATTAATGAGGGTTTAGTTTCCCAAGAAACTAAACAAGTGTAACAGAGTGTACATTTCATTCCTATTAGAGATACAGTGAAAAAAAAAAATGTAGTGTCCCTGATAGGAAAACGAGGCATAGGAAATGTGGAGACGGCAATTTTCAGGAAATCAAAGATCACAACCTCAGGAATTCCCGTTGTGGCGCAGTGGAAACGAATCCGACTAGGAACAATGAGGTTTTGAGTTCAATCCCTGGCCTTGCTCAGTGGGTTAAGGATCTGGCGTTGCCGTGAGCTGTGGTGCAGGTCGCAGACGCGGCTTGGAACTGGGGTTGCTGAGGCTGCAGCATAGGCCGGCAGCTACAGCTTCAATTTGACCCCTAGCCTGAGAACTTCCATATGCCACAGGTACGGCCCTAAAAAGGCAAAAAAAAAAAAAAAAAAATCACAACTCCATGTCTTGATAACCAATTTATATTCTGGACTGGAGGGCAAAAATTATGCCCATCAGTTATGCAAAGTGACTTTTCAGTTTGCATACAAGTAGGTATGGTACATAAACACACTTTAAACCCAGTACACACCTCACTCCTTACTTACCACGTAAGTACAGCAAAACCACAGAAAGCATTGCAAGGACTGCTAACCACACAGAACATGTTTACGGCAGTGGCACAAACAAACAAATGGCATTTAAATGAGTGACATCACTTATATATGGAGTCTAAAAAAGCATAAATACGAACTTATTTGCAGAACAGAAACAAACTGACAGACTTCGAAAACAAACTTCTGGGTACCAAAGGGGATAACGGGGAGCAGGGATGGCTGGACTGGGGGTTTGGGACTGGCAGATGCACCCTGAGATATATGGAATCACCGGCCAACGGGGACCTGCCATATAGCACAGAGAACTCTACCCAGTATTCTGTGAAAATCCATGTGGGAAAAGAATCTGAAAGAGAATGGATGTGTGTAGATATATAACTGAATCACTTTGTTGTATAGCAGAAATTATCACAACCTTGTAAATCAGCTCTACTTCAATGAAACTTTTAAAAATGAAGAAAAATGACTTTTAACATTAATTTTAAAAGAAGACATAAGCCGTTTTCAAGGCACAGGCTCAAAATCTGTGGGAATATTATTTTCCTTATGCAGGATCAAGTATATCTGTAATTCCTGATTGGCCAAGTTTTCTCTTTTCTTTCCTTATTCGGTCAAAAGGACAGTATTTCCTATGAAGATTTTCTGATATAAGCATTTTTATCCTACTGGCACATGGAAACAGTGTCCTTATTTAGCAACTTGAAGTTATGTCTGTTTTATGAGGCATAAATCTCTTCCTCAGCAAATAAACAACACTAATGAATGTTCATATGGAAACTGGCACCGGAAAACATCCGGTACATTCTGTAAATACCCATTTGGGGGGTGATATAAAAGTCCCCGGAGAGAAGGAGACTTTTGGAGGCAGACACCTGGAGTTCTGCAACTAGTCTCTGCTCTTTTCTTCTGATAGCATGGCTTCTGACTGTTCCCCCACCTGCTGCTCTTCTGAGTCGGGTGCCAAGGCTTCTGACGGCACAATTGCTTCAACGTGTCCCGTGGAGTCCTCTTGTCTCCCCAGCGCCCGTGCCGCCTCCAGATGCCCCACTCCCACCTTCCCCCCCAGGTCTCGTGTATCAGCTGGATGCCTCCCGCCCTGCTGCTTGGCCGGGAGCTGTCACGCTCCGTGCCTGGTGGGGAACTATGCCTGGGCTGAGGATGGCGTGCTCAACAGCAATGAGAAGGAGACGCTGCAGTTCCTGAACGACAGACTCGCCAACTATCTGGAGAAGGTGCGCGGGCTGGAGGAGTTGAACGAGGAGCTGGAATGCCGGATCCGAGAACAGTGTGACGGGGACGTCCCATTGGTGTGCCCTGATTATCAGTGTTACTTCGACATCATTGAAGAGCTCCAGCAAAAGGTCTCGTATCTCATCGCCCTAAAGTCCCACCTTCCCAGGCCACGATTTGCTTTATTTTTATACTATTAGAGGCTGTTCTGTGGAAGGATGCCAGGGAAAGGGGAGGGACTTCCCAAAGGTAATGTGATATAGAGGAAGGTCCACAGCACCAGCACCAGCCCCCAGGTTGCCACTAATTGCTAAGTAATCATGATAAAATAATTTACCTTTATCAGAAGGAGGTAAAAGAGAAGGAGGAAAAACAGTGTTATGCTGAGAATGTAGGACACACTGTACATGTACACATGTACATCATTTTTTCTTTTTTGGCCACCCCCCAGCATATGGAGTTCCTGGGATGGGGCTCAGATCTGAGCTGCAGTTGTGACTTATGCTGCAGGTGCAGCAAATGAGGGATCCTTAAGCCACTGTGCTGGGCCAGGCTCGAGCTTGCATTCCACCAATCCAGAGCCACCGCTGATCCCATTAAGCACAGCGGGAAATCCTGTACATTACTTTTAACATAGATATTTAAATGTCTTATTTTTGGAGGGGAGCATATCTGCAGCATGCAGAAGTTCCCAGGCCAGGGTTTGAACCCATGCCACGGCAGTGACAATGCCAGATCTTTAACTGCTAGGCCACCAGGGAACTCCCAAAATGTCATTTTTTAATCATATAATTTCACCTAGTAACTATTTCCTTTCATTACTGATGAATTTTTTATTATCTTGGATGGGATTATAGTCATAAAACAAACTACTTCTGGAGAAAAACCTAACTGCCAAGGAATATTGCAAAATGTCTTAGGTTGGAGCTCCTGTTGTGGCTCATCCGGTTCACATGACACAGTATCCGTGAGGATGCAGGTTCGATCCCTGGCCTCACTTAGTGGGTCAGGATCTGGCGTTGCTGCAAGTGTAGGTCACAAATGTGGCTTGGATCCACTGTTGGGGTGGCTGTGGTGTTAGCCTAAAGATGCAGCTCCAATTCAACCCCTAGCCCTGCCTCAGGTGTGACAGCAAAAAAACTCAAAAAAAAACAACCAAAAAAACCCCATAAACCTTTAAACCTTTTTATTTCTCCATTTTGTTTATAACTGGCACTCCTTTTTTCTTCATGAGGTGACATGGTTAATAAAAGCAGGCTGAAAGCTATTTTATATTTTCTTATAAAACTTTCAAAGATAAATGATGCCTTAATAGTTAAACAAGTAGATATTTAGGTTTCTTTTCACAGAACCACTTATGACATAATATCTTGCTTCCCAGATCTTGTGTACGAAGGCAGAGAACTCTAGACTTACTGTACAGCTTGACAACTGCAAACTGGCTGCCGATGACTTTAGGTCAAAGTAAGTTTAATTTGAATTTGAAAATAATTTACAGTTGCCTCTTTCTCTCCTTCTCTCACATACCTCCACACACACCACTGGTATTCTCTATATAATACTTCTTACACCAGAAGTAATTTTGAAATTTCTTTCTGTTTTCATCTCTAAGGAAACATTATAAAATATTTGCTATGAAAACGCTTCATTGTGTGTAAAGGAAATAAAAGAAAATTCCAACCAATATATATATATATACATATAAAGCTAAGAATGCTCACACAGCTTGAATTTTTCATTATTTGGGGAGTAGAATAAGTCAAAATATGTGGGTTCCTTGGGTCCATGTGTCATTCATCGGTATGCCCAGCGCTTGGCTCAGTGTCTGGCAGAGTAAGCACTGGCTATGTCTGTTGCTGTGAAAGGTACGATGCTGAGCTGTCTCTCCGCCAGCTGATAGAGACTGACATCAGTGGCCTGCGTGGGATCCTGGGTGAGCTGAGCCTGTGCAAATCTGACCTGGAGGCTCACATGGAGTCTCTGAAGGACGATCTCCTTTGCCTTAAGAAAAACCACGAAGAGGTGAGGGAAAGGGCAAAATCTCTGAAAGGCTCCAAGAGGGACACAGTTAAACTGACAGAGCCCATGATATGTACATAGATTGAACTTGAGTAGATGTTGCTTAAAGTGGAAGAAAATGACTCGAGGCACTATTACTCCTCAGCCTGATCATTCTGGTGTGTCTCTGAATGTAACTGAAATAACCCCTGGCCAGTGCCAGCTGGAGGAATCAAACCTTTCACCTGCCACTGCTTTTGCGGTGGAGACAACCCCACAAACGGCTTTCCTGGAGGCTTTCTGCTGCTCCTAACTCTAACCTATAAGGTGTGAAAAGCAGGCTGATCATTGCAGAGTATAAAGGCCATTTCAAAAAGAGAATAGGAGTTCCCATTGTGGCTCAGCAGGTTAGGAACCTGACTAGTATCCAGGAGGATTTGGGTCCGATCCCTGGCCTTGCTCAGTGGGTTAAGGATCCGGCATTGCCACAAGCTGCAGTGCAGGTTGCAGATGCAGCTTGGATCTGGCATTGTGGTGGCTGTGGTACAGGCCAGCAGTTGCAGCTCCAACTGGATCCCTAGCCTGGGAACTTCCATATGCGGCAGGTGCAGCCATGAAAGAGAAAAATAAAAGGCAATAGAGACTCATGCAGTATTTGGACAAATACTTTTAAATATGCTACATTTATAAACTTTTAAAAATCATTAAATGTAGAGTTTCCTGGTGGCCTACAAGTTAAGAATCCAGCATTGTCACTGCTGTGGCTCTGGTCACTGCTATGGCAATGGTTTGATCCCTGGCTCAGGATCTTCTGCATGCACAGGGCATGGCCAAAAAAAAAATATCATTAAATGTGAGGCGTGTACTTATCCCTTATTTTTCATTATTTTTTATTTTTTAGTTCTTTGTCTTTTTTAGGGCTGCACCCTCGGCATATGGAGGTTCCCAGATTAGGGGTCTAACAGGAGCTGTAGCCGCCAGCCTACGCCACAGCCACAGCAACACAGGATCCAAGCTGCGTCTGTGACCTACACCAGAGCTCACAGTAACGCTGGATCCTTAACCCACGGAGCGAGGCCAGGGATCGAACCCTCATCCTCATGGATACTAGTCGGGTTTGTTAACCACTGAACTACAGAGGGAACTCCTACTTATCCCTTATTGACAAAGCTAAAAAAAATGAACAGCTGAATGACATAACAAAGTATAACTTCCCTTTGAACGTTTGTTGATGATAATAATACCTAACATGGAGAACTTACTGTGCACCAATAAGTGTTGATAAGTGTTTTCTGTGTCTATTAACTCATATATCTTGCAATAACTCTCTAGTAAAGGTAAAATCATACCCATTTCACAGGTGAAGAAACTGAGTGATGAAAGGAGACACAAGTTAAGCAGTCTGAATCTGATCCCTCACTTTTACCCACTACTCCCCAAACCAGAAAAGGGATGCCTTTGGGGTGTCAAGTGGAATTTTTTTCCCACTGCTCTGATATTCTTCACTCCACGTCCACCCACAGGAGGTCAACGTGCTCCGTGGACAGCTGGGGAACCGACTCGACGTGGAGCTGAACACCGCCCCCACCGCGGACCTCAACAGGATCCTGGATGAGATGCGTGCTCAGTATGAAACCGTGCTCGCCAACAACCACAGAGACGTGGAAGAATGGTTCGCTGTTCAGGTGGGTAGCAGGAGCAAATAAAATGACAGGCATCCAGACTGCGCCTTATTTGCCTTCTCTAAGCATGCCTGTGTTACAGACGGAGGAGCTGAACCAGCAGCAGGTGCCCAGCGCGGAGCAGCTGCAGGGCTGCCAGACGGAGATGCTGGAACTGAAACGCAAAGCCACTGCTCTGGAGATTGAGCTTCAAGCACAAGAAAGCCTGGTATGTAACGGAAAAGCAACTGTGTTCTGTCACTGAAGAATCAGGCCTCGAGATAGTGTCCCATAACCCAAAGGAGAGACCCACAGTTCATGTAGCAGGTCTGAATTTCCAATCTGCAAGGATTGCATTTCCTTGCCTTTTTTAAAAAAATAAATTTTATTGGAATATAGTTGACTTACAATGTGTTAGTTTCAGGTGTACAGCAAAGTGAAATTTATATATATATCTCCATATACATAAAAATCTCCATATATATAAAAATCTCCATAATATAAATGGAGATTTATATATATCTCCATTCTTTTCCAGATTCTTTCCCCACATAGGCTATCTAAGAGTACAGAGTAGTCTCCCTGTGCTATATAGTAGGTCCTTGTTACTTATCAATTTTGTGTATCATAGCATATACATGCCAGTCCCGGTCTCCCAGTTTATTCCTCCCCCAACATTTTCCCTTTCATACCCTTAAGTCTGGCTTCAAAATCTTTGACTCCGTTTCTATTTTGTGAATAAGTTCTTTTGTATCATTTTTAATTTGATTCCACATATTAGTAATCTCTGCCCTTGCCTGTTTCAAGTATGCTGTTTATCCAGCCAGAAGCAGAAGTGATAGGTCGCCAGCTTGCACTGCCCCACTAGGATGCCCTGACCATCCCCCCTGGGCTCAGGCATGATCCTGCAGCACCCTCCAGAGACAAGGCGAGAGAGGGAACAGGCAGGAGCAGAAGGAGAGGGGAACTTCTGAGTCAGAGGCACTCAAGAATTCCAGTGGAGTCCATCTCTCTTTTGATTCGGGCCAGTTTTCCAAGCCCACCATGACATCTGAAATTCAGAGGTCCAGACTTGGCATTCTACAACTGTCCTAAACTTTTCCAGAATCCACACCTCAACTGGACCCCTCCCTGCATCCCACTCCACTCAAGCAATGAGACTACCATGCATTCAAGGTTACATTAAGCCGTTCCTCTGTGGCTGCCACATTAGGTCCTCTAGAGAACATCTAGGTGAATAATAGCTAGGAGGCAGAGACACAATGCTAATTAAGCCTCACAATAACTTCCGGGGCAAGACCTTGTAGTGACCCTGTGAGACAGATGAGGAGAACTGAGACTCGGATTAAGTAACAGAGAGTCATGCAATTTTTAAGAGGCAGAAATGCAAACTGAAGCCAAGTGGTTCCATCTCAGAGTCTCTTCTCTTAACCACCCTAGGAGCCACGAGACCACATACAACGTTTCCTCTCAAATGCTTTTGACCCTCCTTAGGCTACGGATGTATTTGGCAGGTTGTAGTGGTCATAGTGATAATGACAATCAATGCTGACCCACCCTTAAAGTTTTTCCAGGCACCGTTTTAGATACTTTATATATATTTATTCACTTAACCCCCGCAACCATCCTGTGAGATAAGCTACTTTGCATTCCTCATTTTTCACAGAATAAAACTGAAGCTCAGAGAAGTTAAGTAATATTCCCAAAATCACATAGCTGGGGGCAAGGAGGGGTAAGGTGAAGTTGGAAAAACAGGTGATCTGGCCCCGGAGACTGAGTAAAAACAACTCTTTTACTCTTTTCGTTCTGCAGACAGAATCTCTGGAGTGCACTGTGGCAGAAACCGAGGCCCAGTATAGCGCGCAGCTGGCCCAGATGCAGGGCCTCATCGACAGCGTGGAGAACCAGCTGGCCGAGATCCGCTGCGACCTGGAGCGTCAGAACCAGGAGTACGAGGTGCTGCTGGACACGAAGGCCCGGCTGGAGTGTGAGATCAACACGTACCGGGGGCTCCTGGAGAGCGAGGACTGCAGGCAAGTTCCACACAATTACTCTCAGAATGCCCCAGAATCACAATGAGGCTCAAGAAGGACAATCTCGTTTCTTCAAGATCTGGCCAAGGTCAAACCTCCCTAATGTGTTAAAGGATCTCCCTGAAAAATGATGAAAAGCAGCCGAGGCTAACCCCAGGGCAATAGAAATGCTCAAAGTATTCTAAAGTTCTAAGGCAGAAAAGTATCCTATATGATATTTCATGCTAGGCCGTCTCCCTTTGCTCCTGTCTTCCACTAAAGGAAACTTGGGAACATGCGTAAGACGGCATTTGCCAAGTAAAGAAAATGCGTAAAAGCTTATTCAACTGTCACTGCTGCAATGTATGTGAAGTGACGATTGTAGATCCAGGGATAAGATAGATTTCAGTCAGGAGTTCCCGTTATGGCTCTGTGGGTTAAGGATCTGGCATTGCTGAGAGTTGTGGGGTAGGCTGCAGATGCAGCTCAGATCTGGTGTTGCAGGCCCGCAGCTGCAGCTCCAGTTTGACCCCTAGCCCGGGAACTTCCATATGCCGTGGGTGGGGCCCTAAAAAGAAAAAAAATAGGTTTCAGTCAAATGTTATTCTGCAAAGAGTATTCCTGAGAACATAATATGCAGGGCAAATTTTTGCCGTGGTTTTTCTCTGCATCGATATTTTATCTAGCTTCCCCAATGTGAAGCTTAGTTAAAAATGGATCTTTCCACAGGCTGCCCTGTAACCCATGCACTGCAACCGGCACATCAAGCAACGCTTGTGAACCATGCTCAGCGTACATAATTTGCACAGTTGAAAACCGCTGTGTATGAAGGTTTAAACACCCAGTCCCGCGGATGGAGTGATGGAGACCAGCAGCATCTTGGGAAGGGGATGGTGCTTCATTCAAGGACTTCTGCACTTGAAACTCAAGTCAAAAAGACTTTCATAGGAGTTCCCATCGTGGCGCAGCGGAAATGAATCTGACTAGTAACCATGAGGATGTGGGTTCGATCCCTGGCCTCACCCAGTGTGTTGGGAATCCGGCGTTGCTGTGAGCTGTGATGTAGGTTGAAGATGTGGCTCGGATCCCACATTGCTGTGGCCATGGTGTAGGCCGGTGGCTACAGCTACGATTTGACCCCTAGCCTGGGAATTTCCATATGCCTCAGGTGTGGCCCTGAAAAAAAAAAAGAGGCTTTCATATTCCAAAATTGTTCTCTAAGCATCCATGATCTACGTCTGTTTTACCGTTTCCTCCCCTGCTTGCTTACTTATGATATTCTAGGTGTCTGTAAAGCTTTCTTGCTGATCTCCAAATAAAATGTTTTCATCTCTTCAGCATGGCAAACACAGCTCTGTGACTTATTACTGTTTAAATAATAACCACTTGATGCCAAAAGGTAATTACCTAACTATTACCCATGCCAGTAGTTGGATTTTGCCTAAATCTAGAAGAGAAATATTTTTAGCTCCTCAAATACAGACAGATTAGCTTATTCATGTAAAATGTCATATATCATGGAAGACAGTTTTATGAATCATTCTGAGAAAAAACTTACGAATACAATAAATGTATACTTTATTTTACTTTTAATTATCAGAGTACCAGATTCCCACCCTTTTTTTTTTTTAATTTGGAAATGAAAGGGAAAAATCACTCATAATTCCATACCCCGATCATCCATCATCGGTATTTTGAAAACGTCCAGTTTTCTTTCTTATGGATGTTTTTTCCCCTATAGCAGTAATCATAGTTGCATATGCATATAACTTTGACCTATTTTTTCACTATGTCATCTAGGCATTTACATTCCTAATAAAAAATGTAAGACTGTCTCATGATCATTCTATTAGGGCTTGCATAAAATACCTTAAGGTTCATTGGTCTGTACTTGGACATTCATGGCATAAGAATGCATGTTCTCACGCATTTAAACAGCAAGGTAGAGAACTTCCAGAAGGAAGTGGATGTATATTCTCTCCATTCCTCTTCTAAGTATGGCTAAAAATCCTGGAAATGACATAGAGAGCAAATAAAAGCAGACTCTGAAGAGTAGAAAAAGCCAAACCAACTAGAGTCTTTGATATTCAAGGAACAATACAGTGGCGAGTTCCCCAGGGTTTCTTTTTCCATCATATGCCCCAGAAATGGAGAAACCAACAATCAAGAAACACCAGCTGATACAGATGGGAAAAAAACTAAGAGGAGGAGAGTAAAAGGAGGTCAAGGCAGGTAAGGTTTCTGTACTTCACTTGAACTGATAAAATGTCAAGTTCCAGAACATTCTTATTGTTTTCATTTTTCTCATAAAACTTTACACATTTTATCTTCTCGAAAAAAGTTACAACATGAGACAATTTCAATAAATGTATTAAGATCTAAGTGGCATTAACGTAAAGATAGTTGAGATTTTTATAATGATGAATATAATATTTCAGTCCAAGGACCTATCTTTTCACTCATTCTAGTTTTCTGTTCTTCAGTCTATTTTAACATTTTATTCATGTAGGTCTTATACCTTTCTAACTAAATTGGTTCCTGCATGTTTTTTATGTGTTGGTACTGTTGTTAAGTTGTATATTTTTTCCTCTCCACTGTGTGCTGTGCAGAATAATGGCCCCCAGAAATGTTCGTGTTCTAATCCCAGAACCTTTGAATGTGTTAGGCTACATGACAAAGGGGAAAAAAGGTTGTTACTCAGCTGACCTGAAAATAGGAAGGTTATCCTGGATGATGAGTGTGTCCAACATCATCGCAAGGTTCTTCCTTAAATATGGAAGAGGTAAGCAGAAGAGTCAGTGTCAGATTGAGTGATGTGAGGAAGCCTTGACGGGCCATTGCCGACTACAGAGATGGAAGGGGACCACAAGCTGAGGAATGTGGACAGACTCTAGAAGCTGGAAAAGACAGCTTCTGGCCCCCAGAAAGGATCAGGAACAAACAGCTTTCTTAAGAAAATGCTAAGTATTCCTGAGAAAGAACACACTTCGACAGATCAGGTTTAAGCAAGAAACATAAAACCAATACCATGACAAATTTTTAGCTAGGGTGATAGGACAGGCAAACACAGAACATAAACATGGTAGAGAACATGAGTTTCAGAAAAATCAGAAGTTCAACAACTCCTTTTTTTTTGGCTTATGTCTTTTTAGGGCTGTACCTGAAGCACCAGATCCAAGCCGAGTCTGCAACCTACACCACAGTTCACAGCATCACCAGATCCTTAACCCACTGAGCAAGGCCAGGGATAGAACCCTCGTCCTCATGGATACTAGTTGGGTTCGTTAACCACTGAGCCACGACAGGAGCTCCCCAACCTCTTTTCCAAGGAATTTCTTGTTAGCAGTCAAATCCTACCTGGAAAGCTAAAACAGGAGTCTAGACCTTTAAAAGAGTTTTATTAAGACCAACATTTTAATCCATATACACAATGTCTGAACGATGAAAATGGGAAAATCAGTTGGATAGACTAAAATAAACTACTGATTTCTAAGTTCACTAATAATTATTAGATATCAATAGTTTCCTTTTTCTAAAGAAGAATGGAAAAGAAGGGTGGATTCATTCCTGGTCAAGCTCAATGCTGGGGGAAGAGGTCAACAACGACTTAATGAACTTCATACACTCACACCTGCTTAATAATGGATGCTGTTAGAACTGTGAGGAGAGTTCCTTTTGAAGATATAATGTGAAGCTCTGAATCCAATGACAAGTAGTAGTTGTGATGGGTAATAACTTACTAACCACCTAAATGCACATTTTTATGAGTCAAGTAACTCTTCCCAGGCAAGAAAAAAAGCAGACTAATGAGATGTTCCAATGGGATTTGATATAAACATTAGAAAGGAAAACATCCTACCTGCTGTGACACCACCTAGAGCAAAGGCTATATAAGCACTTCAAAGAGGAAAAAGCCAAGAGGCTTGGAATTTAAACTCCTGTCACAGTTGCTTGAGCTTCGGATCCTGGAGACCAAGACTTTGACATAAACCAAAGCTGGGCGCACACACACTATGGATACCAAAGGCTGTAGAACAACTGTGTCTTCTTCAACACCACGTCAAAGCTGTTCTAGGATTACGGACTTAAGGACCATCATTTCTAACAGCTGCCAGCATGGTGGTCTTGAAGCCAACAGCTGTCAACCAACTGGTCGTGTTCTGAGAACTCCCCTGTCTCAGCGCTGCCAACCCACTCCTTGCTTTTGTCTCACGCCCCTCTGCTTAATAAACAACTGCAGTGCCTGCCCCTCTCTGGATGATTGCCACTGGTGTGATGAAGGCATCAACTGTAAGGAGAAAGAGACCATGCAAATCTTGAACGACCGCCTTGCTAACTACCTAGAAAAGGTACGAATGCTGGAACGAGAGAATGCCGCCCTGGAGTGTAAAATCCAAGAAGAGTGTAACAAAGAGCTCCCGGTCGCATGTCCTGACTACCAGTCCTACTACGCTATCATTGAGGAGCTCCAGCAGAAGGTAAGATTCTCGAGAACCTGTATCATCAAGTCGTGAACTGATTCTCCAGGCACTAGTCATTTGCTAAACTTTCATATTTTTAATTCCTTTTATGCTGAAAAACATTTTGTAGAGTAAGAAAACCCCTTGAATGAAATTGTCATCTTGGGGCAATATTTAGAGTTTTATAGTTTTTCATTTTCCAGACATAAGCGCTGCCATTAAAACTAGATCATGCAAGACCAAAGCGTATTAACAACTGCTGTCCTTCCTGTAATAAGAACAAGAAAACAGGGATTTGAGAAAGTAATTTTGTTTTAATAAGTTATACAGGTTTAACTTTTATCCCATTTTTTCGACCATCACCACTCTTTTCTACTTTATTGCTCATTTCACCATCTCCAATTTTTTTTTTTTTGTCTTTTTGCCTTTTCTAGGGCCGCACTCACGGCATATGGAGGTTCCCAGGCTAGGGGTCTAATCAGAGCTGTAGCCACTGGCCTATGCCAGAGCCACAGCAACACCAGATCTGAGCCGCGTCTGCAACCTACACCACAGCTCACGGCAACACAGGATCGTTAACCCACTGAGCAAGGCCAGGGATTGAACCCACAACCTCATGGTTCCTAGTCGGATTCGTTAACCACTGAGCCATGACAGGAACTCCCAAATTTTTTAAATAGTTTCTCCCCACACCAGACCTAAGCTTCCTATTCAGACTGACACTGCTACAAATGCTGCATTTGTTCTGCTGCTATTTTTTGAAAAAATATTTACTGAGCATCGACAACAAGGCACCAGATATTATTCGAGGCTCTGGAGCCATATTGAATTAAAAAATCTCACCCTCGTAGCATCTACATTCTAGTGGACCATGGTATGTTTTGCAAATTTAGGATTAATTTTATATTTTAACAGTAAAATATCTATAAAAGTTTTTTCATTTTTAAAAGTTTTGTTGAAGTATAGTTGATTTACAATATTGTGATAATTTCTGCTGCACAACAAAGTGATTCAGTTATAAATGTACACACATTCATTCTCTTTCAGATTATTTTTCCATATAGACCATCAGAGAATATTGAGTAGAGTTCCCCGTGCTATACAGCAGGCCCCCATTAGCCAATCATTCCGTATTCCCCAGTGTGCATATGCCAATCCCAAAGCCCTAGTCCATCCCCTCCCAAACATGTCCCCTTTGGTAACTATAAGTTTATTTTCAAAGTCTGTGAGTCTGTTTCTGTTTTGTAAATGAGTTCATTTATATCCTTTTTTTTAGAGTTCACATATAAGTGATATCATACAATATTTGTCTTTTTCTCTCTGACTTACTTCACTTAGTATAATAATCTCTAGGTACATCCATGTTGTTACAAATGGCATTATTGCATTCTTTTTTACGGCTGAGTAATATTCCATTGTATATATGTACCACATCTCCTTTATCCATTCCTCTGTCAATGGACATTTAAATTGCTTCCATGTCTTGGCTACTGTGAAGAGTGCTGCAGCGAACACTGGGGTACATGTACCTTTTCAAATTTACTGAAGTAATTTTTGCTGATCTTTTAGGAAAATAACAAAAACTATGACTTTCCCAAGTTTCCCAAGCATCCTAAGCCTAGTTATGAGAAGCCTAATGAGCCTGCCCCTGTCAATTGAAACACACACAAGCCCTTCGGAGGCTTTTACAGAGGAGATCTTGGTGTTTGTCTCATCTGTGTGTACAACTTCTTAATTCTAGATCTTGTGTACCAAGGCTGAGAATTCCAGACTGGTCTCACAAATTGACAACACCAAACTGACTGCTGATGACTTGAAAGCCAAGTAAGCCCACCCGACATTGTCGTTCATAACCCTGCACCTGACGCTACACGCTCCCAAAAAGGTCATCTCCAAGTCTGCTAGCCCTCCGGCCCCTACCATGTCAGAACTCGCCCAGAGAAGACTGCAAATTCAATATAAATGATTGCATCATAACAACTCACGTATACACAGTACCTGTAGTTTCTAACATATGAACGCATCTGATTACTAGCACAATAAGCAGTAAAATAGGTAAAGCTAATAATATATTACTATCCCATTTAAGGTGAGAAAACAGGTTTAACAGGGTTCAGCTACTCATCCAAGACAAAGTCAAAATTTGGACCCAAGCCTGCTAAGCCTTACTTCCGTGTTCTTCCACTTACCTTAGGAACCGGGGAAGAAGGATAATCCCCCTCATCTCAAATAACAAGATAGCATCACTCTGGAAAACTAATTTAGGAGTCCTCACTAAGTAGGGATGTTTTTCAAGTGGTTTCACCTCTAAAGAGAATAAAATCTACAATAGTATAGAAAGTGAGGAGCCCAGAGGTACATGCAAAAGAAAGTTCTGCTTGGCTGGACGTACACCGCCTACATGTTAATGTTTTCTTTTCCATGTCTCATTTTTCAAGGTACGAAGCTGAGGTGTCCCTACGCCGGCGAGTGGAGGCAGATGCCAATGGCCTACAGCAGATCCTGAATGCGCTGACCCTGGGCAAGGCTGACCTGGAAGCACAAGTCCAGTCTCTGAAGGAGGAGCTCCTCTGCCTCAGAAACAACCAGGAAGAGGTAAGAGAAAGGCCAAGGGAGTCATTTCAAGCTAAGCCTCTAAAAATGGCATCAATTTCTTTGAGTTGAATTTGATAAAAAAGTATTCCCACTGGATACTGCTCCATCTCTCAGCCCTGAACATACTTACTGCTACTATCATTGGTCCAACCCATCGGTTCAAATCCATTGCCTACAACACAGTCTCTGAAACTTCTGTTGTCCTCTCCAGCTTTTCCAGGAGAAGGAAGCAACCCAATTTTCCTGTCCTCACAGCTTTTACATCTTTTTTGCAGGCATCTCTGCACAGACTTCTGCCACTAGTGGCAGAAGTCAATATTGGCATAAGCATGTATTGGTACCATGGAGATTATGGTCTTTCATGATAAATTCCACCTCTATGCCACTTTACCATTATCCCTGGAAATGATCTAAATTCTTTAAACTCCTGATCTTGCTAGTCAATTCCTTTTAATGTTGTACCTACTTGAGCAGCCAGTCATATCTGAAAATAGCCTTAAATCATTTTAGAGCGACTTCATAACACCTATGAATCACATATTCTTTTATTGCGGGCTCTGTTTCAGGTGTAATTAAGCTACATTATCGCTGCTAGAGGGAAACAAGAACCCAGGGAGTCGTCTGTTCACCAGGTGACTTCACAATCCTTTTATTTCCATAGGAAATCAGTTCCTTACAGAGCCAGCTTGGGGACAGACTCAACATTGAAGTGACCACCGCCCCTTCTATTGACCTAAACCGGGTTCTACAAGAAATGAGATGTCAGTATGAGGCCATCGTGGAGACAAACCGCAGAGATGTGGAACAGTGGTTCTGCACACAGGTAGGGAGGGTAAACGAGTCAAAAACGAAAAGCTGACATTGCGTTTCCACGGACCTTTGACTTAGACGCACTTTCCTTCATGCTATCTACGGGCTTGGACTATGTTTCAGATGGAGGACCTGAACCAGCAGGTGGCGACCAGCACTCAGCAGCAGCAGCACTACCAGAAGGAGATCATTGAACTGAGACGCACCGTGAACGCTCTAGAGATTGAACTGCAGGCCCAGCACCGAGTGGTACCTGAAATACTGACCCAACTTGGCACAGCGGTGTTGGCAGAAGCCCCTGACACCTGTGTGCTACAGTGTTTCCCAAAGCCTGTCCTCAGGACAACAGTTCCTTTGTTTGTTAGGGAGTCTGGGGGTAAAAAAGGACTTTGTGATCAAGAAAGTCTGGGAAATGTTGTACTAGACAAAGATTAAATAGGGCTCCTTCCTGGAGTTCCCACTGCGGCTCAGTGAGTTAAGGAGTAACTCAGTAAGTAAGCTCAGTGAGTAAGCTCGGGTGGCTGCAGAGGAAGGGATCCTGAGGCATTAAGTGACTTGTCAAAAGTCGCAAAAGAAATGAGTCTGAGCCAGAATGCTGGTTCCGAAAGTGGAACCACTTCTGCCTTATTCTACAGCCTCTCTGAAGCAGTAAATGCTCTGATACAAAGGGTATTAGAAAGACCCTGACCCAAAGCGGGTTTTGTCACCAGATAGTCACGTGACCTCAGGCAACTCTCACCTATTGAACCTCAGTTTTCATATCTATAAAAATTAGGAGTTCCCGTCGTGGTTCAGCAGAAAAGAATCTGACTGGTATCCATGAGAATGCAGGTTTGATTCCTGGCTTCACTCAGTGGGTTAAGGATCCTGTGTTGCTGTGAGCTGTCGTGTAGATCACAGACACGGATTAGATCTGGCGTTGCTATGACTGTGTGGTGTAGGCCAGCAGCTACAGCTCCGAATTTGACCCTTAGCCTGGGAACCTCCAAATGCCAAGGATGTTGCCCTAAAAAAAAGGAAAAAAAGAAAAAGAAAAAAATTAGAATAATCACGCAAATAGTAGTCTACTAAAATCTAAAATCCCGTTACAGGATGATAGATCAAGAAAGAACTTTAATCATCCAAACTCAACTCTCATATTTTATAGATAAAGGAGTTGACCCGGTGAGGGAATTGTAATACATTTTTAATGCCTGGTGTGAAATAAGTTGGATTTTTTTTTCTGTCCTAGGTAGGAGAGTGTGGTAGGAGACTGTCAGGCGATTAAGGAGGAGGAAGGGACATAAATATTTAAAGAGACACCAGAAATAAGAACATAATGGAAAGCATGCTTTAGTATAGTTGATCATTTTTTTAAATTTTAGTTAGGAAGTCATAAGAAAACTTGGGAGATTTATTTCAACCTAAGAATGGTTCTATAAAGAAACTGTTGTTTAAAATGATACTTATGCCACCAATATGCCCCTTTAAAAAAAAAAAAAGGAAGAGGAAAAGGAGATCCTGTTGTGGTGCAGCAGTAATGAAACTGACTGGTATCTCAAAGCGGGTTCAATCCCCGGCCTCGCTCAGTGGATTGAGGATCCGATGCTGCTGTGAGCTGTGGTGTAGGTTGCAGATGAAGCTAGGATCCCATGTTGCTGTGGCTGTGGTGTAGGCCGGCAGCTGCAGCTCCTGTTAGACCCCTAGCCTGGGAACCTCCATATGCTGCCGGTGTGGCCCTAAAAAATAAATAAATAAAATGATACTGATCACAGGTGACCTGGATTTAGAGGAGTCACCATTGTAAATTCTCCTTTCCTCTTTCATGGCAGAGGGATTCCCAGGAATGCGCCCTGACGGAGACGGAGGCCCGCTACGCAGCCTTGCTGGCCCAGATCCAGCGTTTGATCGATAACCTAGAGGCTCAGCTAGCGGAGATCCGGGGGGCCCTGGAAAGACAGAACCAAGAATACGAGATTCTGCTGGACATCCGGTCCCGGCTGGAGTGTGAGATTACCATGTACCGCAGCCTTCTGGAGAACTCAGATGGCAAGTACGTAAATAAAAGCAGCTTCCACGAGAAAGAGGCTCAAACGCACACATGTATGTACTGCTGCTGGCAAGAGGGGACAAGTGCTTAGGTCTTCCTGCTAGTGATGGGGAGCCTCGGCTGGGAGGGTCTGTCCACTCCCTCCAGCTAAGCAGTTTGGACACCACCATTGTCACCTAGTAAAGGGTTAGCTGAGCTGCATCATCTTGAAGAGACAGTGGTCCAGATCAAGTCCTTACAGGTTGACTAGCTTCTTAAGACTTGTTTCAAAAATTACTAGGGAGGAGTTCTCGTCCTGGCTTAGCGGAAATGAATCTGACTGGTAAGCATGAGGTTCGATCCCTGACCTCACTCCGTGGGTTAAGGATCCTGCATTTCCTGTGGCTGTGATGCAGGCCAGCAGGTGCAGCTCTGAGTCGACCCCCTAGCCTGGAACCTTTATATGCTGCAGGTGCAGCCCTAAAATGACCAAAAAAAAAAAAAAAAAAAGTAGGGAGGAGTTCCCATTGTGGCTGCAAGGGTTAAGAACCTGACAAGTGTCCATGAAGATGCAAGTTTGATCTCTGGACTTGCTTAGTGGGTTAAGGATCTGGTGTTGCTACAAGCTGTGGCATAGGTTGCAGATGTGGCTTGGATCCAGTGTTGCATGGCTGTGGCGTAGGCCATAGCTGCAGCTCTGATTCGACCCCTGACCCAGGAACTTCCAAATACTGTGGGTGATATGTTGCAGGTGCAGCCATAAAAGGAAAAAAAATTACTAATGAAGAAAAGTTTCCCCAAAGATGATTAACAGATTTCCCCCCACCTAGATGAATGTCTGACTTTCACAAGATTGAATAAAACAACCCTGCTCCTTTGGAGAAACATTCCACGGTGGGAGAAACATTCCACGGTGGCAGAAACCCTAGCTCTGTCCAACCACTTGTCCTTGATGGCTGACAGCAGCACAGCACTTTTTCCCTTTTTTTTTTGGTCTTTTTAGGTTTGCACCCGAGGCATATGGAGGTTCCCAGGCTAGGGGTCAAATCGGAGCTGCAGCTACCAGCCTGCATCACAAGCCACAGCAATGCCAGTTTGGAGCCTCCTCTGCGACCTACACCACAGCTCAAGGAAGTGCAGGATCCTCAACCCACTGAGCGAGGCCAGGGATAGAACCCTTGTCCACATGGATACTAGTCAGATTTGTTACCGCTGAGCCATGATGGGAACTCCCTATCAGCACTTTTTAAAAGAAGTTGTCATCTTTTTAAAATGATAAGAATCTAACCAATTCACAAGGAACTGACATGGAACACGAGCTCTTGGATGCAACTCAGTCCAGACTAACACCCCAAATGCAGACTTGGTTACAAATGCTAAGGAGACCTCCCTCCCCAAAACAAGTGAACTCTGGTCCACAGCCATCTTTGAACTGGCAGGTGCACATTATACTAGCACAATGTTGACCTGTATCATCATGCTGAGGAGCCACAATATACCAAAGTGCCTTGAATCATCAAAGAAACATGATACTTGGCCACATGCACGGCCTATGGAGCCCCAGCTGCCACCTAGAGAACCTTTAACTCCCTGCACCAGGCCAGGGATCAAACCCGCGGCTCTACAGGGATCCAAGCTGCTGCTGTCAGATTCCCGACCCACTGCGCCACAGCAGGAACTCCAAAGAGTTCTTACTTTTAACTCCTTATAGCTCCGATTCTCTAAAGATGATTCATTTATAGACGCTCAGAAGGCCCTTTAGAGCTTCGGGATGAAGCCGATGAGGACTCTTCCAGAAATGGGGACGAGGCTACCAAAAGTATTGTGACTAATCCTCTGATTACAAAAAATACCAGATTACCTTCCTTTCCTCAGATAGGATAACCTTTGACTTGTTCCTTGTCACCGTTGAGCTCCCATGATATCCATTCTGTGGATGAAAAACTAAGGCTGGGGAGGGTTAACTGACATCTGAGGTCACCAGCTGGCAAGTGACAGAGCTGGGCTCCACCCCAGTCTTTGACTCCTGGGAATGTTCATCCAGTGCTGTGGCGTTGGCTGTAATGGCAGCTTATATAATCCTAGTACTTCTTTTTTTTAAGGGCCGCACCAGCAGCATATGGAAGTTCCCAGGCTAGGAGTCAAATTGGAGCTGCAGCTGCCAGCCTACTCCACAGCCACAGCCACGCCAGATCAGAGCCTCATCTGTGGCAACACTGGATCCTTAACCCACTGAATAAGGCCAGGGATGGAACCTGCATCCTCATGGATACTAGTCGTGTTCGTTACTCCTGAGCCACGATGGGGACTCCAAGCCTAGTACTTCTAAACCTAGGATGCTGCTTTCCTGTGGATCTGGTCTGATTCTTTTTCTTCCACTAATGACAGCCCCAAATGAATAAACAAGCATTAGGAAGTACTTGTTTTGAGTGACAGGTGTTGAAAAATTAACCACTGCCGTGTTCCTCTGTAGCCACTGCTGCCTTCCCTCAATTACAGGTAAAATTTTTGTTTGTTTGTTTGTTTTTCCCTAGGCTCCCCTGTCACCCATGTGCCACCCAATATCAACCTTCCACTTGCACATCCAGTAAGGCCAGAGCCGTGGAACGCACAGCCCCGCTTCACACACCTCCCTCAGACCCCTGTGGGCGACACGAGGCCCGAGCTGCCTGCAGAGACCTGTCCCGAATTCTCGTTAAAATCTGCACCATCACCGAGGAGATTAAGGATGGGAAAGTCATTTCTTCTCACGAGCACGTGCAGCCTTGCTTCATCACCAGAACTGCCAAAGCCTAACATCTCAAGGTGATAAAAATGACCCTCATTCATGACAGAGAGACCAATACTTGTTCCTGCCAGGAAGGTTAAGAACTCCCCAATCCCTTAAGGTACTTAGTTTCTTGCTATTCATCGGGTCCCCATCGCTAGAGAGAAAAATCTTTTATTCTGTCTTTCCCTGAATCGCTGCTGCGAACACGGTAATCAGTGACATTTCTCTGGGAGCACATTTCCCATTGATCCGAGGTTCAGGCGCTGAATTGTGAGTGCCCGGGAAGGTGACCTACATCATCCACAGGTGACGGGCAGGTTTCTCTTGTGTTTATCCAGCCCTTGTTTACTTACGTTCCACATTCGAGCCAGTCAGACAAGTTTGAGGATTGTTCTTGGCCATGGCACAGGAAGGCGAACAGCTACAACCCTCCCTTCTAAACGCCTTCTTTGGATATAAAAAGAAGCCTACATGGGATCCACATGAACAGAGAAAAAGACCTTTAAGACTTTGTTTCCTTGAATCGCCCTGAGTCCGAATCTTGTTGAACTCTGTCGCCTCAATTACTTCCATCCTCACGCACACACATCACCTTCCCCCGAGCTATTTTGAATGATGTCCATGACCTTCAAATCTTTGTGGACCATGAGGCTCTCCAAATATTTTCATCGAGCTTCAGGAATTATTGTGGGGAGTGAAGCTCTAGTGTCTGAAAGAGATTGCACGGATCCTCTCATGAAATTTTCGCTATGTCTCTTTCTAGTCTTTAGGGCATAATATTTGGTTCTGATTGTTTGACCAGGAACATGCAGCTGGCACTCTCAAGGTAACCCTGATCCTCTCTCTCCCTGTGACAGATGACCATGAAAATATACTTTAGATGCCTGCTTCAATCTATCCATCAGAGACAAATGGACTTAATAGAGATACACACTTTGCAGAAAAGATATCATGAAAGTTGCTGCTCGCAAATACAAGGCACCATTTAGGTACCAGCCATTGCCAAAGCTTCTTCTTTTTAAAAAATTTTATTTTTTTATTAGAGTATAGTTGATTTCCAGTGTTGAGTCAATTCCTGCTGTACAGCTTAGTGACCCAGTCATACAAATATATACATTCTTTTTCTCATACTAGTAGGGTGGCAGAGTGTTTCAGTCAATCCCTCCAAAAATTATTTGACATTGACAGAGATTTTAGTAAATCATTCCAAGTCAAACCCAGAACGTGAAGTCAAAAAGTCCTGAAGCCCTATGCTTGCCACTTCCTAACCATGACCCTGGGTAAAACATTTAGGCTTCATCACATTTAATTTTCTCGTTTGTTTGTTAAATAAGGATCATGCCTACTTCACAGGGTTGTTGTGTAGATCAAACGCAATTGGCTATGGAATGCTGCTTCATACACTGAAAAGTACTCAACAAATTCTTTTTTCTTTTTATCAGAGTATAGTTGATTTACAGTGCTCTGTCCATTTCTGCTGCACAGCATAGCGGCTCAGTCATACATATACATACAATCTTTTTCTCATACCGTCTTCCATCATGTTATTTTTATATAAGCCCTGACCCAATTATGTCATGATTATCGCAGGTTAACATTCTTTCTCCATGAATTTAGTTCTCCAGTCATGATTTGGGAGTTTTAATAGTGTTTGGCTTTGGCGGAGAAAAAGAACAGAACAAGATCTTCCGCAATCAAACCCAAGCTCCAGTCAATAAAGCATTTTTGAAGTCTTAGCGTGTGTATCAGGTATCAGTTGATGGCAGATACCCACATCAAAGACCAAAGCATTGTTTAGCTCATGGCTTAGCCATCCACTTCCTACAGACAAGTAGCAACTTACACCAAGCAAATGGAATGTACAACTCCCAGAAGGATCTCTTTTCTATCAATAATCTCTTGTGCCCCTTGAATGCTCACATGCCCCACCACCACCCCTGTCAGCACTTAACTTGCATACTCTCTCAGAATGAAGGATGGAAATGTTCAAAAAGCATGGGGCTTGGACTCAGAAAACCTAAGACAGAATCTCAACCCAGTGTGTGCATATGTGTGCTTGAATAAAAGGGACCTAGCAATTTGGGTTCTGCCTGCTGCGTGCCTGAAGGATGAAATGGGATTATGCTGATGAAGGCTCTGGTCAGCTGTAAAATGCTGTGCAGAAGGGAGTTTCACTTCCTACACTGAAAACTAAGCCTAGGTCATTTCCTCCCACACCTTCTTCCTTTGTGTATGGTTCAGAGATGGTCCCCAGCGGACCCCATACACACCGTCAGCACTAACTGGGAAACCAATGGGTGAGAAGTCAGGGTTACTCTGTCTGCTCTGAGGTTTAATTCCAACAACACTGAGGGTTTAACAACCTCGCTGGACTCAGGCAAACCTCGGGCTGAGGCGGCAATGTCATTGTCAGCTTAGCCCAGAATCGGAACATCTTCCTCCTGCTCAGAGCAAAGCATCCCACATGTCTTCCACGATCAAAATAACTTATTGCAAACTGCATGGTGAAGAGGGAGCTGGGCTACTCAAAGGCTAATAGATATTCCAAGTATTTTCTCTATAGAAGGGAAGGTAGAACCATCTACTAGACCTTGCATATGAGTAGTCATACTTTTAAAGGTAACGGATTCTTGCCAGGAAGCTAAATCAGTATCCCATACAGCCACAGGAGGGAGGCAAAGGGTTTTACCCAGTTTAGCAGCTGTAGTAGAAAGGGGGCTGATGGAGAGGGCAATGGGGGGATTCAATAAAAGTAGAGCTGTAGCCCAGATCAAAAGACAACCATGAATCAGGAAATACCAGGTACTCCAAAGTCGGGGTTCAAGTCCCATGTCTTGAGGCTTCCTCACCGTGAGACCTCAAGCTGTTTATTGAACCTTTCTGGGACTTGCTTTCCCCATCTGCGAAATGGGACATGAG
>PVHT021183690.1:515931-538892 GCA_004024745.2 Catagonus wagneri | reverse complement strand
AAAAATCGACGTGGTTTGATGCCTTTTCGAGGCTTTCTTTTAGGTTCTGATGCTAGCTTGATAGATGACCTCACTTGCAGGCAGATCTTCCTCCACATATCTACCTACTTGTTTATAAAGTGGAGTTAATCAATAATAAAGATGTTAGTATTACTAGGGAGTCCCCATTGTGGCTCAGTGGGTTATGAACCCAGCTAGTATCCATGAGGATGAGGGTTAGATCCCCGGCCTTGCTCCGTGAGCTAAGGATCCAACGTTGCTATTGCTGTGGCACAGGCCGGCAGTCGCAGCACCAGTTTGACCCCTAGCCTGGGAACTTCCATATGCTGCAAGTGTGGCCCTAAAAAAGCAAAAGAAATAAAATTTAAAAATTTTAAAAATTAAAAAATAAATGTTACTTTCTCACTTCATCCTTACAATACTACCATGAAAGAGCTACCATTAATATTCCCATTTAAAAGATGAAGAGGAGTTCCCATTGCGGCGCAGCTGAAACGAACCTAACTAGTATCCACCAGGATTTGGGTTCAATCCCTGGCCTCACTGAGGGGTCAGAGATCCAGTGTTGCCATGAGCTGCGGTGTAGGTCACAGACGAGGCTCAGATCCTGCGTTGCTGTGACTGTGGGGTAGGAAGGCAGCTGTAGCCTGGGAACCTCCATATGCCATGGGTGTGGCCCTAAAAAGCAAGGAAAAAAAAAAAGACAAAGACACCAATAGAGAAGTTAGATGACTCCCCTGAGGAGTTATATATGCCACACACTAATAAGGCTGAATTTTAAGTTCTCTGATTTCCCTAGGGAAGTCAAAACAGCACCTGATACATTATACAATCAGTCTCCAAGAGTAGAAACCATTCACAGTAGCAACAGGTTATTCTCATCCCCTCAAAGCACCTTTCCCTGGCTTACTTGTCACTGCCTCTGGTGAGAAACCATTCAAGGAGTCTGTATGCCATTAGCACTGACCATTCTCTTTGTCTGGAAATTCACAGGCTAAGTGAATTTATTTTAAATTTTGTTTTACTGTGGTAAGAACATTCTACGTGCCATCTGTTCCCTTAAGAGATTTTTAAGTGAACGATTAGTTTTGTTATCTACAGGCACAAGGCTCTTCAGTAGATGCCTAGAATGGATTTATCTTATATAACTGAAATTTTATACTTATGGATTAGTAACTCCCTCCCTTTCCCCAGTTCCAAGCCCCTGGCAGCTACTATTCTATTCTTTGTTTCTATGACTTTTATTATTTAAGAGGTCTCATATAAATGGAATCATGCATTATTTGTCCTTCGGTGACTGGCTTACCTCACTTAGTGTAATGTTTAGCTATGTTGCTGGATATTGATGGAGCTCCTTCTTTTTCAAGGCTGAATAATATTTCTCTCTGTGTGTGTGATTCTGTTTTATCCACTCATCCACATTCATCCACCAATGAACAGAAGTGGTTGTTTCCTCCTCTTGGCTATTGAGAATAGTGCCACAATGAACATGAGAGTGCTAATAACTCTTTGAAAATTAGAAAGGTATTTTGGTGGCATCTAATAGCCTTTTTCAAACCAGAGATGGAGAAACTGCAACCCAGAGAGAAGGATGACTGGCCCATCACTACACAGTCAACGAGAGACTCCAGTGCCCTCTCTTCTACTTCTCACTCCCAGTCGAATCAGTGGTGGATGAGGATGTAGTGGACGGCTGGGGTTGGGTCTGATGGAAACAACCCTGGACCATACACGGCGACCTTCAGGTCTAGTTCTTAGGAGCATCACTTGACTTTGAGGACAGGGGGTACTCAACCAAGGATCTTTTTGATTTAATATCTTTAGTTTCCCTTACAAGCCCTGATGTTACTCACCCCACTGTCTAGTCTTCTGCATCTGCACATAGGAAATGACACCAGAAATAACATCCTCTAACTCCTTCTCTCTCTGTTTTCTTTTCAAAGTAATTAGATGTGATTGATAAGAAGATCTTTAACTTCTTCAGAAGATAATAATAGTACGTTGTTATTACTATAAATTCCCATAAGTTCCATTTATCAAATAATGAAGAAAAGTATCTTACTCATTGCCTGAGTAGGTTTATCCTAACTCTGTCTGCTTTGACTGAAAATCAAAATTTTGTAGTTCCCTAGTGGCCTAGTGGTTGAGGGTTCAGCATTGTCCCTGCTGTGGTTCACATTCGATTCCTGACCCTGGGAACTTCCACATCCTGTGGGCTCAGCCAAAAAAAAAAAAAAAAAAAAATGTTGTAATTAAAGATTTTATGATAAAAGGCATTTTAAAAGGAAATGCCCTCTCCAAATGAGAGAGAGGGAGAAAGAGATTAAAATTCAGGAGAAAAGGAAAGGGTCCCAGAAGAAAAAGGAGTACCACCTATGCTAGGAAGTTTCTAGGTTGAAGCAACCAGCGTCCATAAGACGGTGCTGTGGGTTTGTATCAGCACAAGCAAGCCTGGGATGAACAGTTGCAACACTGGAATCAAATGCCTTTTATAGGAAATGAATCTTCGGCTATTTGGTGGCTAGAAATAGCTGGCCAGGGTGTTCATGCATGATTCACAAGCTTCCTGGGAACAACCCACGCACACGGTTCAAATGGGAACAATCCTATTTGGCAAGATTGAAAAGGTCTATTTGATTGAATTACCATTTCAGGTGGAACATCATATTTGGAGGGCTTTCTTCTGCGCTGCTTTTAAGACATAGGCCCCCACTAAGAGACACATAAGAAAATATGTAACATGCCTCGTTTCCAAATAGCCTAATTAAGGTGGTGTCACCAGTAGCAAGGTTTCGGAACACGGTGTTGCTTTTTTTTTTTTTTGGTCCTCCTACTCTTCCTACTCTCCTCCTCCCCTCCTTCCCCTCTCCCCTTCCTCTCCTCCTTCCCCTCCTTCTCCCTCCTCTCCCCTTTCCTCTCTCTCCTCCTCCTTGCCCCTCCTCTCCTCCTCCCCCACCTCCTCCTCTTTCTTCTCTCTCTCTCTCTCTCCCCCTCCCTCTTTGTCTAGAACAATGTTAAAAAATCAAGTTAGGGAGCTCCCGTCGTGGCTCAGCAGTTAACGAACCTGACCAGCATCCATAAGGATGTGGGTTCGATCCCTGGCCTCTCTGAGTGTGTTAAGGATCCAGCGCTGCCATGAGCTGTGGTGTAGGTGGCAGATGCAGCTCGGCTCACGAGTTGCTGTGCCTGTGGCATAGGCTGGCTGCTACAGCTCCAATTGGACCTCTAGCCTGCGAACCTCAATATGTTGCAGGTGCAGCCCTAAAAAGACAAAAAAGAAAAAAAAATCAAGTTGGACATATTACTGGTAGCTGGAGAAAACATCTCGAGGCTAAAGTTTCTCTTCCTACTTCCCAGAAAGAGAGAGCATGTCTGGGGCTCCCATCTGTGTCTTTCTCTAAAGAACCACCAACCAAAAAAAAAAAAAAGAAAAAAAAATCAAGCAGGGTTTTACTCTAACGAGGGGCAAAATCGTTGTAATCTTGGCTCCTTAGGGTGACCCAGGTCACCTCGTAGGTGTGTGAGAGTTACTCTGGGGAGGATCGTACCCACTTACTTGAGATGCGTGGCCCTTGGAGAGGGCCTTCTGACCCAGAAGACCTAGAGAGAGGCCGTATTGACCCAGAAGACCTAGAGAGAGGCCAACCCTGGGGCTGAATTTCTCCAAATCCATGTAGTTGGTTGCAGAGAACCATCCGTGCCTAACTTTTATGTAACAGCAGAAATGTCTGTTCTCCACCTCTCAGTGGAGAGTAAGTGTTTGTCAATCCATTTCCCACTGATCCATCAGAAAAAAAATAACTCTGCCCTCCTCTTCTGCCTCCACAGCCTGAAAGACCACCCTTCCCCATCCTTCAGCATGGTTTTTGTGGGTGCCGGGCGAAGTCTCACAGTGGAAGGCAAATAAAAACTACAACCCATCTGAGAGGACTCTAACTTGAGCACAAAAAGGAGGCTAGGACAAAAATTCAGAACAAGTGAGCCCTACTAAGGCATTAGAAAAAGCCAGAAGAGAATGTTGGCCATCTCTGGTCAAGAAATAGATTCACATGCTGATTAAGAACAGATACTTGAGGCTGGACCAGCCGGTCTGATTCCCAGCCCTGCCACCTACCCTGAGACCTTGGGCAAGTGACAACTTCTCCATCTCCACTTCCTCATCTTTAAAATGGGGTTTTAAATAGCATCTACTTCACAGGGTTGAGATGATGACACTGGTAAATGCACGCAAAGCCCTAAAAACACGCCTGGCATGAGGTAACATCAAGAGTATAATTTCATCGTGCTGCTTTGAAAAGCTCCCATGCAATTGGCAAAACACTCGCACTTGAGCTGATGAGGTATTTCACTCAATCTGACAATGGCCTTGAAAGCCATCCTGATAACAATTAGGATGGAATTTTTTTTCTTTTGCTTTTTCGGGCAGCACCCATGGCATATGGAAGTTCGCAGGCTAGAGGTAAAATCAGAGCAGTAGCCGCCAGCCACAGCCACAACCACAGCAATGCCAGATCCAAGCTGTCTCTGTGACCTACACCACAGCTCACGGCAACACTGGATCCTTAACCCACTGACCGAGGCCAGGGATCGAAACTGCCTCCTCATGGATACTAGTCAGATTCATTAACCACTGAGCCACGATGGGAACTCCAGGGTGGACTGTCTTTTATTTTAGTTTTAATAAAAATTATGCATAGTGATACATAAACGTCACAAAATGATTGCCACACATGGGTTCAACTCTTTTGCTTTCCAGAATGTTACGGTACTCAGCTGGCAAAAACCTCCCCATAATATGCCAGCCTTCATACTTTGGCAGCCAGTAGGAAGAAGACAGCCCAGGAAGAGGAGAGAGAAGAGTATGAAGCCAGCCATATAAATAGGATCATTTTTGTGAACAGGGCAGTTCGTGAAGGACTGGTAGCTCTTCTCCTGGTACAATAGCTGTTACCCTTGACTCTCAGGGCCCCAGTGTTCCCTGGAGTCAGGTTATGGGCTCAGCAGATAAAGCATCAGGAAGGCTCCTACAAAACTCTCAGAATTAATAATAGTAATACGGCCAATAGACAAACAAAACGGTTAGATCTGTGCAGAAGCCACGAGCCCTCCTGTGGCCAAAAAGTACAAAGAAGAGTGCTACTTGTACTCAACTAAAGGTCTTTTGAATACCATTCGTCAGACCCGGCCAAGTGCTTTGTATGGATTAGCTCACTCAATCTCAAAACAAGCCTGTAATACCATTATTATTCCCAGTTTACTAATAAATGAACTGAGGCTTACAGAAGTTAACTTGCTCAGAATCATATGGGCATTAAAGGGTCAAGTAAAAATGTCAACAAATTTAAGTCTTCTCCACTCTAAATGGCCTGATCTTACTCACATTTGACAATACAATACCTATAGCCCAATCAAAGGCGTAGATGGTTAAAGATATAACGTGTTTGTCATGGGGTTCAGAAAAAGGGGAGCCCCAAAAGCAACTCAATGATTTTTTTGTTTTGTGTTGTTTTGCTTGTCTTTTTAAGGCCACACCCATGGCAAATGGAGGTTCCCAGGCTAGGGGTCGCCATAGCCACAGCAACACCTTATCCTTAACCCACTCAGTAAGGCCAGGGATCAAACCCAGGTCCTCATGGACACTAGCTGGGTTCGTTACCACTGAGCCACTATGGGAACTCCAACTCGATGATGTCTATAAACAGCCCAGTCCAGGAGGGAGTGACACTGAACACCATCACAGCATGGAGTGTTGGAGGCATTCCCGAGGTCTCATTCTTGAGACCCCACATCTCTCTTCTGAGTTCATTTTGCCAAACAAATTCCATGTCACAATGTGTTTTCTTAGATACTCAGGTACAACAACAAAAGAGATGCCCTGAGAAGCAGATGGGAACCTTATGGCTGTAGCGTGGATCATCTCTCGATTTTAAATTAACACATTAGCATTCTGGCTCACTCATTGGGCACTCAACAGTTAGGATACTGTAAGTATCCTAAACTCCCCTTTGCCACGTAACACACAGGTTCTAGGTATTAGGAGACAGACATCTTTGGGGAGCCATTATTCTGCCTCTCATACTTGCCTACAATTAAGTGTGTGTGTTGGGGGGGGGGGGAGAATCTCCTGTATCATCTCCTAAAACACCAAGACCAAACCTGGAGATGGATGCATATAAAGTCATGAGTGTTTAAGTAAAGTTTCAACATGAAATCAAGTTTCCGTATTGTACTTCAAGCCTCAGGGAATACAACTGACCTAAATATAGTATATATTCAGGCTTACATCTTAACTAATGGTTTGAAGATGTAAACACATTCATAACCCTCTGGGGATCATCTTTTTAGAGGAATAATAATAACCATGAACACTGACTGAGTACTTCCCATGTGCCAGACAAAGTGGTCAGTGTTCTCTACCTGCAGTTGCTGCACTGCTCATTTTACAAAGGAGGAGCCTGAGGCATGAATCACTCTAAACTTAAATCAGAGTCACACGCATAATTAGTACCAAAGCCAGGATCCAAACCTAGGACTATTTGACTCCAAATCCTGCACTTTGAATCATTGTGCAAAACCACCTCTTCCTTTTTAACCACTCTACACATGGCAAGAATGTATTCCCTAACTGAACTGTTATGATTTTAATTTTAAAGAAAAAGGACAGCTAGCTGGAATGATGCTGTCCCTCCAGCCAGCTTGCCCACTCCTGCCTGACCTCTCGTCTAATTCTGGGAATAAAAGGAAAGAACAAAGAGGGAGAGAAAGAAAGAGTCATGGTCCAGGCAGGAAGTGAAGAAGACAGAGAGATGGGGGGGAAAGAATGGAAGTGAGATCTAACAGCAGGCACTGGGAGGTGACTTTTACCTGCTCCAAAGAAAAAGGACAAATTCAAGCCTCCCTAGGGAAGTTGGTTCACTGCTCCACCCTACCTCGAACCCCAGGTATTACAACATATTGTGACATATGGGATGTTCTGGTAACCTCAGAGTAGAAATAGCATCCACTGTAAGATACAAAATAACTTTAAATAGATAAGCTGGAAGAAGTAAGAATAAAATATACCAATCAAAGAAATTGGGAATTATACATGGGATATAATCTATATAGAAAAGCGAGACGTATGGTGCAAATGACCCTATCTACAAAACAGAAACAGACTCACAGGTATAGAACAGACTTGCAGTTGCCCAGAGGGAGGGAGGAGGGAGGGGGATGGGTTATAGATACAAACTATTATTTAGAATGGATCAGCAATAAGGTCCCCATATAGCACAGGGAACTACATCCAGTCTCTTGGGATAGACCATGATGAAAGGTAACATGAGAAAAAGAATGTATGTATACATATGACTGGTCACTTTGCTGTATAGCAGAAATTGGCACAACACTGTAATTCAACTACACTTTAACATAAAAAAATATGAGAAAGAAAGACTTTAAAGTTATCCAGGAGAGAGTTCCCATTGTGGCTCAGCGGGTTAAGAATTCCACTAGTATCCATGAGGATGTGGGTTTGATCCCGGGCCTTGCTCAATGGGTTAAGGACTGGGGGCTGCTGTGAGCTGTGGTATAGTAGCAGATGTGGCTCAGATCTGGCATTGGTGTAGGCTGGCAGCTGCAGCTCCAATTTGACCCCTAGCCTGGGAACTTCCCTATGCTGTGGGTGCAGCCCTAATAAGAGAAATAAATAAATAAATAATAAAAGGTACCCAGTTGATATTGAAGTAAAGTCTATAGATTTAGAGCACTCTATAAAAAATGTACGTAACTTCCCAGCAAACTGGATCCAAAGCCAGTATGCTATAGGTTTGTTTTGCCTGACCAAAAGAGACTATTCTTGTTATTTCTTATCTTTTTGATAAAGAGGTGGGAGGTGATACCTCACTGTGGTTTGGAGCTGCATTTCCCTGATGACTAGTGATGTAGGGCATATTTTCACATGCTTGTTGGCCTTCTGTGTGTCTTCTTTCGGAAAATGCCAGTTCTGGTCCTCTGCCCATTTTTTAATCAGGTTGTTGAGTTGTGCAAAATAGAATATTCTAACAGCTCACACACACACACAACAAATGCGTTTTAATAACAGCACTACTGAGCCTTTTTTTCCTTCTGCACATATTTATCTTTTCTTTCTTTTTTTAAATTGAAGTATAGTTGACTTTCAATATTATACTAGTTTCAGACATACAGCACGGTAATTCAATATTTAGAATATACTCTATACAAAGTTACTGACTATATTCTCTGTGCTGTACACCTGTGAGACTTATTCTATAGCTGGTAGTTTGTATCTCTTAATGTGCATCAACAAAGGAATGGCTAAAGAAGATAAGGTCTAAATATGATGTAATTTTACTGAGCCATAAAAAAGAATGAAATCTTGCCATTTGCCACAGCACGGATGGACCCGGAAGGCATTTATACTTAGATAAGCCAAAGAAGGACAAGTACTCTTGTGCTTCCACTTAAATGAGGAATGTTTTTAAAAACCAAATAAATAAACAAATGTAACAAAACAGAACCACTGAACATTTTTTATGTGCAATGCCGGGATTTTCCAATTTAATTCCCACAATAACCCAATCAATCAGGAGTGAGGTTTCTTTTTTATTCTTTTATTTCTTTTTCTTATTTTTCTTTTTAGGGCGGCATCTGCGGCATATGGAAATTCCCAGGCTAGGAGTCAAATTGGAGCTGCAGCTACCAGTCTACACCACAGCTCGTGGCACCGCTGGATCCTTAACCCACTGAGTGGAGGCCAGGGATTGAACCTGAATCCTCATGGATACTAGTCTGGTTCTTAACCCACTGAGCCACAGTGGGAATTCCCAGCGGTGAGTATTAATCTCAGTTCACATTTGTGGAAATGGAGGCCTGAGGGGTTGGGTAGCAGAGAGTAAATCAGAATTTGAACTTAATGCTGGTAACCAAAACATGCATCAGCGTAAATTTAGGCTGACCTTTACACGGACTTTGTTTAGAACATGAGAGAGGACAAAGTGAGACAAAGAATGTGTATGTATATATGGACGGCTGGGTAACTTTGCTGTATAGCAGAAATTGACAGAACATTGTGAATCAACAATAATAAAAAATTTTTAAAGAAAATATAAACATTTGCAATTAATTTTTTTAAATTCATCTAGAGACAGAAGGATGCTTTTTGTATTAAGATATTTAGCTAGGCAGATCTTTCTCCTTTCACTGGTTTAATTCTTTTATCTATAAAGAGTCCATCATAGAGTTACCGGCTCAAGAAACAAGATCCTTGAACAAAAAAATACTTTAGCAAAATATATGATGACTTTCTGTCAAAAGAGCATACTGATTAGAATATTATCAGGTATGCATAGTTAAAGATAGCACAATAAACACTATTTCTTATATAATACTGTAGGCTAGATGAATGCAGCATATGCTTACAATGGATGCTATAAGAATCGATAACAGGGAGTTCCCATTGTGGCTCAGTAGATTACAAACCCAGCTAGTATCCATGAGGATGCAGATCCGATCCCTGGCCTTGCTCGGTGGGTTAACCATCCAGCATTGCTGTGAGCTGTGGTGTAAGTCACAGATGCAGCTCAGATTTGGCATTGCTGTACGCTGTGTCATAGGCCAGCAGCTGCAGCTCCAGTTCAACCACCAGACCAGGAACTTCCATATACTGCAGGTGCAGGCCTAAAAGGAAAAAAAAAAAAATCAATAATAAATTGAATTTACTCCAAAGTCGTCTTCTTCTGGGCAGAAAGCTAATTAATACCGTGCTACTCTTCTAATATCTCTGCACATTTCTCTAAATCAATTCTTCTACCAGAAAAAAAATAAAATAAAATAAAATAAATAAACACCCATTTTCTTGCTCCTGCACAGGTATAATAACCTCCCAGCTGACCCCCAAACATTCACCACTGATCTCATTAATTCTCCACAAGGCAGCCAGGGTTATCGTTTTAAAATGCAAATATGACCACTGCATGGCAGGCACTCCCCTGATTAAAATCATTCTGTGGTTTTCCATAACTCTCATACGGAAGATCAAAATACTTAGCAGAGTTGAGAAATCCCGGAACAACCAGCACCTGTGTGCATTGTCAGCTCGTCTCATCCTACTTTACCCCTTGCTCTCTATGCTCCAGCCACTTAAACTGAGTAGTCAATAAATATTTGTTCAATGAATGAATGGGTGGATAAAAAAAGCATACAATACCTTAAGTTTTTTTTTTTAATAGGAAGCAATATTTTGGCAAATGAAACACAATAAATAAATGGTCGAATTTTAGGCACCAAAAACTGCCAAATAAGGAGGAATCCTGATGCGCAAGGACCTTCCCATAGGTCATCTTGAGAAAGAAGAACAAAGCAGGAGGTATAATACTCCTTGACTTCAAACTATACTACAAAGCTACAGTAATCAAAACAGTGTGGTTCTGGCACCAAAACAGGCAGGCACGTGAATCAGTGGAATAAGACAGAGAGCCCAGAAACAAACCCATGCACTTATGGTCAATTAATCTACAACAAAGGTGGCAAGAATTTGCCATGGGGGGAAAGTCTCTTCAATAAATAGTACTGGGAACACTAATCAGCTACATGCAAAACAATGAAACTGGAACATTTTTTTCACATGATACACAAAAATAAAACTCAAAGTGGATTAAAGACTTGAGTGTAAGGCCTGAAATCATAAAACTCCTGAGAGAAAAGAGATGCATTGCTCTCTGTGACATTTGTCTAAGCAATATTGTGGGGGCGGGGGATTGTCTATCTCCCCAGGCAAAAAGCAACAAAAGCAAAAATAAACAAATGGGACTATATCAAGTTAAAAAGCTTTTTCACACTGAAGGAAACATCAACCAAACGAAAAATCAGCTTACTGAATGGGAGATGTTTGCAAATGATATATACCTTATAAGGAGTTAATATCCAAAACATACACCAAACTTGTACAACTCAACATCAAAAAAACAAGAAATCCAATTAAATGAGCAGAAGACCTAGAGAGAATTTCTCCCAAGAACACATACAGATGACCAACTGACACATGAAAAGACGTTCAACATCACTAATTGTCAGAGAAATGCAAATCAAAACCACAGTGAGATATTACGTCACACCTTTCAGGTGTCTATGATCAAAAAGACAAGAAATAGTAAGTGTTGGAGAGGATGAAGAGAAAAGGTCTTCCTCGTGCACTGTTGGCGGAAATGTAAATTGGTGCAGCCACTATGGAAAACAGTATGCAGTTTCCTCAAAAAACTAAAAATAGAACTACCGTATGCTAGCAATTACACCTCTGGGTATTTATCCAAAGGGAAAAAAAACACACTAATTTGGGGATGCAAACTATTATATTTGGAATGGATGGGCTATGGGATCCTACTGTACAGCACAGGGAAATTTGTGTGATTAGGTCACTTTGTTGTACAATAGAACTTGACGAAACACTGTAAATCAACTATACTTTAATAATAATAACATTTTAAAAAGAAAAGACATAGGCACTTCAATGTTCATTGTAGTGTTACTTACAGTAGTCAAGGTATGGAAGCAACTTAAGTGCCTATCAACAGATAAGAAGATGTGGCATATGTGATATGATACACGGAATATTAGTCATAAAAAATTAAATCTTGCCATTTGCCACAACATGGATGGACCTAGCGGGTATGCTGCTAAGCGAAATAAGTCAGAAAGAGAAAGACAAATACTGTATGTTTTCATGCATATGTGGAATCTAAAATAAACATAACAAAACAGAAACAAACTTAACAAAACAAAGAACAAACTGATGGTTGCAAGAGAGTAGGAGAATCAGAATATGGGTAAAATGTGGGAAGGGGAATAAGAGGCACACACTACCAGTTATTAAAAAAAAAAAAAAAACAGTAAGTCAGAGTTCCCATTGTGGCTCAGCACTAACGAACCTGACTAATTTCCGTGAGGATTCACATTCGATCCCTGGCCTTGCTCAGTGGGTTAAGGATCTGCTGTTGCCATGAGCTGTGGTGTAGGCTGAAGACACAGCTCAGATCCCATGTTGCTGTGGCATAGGTGCAGGTGGGCAGCTACAGCTCTGATTTGACCCCTAGTCTGGGAACCTCCATGTGCCACAAGTGCAGCCCTGAAAAGACAAAATAATAATAATAATAAAATTTTAGTAACTTTATATGATGCATAATCCATAAAAACATCAAATCACTCTACTGAATACCTGAAACTAATATAAGTCAACTGTACTTCAATTAAAAAAAAAATCTTCTGCAAATTGCATGAGATGACATCTAAGCAAACCAATACCATAATTACTCAAAACGCCTCCTTAAATGGCAAAAGAAAGTCACACCAAGTAGGCACCTAAGCTAATGTGTGGATTAATTCAAGGATTATCAGTGACAATGGCCTTTGTACAAGGGATTTACTTGATTACTTATCATGCTCTTCGGATTAATAAGAAGAAGAAAAGAAGAGTGAAATCATGTCAGTCTTGCACCAACACTCCCCACCCACCATCAAGGATCTGTTTTTCTTCCGTAGCCTTAAATGAACAAGGTCACACCAACAGACCTGGTGGCATGCCAAAGCCTGCCCCAAAGGACCTGAAAGAGCTTCCTAAAGCCAGATTTAAACCAGACTGTCCTGGCACTCCTTTCAAAGAAGTCACCTGGCTGGCAGGTCATTTACCTTCTTGGATAGGTTTAGTGTCAGCTGGGAAAGGAAGTCAGAAGAAGGGAGGAGATGGGCCTCCTTTGCCAAAGGTGACTGTGATAAATGAAATTCAGCTCCCAACATCGTGGGAGAGGCCCACCCATCCTTCCCAAGCTCCATGCTGAGGTACTGAATGACAAAAATGCCATTCAAATGATGGTGACTTCACCGATCAAAGGTGAAAGATCCTGACAAACAGGAAAATGATCATGCTAAATGGCCCTGTCTCCCTGAGAACCAGCCACTCTGAGTTCAAGGTGCAGACAGGTAAAGATGGGTGTTCTCAGCACCCCCAGAACAGACCCTCTCATGACACACTGTAACATCATTGGGCAGAGTACTGAATTTGCAAACAAACAACCCCCTCCCCATCCATAGATGGAAGGAACATTGAAGGCAAGGACTATGTCTTATTAGTCTACAGTCACAGAATCAGAGCACTTCTAAAATAAACTCACTTAAGATAATTAAGTGAACTAAATTAGAGGGTTCTAATACTAAGTATTTGTGATTATGGACCTTAACCAATAATGGAATCAGAAAATACACACACACACACACACACACACACACACACAGTTTGGGATAGGACAAAAAAGGTGATAAAAATATTTAAACCCAGCCAGCGATGTGTAAATAATAAAGTAGAAAATAAGGAGTTCCCATTGTGGCTCAGCGGGTTAAGAAATCAACCTAGTGTCCCTGAGGATGCAGGTTCAATCCCTGGCCTTGCTCAGTGGGTTAAGGATCCTGGGTTAGTGCAAGCTGCATCGTAGGTCATAGATGGGGCTCAGATCTGGTGTTGCTGTGGCTGTGGTGAAGGCTCCAGCTGCAGCTCCCATTCCACCCCTAGCCTGGGAACTTCCATATGCTGCAGGTGCAGCACCCCCCACTCCCACCAAAAAAAAGGAATAAGAGAGTTCTAAAACAATAGAATGAATACTGCTGCTGGTCCTCACTCCACTATTAACTAGCCATGGGCCCTTATCAGAAGTATTTCCTTTCTTTTGTTTCCTGTCTGTAAAATGATGGGAATGAGACAGATGATAAGTATGTTCATTTCAAAGTCCAGTAGTATGTTCCCAGAATACATAAAGATCCTAAACATTTTATTATTAACTAGAGGCCAAGAGAAAGAAGGAAACTTTAAAGTTTTACATCACTGGATCCTAACCTTTTCTATTTATATACTCCTTTGAATAGTTAACGGAAGTTACAAATGCCCCCTGAAGAATAAACACATGAACATAAATTCTGCACATAGATTTAGAGATTTTACTAACCTCCTGAAGTCTATCCACTGAATTCCAAGTTTAAAAAAAAAAAAAAGCAACATCTTAAATAGAAGCATTGTCTTGTTTTTCAGTTGGGAATTTTTCGCAATGCAAACAGAAGATACAAGAGCCTAAGCATCCATAATCAAGTAAGGTACATATAAGGCATTTTGTTACAGCACGTATACTAGGAATTATACAACACTTCCTATGAAGTATTCTTGCCAAAAATGCCACATCTGAATCTAATAAAGTCATTCAAGCTAACCACCACCTTACAAGAAAAGCAAGAGCTAGAGGAACAAGTTAAAAAATACCACAGGGATGCAATCAGCCAAATCCAGACTTTGGGAAATTCCACAAGACTTATCTTTCATTTCCATCAATTCTTTCTGACACTATTACCTGGGACCCCTTGCTCCTTCCCAACAATAAATGTTCCCTAAATATCTACTCTGTTGGAGAGCTTACATTTTTTTTTAATTTTATTTTATTTTTATTAGTATATAGTTGATTTACTATATTGTGTCCATTTCTGCTGTACAGCACAGTGACCCAGTCACTATTTTTTAAGTGCACCTGCCACAGTTATCCTTCTTTTTCCTCTCGTTTTTAACCCAGTCTATTCCACAATATCCACTGCTTTATATTCTGCCCAAGACCAAAGTTAAGAAACATTGATGGAGGGCCAGTCGCAGCCCTCTATAAACTGGTAGTATTGAGAAATTAAAGATGAGTCATCCATAGCTGGACCTTTAACCTTCCCTACAGTTAATGACAGTTACCTGTGGCCAGGACTCTCTTCTGATCCCTGATACACCCACGTACAACCCCATTCATCTACTCACCACCAACCTCTCCTGCAAAACCGTTCCTTTTTAGGGATGACATCTTAGGATATCAGAAAGATGAAACTACTGTGAAAATTAACACATCTTTTTCCTGGAAAGTCATACAAATAAGAACAGTTTAGATGTCAAACAATTTGAACTCCATAGAAATAGCACCAAAAAAATTGTTTTTTCATGAAAACCTATCACAGATGAAATGCTTAACGATCAAAAGGAAGAGTAAATGTTGGCCCTGTATTGAGAGCACAGTTGAGCCTTTATCCATTGAGTTCTTTTAAACCAATTTAAAAATAAGCGCAGCAAATTGCAGTCGACCTACCTAAAAGCAGAAAACTGCACCAGCAGTTCTCATTGTGGCTCAGCGGGTTAAGAACCCAACTAGTATCCATGAGGATGCGGGTTCAATCTCTGGCCTCGCTCAGTGGGTTAAGGATCTGGTGTTGCCATGAGCTGCGGTGTAGGTCGAAGATGCAGCTTGGATCTGGTGTTGCTGTGGCTGTGACGTAGGCCGGCAGCTGCAGCTCCGATTCAACCCCTAGCCAGGGAGCTTCCACATGCCGCAGGTGCGACCAAGAAAAAAAAAAATTGTAAAATTAAAAGAATATGATAAAAAGCTTTTTTTTTCTTTTTTGTCTTTTCTAGGGCCGCACCCGCAGCATATGGAGGTTCCCAGGCTAGGGGTCTAATCGGAGCTATGACCGCTGGCCTGCGCCACAGCCACAGCCACGCAGGATCTGAGCCACGTCTGCAACCTACACCACAGCTCATGGCAACACCGTATCCTCAACCCACTGAGCAAGGCCAGGGATCAAACCTGCAACCTCATGGTTCCTAATTGGATTCATTAACCACTAAGCCACAACGGGAACTCCTATGATGAAAGTTTTAAAATCCTATAGAAAACATAACTGATGTGAATTCATTTTAGTTTCTTATTTGTCAACTAAATTTTCTTTTTATTTTTTTTTCCGCTCTTTCTTTTTTGGTCACCCCACAGCACATGGAGTTCCAGGCCAGGGACTGAATCCTTAGCCCACTGTGTGAGCCAATGATCGAACCTTCTTCCTGGCATGGCAGAGACGCCACCAATCCCCTTGCACTGCTGCGGGAACTTCTGTCAACTAAATTTTTTAACTAACTTAATTCTTCCAAAATGGAAAAAATTATATAAGGTCATTTTCCTAAAATTATTTTAGTCATCATATGTCTACCAATATAAACAGAGCGAATCTGGAATAATGTTCACCAAATTTTACCAATGGCTGTTTGTGTGGTGAAATCAGCTTTTATTTTTTTAAAGCAATCAGGATATTTTTTGTACATTTCTTTTAAATTTTGTTATTAAAGTATAGTTGATTTACAGTGCTTCTTCAATTTCTGTTGTACAGAAAAGTGCCCGAATCACACACAGTTCCCTGTGCTGTACAGTAGGGCCCCACTGCCCATCCATTCCAAATGTAACAGTTTGCATCCAAAAACCCCCTGAAGTGCCCGTCCAAACCACCACTCCACCAGGAACGAAAATTTTTTTTAAAAAAAGCTTTTTTTCTTATGCTTTCATATATATTACTCAAAAAATTTTTTCTTTTTATGGCTGCACCTGCAGCATATGGAAATTCCCAGGGTAGGGTTCAAATCAGAGCTGCAGCTGCCAGCCTACAGCAGAGCCTACAACATAGCCACGGCAACACGGGATCCAAGCCATATCTTTGAACTATACCACAGTTCACGGCATCTCCAGATCCTTAACCCACTGAGCGAGACCAGGGATCAAATCCTCATCCTCGTGGAGACTATGTCAGGTTCTCAACCTGCTAAGCCACGATGGGAACTCCCTCAAATTTTTAGTAACAAGCAAGTATCATTTTTACAAACAAATAAAAACCCAGGATTTCTTCTAAAAGCCAGTGGAATTCTACATACCGGAAGTTACAAGGAAAATCATTACATGATGATTTTAGAAGAGATGACTTCTCCCAAGTCCTCTCAAATCTCACCAGCAATTTTTTCCCTCCCCGGTCCTGCTCCAATACTAGCAATATTTTTGCTCAAGGTTGCTCTTATAAACCCAGACTCCCACATACCGATATAAAATGGTGCATGAGCCAAATTCATGGAACTAAGAAGTCACTGCCACTCAGACCCGCCTGAAATGAGCAGGGCAATGATTGATTCCACTGGAGATGCTCGAGAGAGTTTCAGGAAATGGAGCACAGCCCGGCCCCTGCACATCCTACGGACAGATATTCTCATTTGTGATGCCGGGTCCACGGGAACACAAACCTGAGCCGACCCCAGCCTTGAGTCAAAAAAATGAAGAGGACGCCTCCATGTCCATCAGAATGCCACTTGCCACCACACGTCTAAACAAGTCTCCCTGGTTCCCTCATCTGTTCTCTTTTCATCTGTCTCCCTTCTGTCTTTCTTTCCTGTTTGGAGTGGAAAGTGATCGTAAAACACTTGCAAAGGGCACTCCCTCTGAGTCTTGACAGACTCTTGCCATTTCACACACAGTGAGATGAGAAAAATCCAGAGGACTTTTGCCAAGTTTTGTTGCCAGGGCAGACAAAGCAGGGCTGGTGTGCTTTAGCTGTAATTAGGAATTATTTTGCCTTTATGGCTGGCTGGTTCACCCCTGGGAGAGGCTTTTTCCTACTTTCTGGTTTTACAGCTCACACTCCTAAAAGAGGCAGGAGGTGATGGCATCAGAGGACCTGAGTTAAAATCCTGTCTCTAAAGTTCGTGATTGAGTTCACACAGACATTTATGAAATGCCTATTAAAAGAAAAGGGGGGGGGCAGGCTCTGGTGTTTGAAAGATGGAAGACAAAATCCCTGCTTTGAAAAAGCCTGCAGCCCCGTAGGAGTGTAACAAATGCGGTATAATGTAGTCAGTGAAAGAGGGAGGATGGACTTGGGTCCAGGTGGTGGCAGGACCCAGCTGGGAGGCTCCCAGGTTTCTCCTCTGAGGTGGGGATACCAAGTGGTCTGTGTCTCTGGAGGATCTTCCAACTCCTACAGGAAAATTCAGAAACCTGCCGTGGATAGAGGTGACCCTGGAACTACGTCGTGAAGGCAGGGGGTGGGGCGGGCACAAGCGTGGCTTTCCAAGCAGTGGAAACAGCCCAGACCTAGACCGGAACACCTGCAAGTCCCCCCACTGAGTTACATTACATGTGCACATCAGCTCTGCATCATTCAACGCCTTGAGCCCCTGATCCATAAACTGAGAAGAGTAACTCCTGCCTGGCTGTATCAGGAGTTCTCGAGTGGATTAAATGAAGACTATCAAAGGGCCGCGGAACCTGGGAAGTCCCATTATCACCATTACAAAAGTGTGGTGCAGGACTCCATCAAGATGCGACTCAATGATAACCGTGCTATGCGGCAGAAACAGCCCCGCCCTGGCTTGGCCTCCGATCCTCCATCTGTCCTCCGGCCATCCCCCTCCCCCCTGGGCCCCACAGGCCTCCATGGTCCTTGGCTGTAAAACGGGCGACTTGGATCCAGGAACACTGAAGTCCCTTCCCAAGGCTGCCGTTTTATTCCTGAGTCCCCTTTAAATCGCGTTGACAGCAAGCAGCACGTGGCTCTCCCGCCCCCAGAGTATTTCTGTCTTCATTCCTAACCTTTACCTTGGCAGACAAAGCATAAGACTCATTGAGCACGTTAGACAACCCCTGGCACATTTTCTGTTTTCCTCTGTTCCCTCTGCAGGTCACAGACAACACCGAACCCAGCTTCCCCGGGGCTCAGCCGGACAGGGAGGGCGGCCACCGAACAAAAGCTGCGTGCCTCCCAGGGGCTGAGCGAAGTCCTGGGCACCGGCTGGGGTTGTTTGGTTTGGAGGTGTGCTGGGATGAAAGGCACCCTGGAAGTGGAAGGCTCGGCCATTCATTCATTAATTATAATTGCGGGTTTGTTGTTCAGGACGATTCCTTTGAACTTACTTTCCCTCCAACAGTGATGGGCGACAGAGGCATCAGATATTCAGAACAGGCTCCATTTCCTCAGCACGAGTATTTTTTACTCTAGGGCCTGAGGCTCTGTTCTGATCTGGCTCTTCCTTTGTCCGCTCCCCCCCCCCAATTGCTTTAGAGCTGGAGTTTGTTTATTGGGGGGGGGGATCTTGTGTGTTTAATGTATACTTTTTAAAAGGAAATCTCTGCTACACCAGAGCAAAGATTTGGGGACTTTAATTACACCCTTTTCAGGGAAATGGGCAGTGGAAAAAAACCCATGGCAAGATTAGAAAGACACCTGAGACGAACACCCACCTAAGGTCGCGGGCCACACCTCCGGGTCACAACTGCAAGGGAGGCGCGTGCACACGGGTGTGCCGATGCCGCTCCGAACAACAACAGTGTGTGTGAAGGCCCAGGGGCGCTTAGGGATTGACCAAGAGGAAACACGTGTTGCACAATGATAGGATCTTGTTGGTACAGTTGTCAGAGAAGGGAACTCCCACAGCAAAGGGCATAAAACCATCCAGGGCAGTCCGGGGCGGCTCAGTTTTGCGGTGTCAGGGAGCGGACCAGAGCCCAGCCCTGCCCCGGACACAGATGGGACCATGAGCTCCGGTCACAGCTTCAGCCAGACCCTCTCAGGCTCCCTCCAGGGCGCAGCAGGTGGCCGGGCCCGGCCAGGGAGCTTCCCCCGGGCTCCCAGTGTCCACGGTGGCGCAGGGGGTGTCCGCATCTCCCTTTCCTTCTCCTCGCCACGGAGCTGTCCACCCCCAGGCGGGTCTTGGGGGTCTGGAAGGGGCAGCTCCCTCCTAGGCGGAAATGGGAAGGAGATGATGCGGAACCTCAATGACCGCCTGGCCTCCTACCTGGACAAGGTGCGTGCCCTGGAGGAGGCCAACGTGAAACTGGAAAGTTGCATCCTGAAGTGGCATCAGCAGAGAGATCCTGGCAGCAAGCGAGATTACTCCCAGTATGAGAAAAGCATCAGCCACCTACAGGAGCAGGTAAGATTCTGGGTGACCTGGAACTTGAGGCTGGGGCAGGGGAACCGGGTGGCTGGGGCTGCATTTCCAGAGAACCCGCGGGAGGAGAAATCCACAGATTTCTATCAGTAGAAAAGACAACTAAAGACAACTTCCAGGAAAGGGAGCCAAAGAGCTTCAAGTAGTCATGAACAAAGGTATTCAAGGATAATTTCTTAGCATACCTTAAATTTGGACATGGGGACTGCTGTCATGATTCAGTGGAAACGAATCTTTCTAGCATCCATGAGGACACAGGTTCGATCCCTGGCCCCGCTCAGTGGGTTAAGGATCCGGCGTTGCTGTGAGCTGTGTAGGTGGCAGACACGGCTCAGTTGCTGCATTGCTGTGCCTGTGGCGTAGGCCAGAGGCTACAGCTCCAATTCAACCCCTAGCTTGGGAACCTCCATATGCTGCAGGTGTGGCCCTAAAAAGACCAAAAAAAAAAAAAAAGGACTTGGGACAGTCTGTTTTGGATATTTCAACCTCTATACATAAATTATTTAGAAACGACTTAAAAAATGGAAGGTGACCAGCTGTTATCCAAAAGCACTTACCATCCAGCGACATCAAGAGTAATGTTCAGGGCTGGTCTTCATTCCTCAGGCTCAACGCACAGGGCACAAGAGAGCATCTTCTCTCTCACGACATCAGTTCTGCCTCAAGGTCCTGGTGATGGTGTGATTATCCAGCAAAGGAAGGCTGTACAGTCTCGGAGATCACACCGAAAAGCTGTCACGCACCAGCAGATACAGCATTGCGATATCCGTGGACATTTTGTCTCGGGGACTGCCAGGAGTTCTGAATTCCAGCTGCTCGGGGTTCTGAAAATGGCAGAAGGAAAAAATAAAACGAAATGAGCATGATTTTTGGACCCTTAGAGTTAGGATGGATTAGGGAGACTTCCTCAAAAAATAACGTTTCGATCAAATTTTTACAGATCTAGTTTTACATATTCTGGGATGTCACAGAACACCGGCTAGGTGTAGAGGGAATCCAGTCATTTCCCTAGCTCTATTTTATTTATTTATTTATTTTGCATTTTTTAGGGCCGCACCTGCGGCATATGGAAGTTCCCAGGCTAGGGGTCAAATTGGACTGTAGCCAATGGCCTGCACCACAGCCACAGTAATGATGGATCAGAGCCTCATCTGCAACCTACACCACAGCTCACGGCAACGCTGGATCCTCAACCCACTGAGCGAGGCCAGGGATCGAACCCGTGTCCTCCTGGATACTAGTCAGATTTGTTTCCACTGCGCCACAATAGGAACTCCCCCTATTCTATTTTAAAGTTACATAGCTTCTTTATTCTGTAAAGTGGCCCCAGAAAACTCCCTGTAAGATCATGATTTAACCCATCCTAGAAAGGGCATCATAGGCCTCTGATATTTATACGGTCTTGTTTCTCCACACTCTGTCCCTGCTTGAATGTAGGAAGGACCAATCAAGATAACAGAAATCTGTCCTCATAATGAACCCTAATTATTGAATAATCAGCCTAATAACCGACTGTGTAAATTACCTTAACTATATAGTACATGGTTATCTTTAGCAAAAAAACAAGGTGACTCAACAAACCTCACCATACTGTTTTTATTAATAAAGTTGCTTTCGTTTTAGAATGGAGAGAATAGATTTTTGCAAAGAGGCAGCTGAGAATGTAACTCCCTAAAGAAATATGAGGTTCGGAGTTCCCGTTGTTGCTCAGAGGGTTAAGAACTTGACTAGAATCCATGAGAATGCAGGTTCAATTCCTGGCCTCGTTCAGCGGGTTAAGCATCTGGCATTGCACACAAGCTATGGTGTAGGTCACAGATGTGGCTCAGATCTGGCATTGCTGTGGCTGTGGTATAGGCCGGCAGCTGTGACTCTGATTTGACCCATAGCCTGGGAACTTCCATATTGCATGGGTGTGGCCCTTAAAAAAAAAAAGGAAATATGAAGTTAGACCTGGTCAAATAGTGTCATAGCTGACAGCAGGGAGAAGGGGGGAAAGGGAGGGAAACGCTTACTGAGCACTTATTGTATGCCAGGCATCATGTCGAGTATTTAATACACTTATCAGCATTGTCCAAGAGATTTCTACAATATAGAAATTTCTGTATCATCTGATTTAATTCTCATAATAACCCTGGAAAGAAACTGAAGATCAGAGAGTGAGCAGCCATTCAAAGCCACCAACAAGAGGCAGAGCTGGGATTCTAACCCAGGTCTGTTTCAAACAGCCTCCTAATTTCCATAGAGATGGCGCTGGCCAGTCTCCCTCATCCAAAAACAATGATGTTTATTAATAAAGGTAATACATGACATTTGCACTGTTAACCATAAAACACATACTTTATATCCATTATCTCATTCTGTGAAGCAGGTGTTTTTATCCCGTTTACAGATGGGGAGACTCAGACCAAGTAGTTGTCTAAATTCTTTGGGACAGAATTGAGAAAAGCGAGTAGGGACAAAAAGGTGGCCCCAGATTCTCGGTTCTGACACTAAATAGGAATCTTCCTCAGCTTTGAATTCCACTCATCTCTGGATTTCTTATTTGGTTGTTTTTCTCTGTGTTTGAAGAAAGCAATTCTTTGAGGGTCAGGTTGTCTGTCTGTCCAGCCTCCCCCATTTGCAGGTGAGAAAGCAGGGGCCAGAGAGGTCCCACAATGCACAGGGCTGACCCATTCCTGGCCCTTTCATGACTCATGAAGTGTTCAGAGTAGACACAGCACTCTCCTGCCCCCACTTTAAGGACGTTAAATGTTATTCCCAAAGTCTCTAAGAAACTGAGCTCAAAAATTAATCCATTCCTTTTGAAACAGAAAGTTGGACATAATCATGCAACTATTAAGATATCAGAATGGCTCTCAATAGTGTTTTATTGGCCTCATTGGTTTAGGGTCCAAAATTCTTTTTTCCTCTCCCTGGCAGGATTACACACCCTGGAGCAATGTTGCTGAACTAATACGCCAACTAAATTCTTTTAAAAGAATGAACTCAGGGCCTTGGGGAGAATCCAGGTGATTAATTACAACACCCCATGCAAAACCTATGCCTCATATATTATTTCTCAATCCATCCTTATTCATTCATTACTGTGAAGGAAGTCTCAGAAATAGTGGTGGTATCATAATACTGTATCAGGTAACCCAAG
>PVHT021183690.1:477057-514931 GCA_004024745.2 Catagonus wagneri | reverse complement strand
GATACCAGTTCTAATTACAAAAGAGCTAGATTTTTTTTTTTTAGGTTTCACTGAAGTAGAGTTGATTTACAATGTGGTGACCATTTCTACTGTACAGCAAAGTGATTCAGTTGTGCATATACACACATCCATTGTTTTTCGGATTCTTTTCCAAAAGTGCTAGATTTTTAAAAAAGAAAATGAAATACTTTACTCTTGTCTGAACTAATTTAGTTTCAACGGATTTTTTCAGAGTGTCTACTGTGTGCCCAGAAGTAAGTATTTTTACATTATTTTACCTTTTCTCATTCTCCTAACTCTTGGGCGAAGCAGCCGTTGTTATGATTGGCATTTTTTTGGATGAAGAAACTGAGGCTCAGTGAGCTCACTGAATTGGTGGATGCTGGAGCAGGACCCCAGGTCTTGCCCCGGGACTTCCAGACCCAGGGTCCTGACCCACCTCTGAATCCAGCTATTGTGTATTCATGACAGCAAATTCCAAGTAATCAGTGGGGCTTTGTACAGGACCAGATTTGTAAAAGCTGCCTTTGTATTGAGGTAAAAATTTGTCCTAAGAAAACTCTTTCTAAATAAAGGAATCATCTGTATAAATACAATGGGAACATCACAGGATTCTCTGGCTCCAGATTAGTTACAGAAGTTTGGAGAAAGGACCTTTAAGATCACCGGTTTCTAGTACAAACTTCCTATTTAACAGGTGGTGATGGAGTTCCCATCGTGACTCAGTGAGTTAAGAACCTGACATAGTGCCCAAGAGGATGCATATTCGATCCCTGGCCTCAATCAGTGGGTTAAGGATCCAGGGTTGCCACAAGCTGTGGTGTAGGTTGCAGATGCAGCTCGGATCCATTGTGGGTGTGGCTGTGACTGTCGCACAGGCCAGTAGCTGGGGCTCAGATTTGACCCCTAGCCCAGGAACTTCCATATGTCGCAGGTGCGGCCATAAAAAGAAAAAAGGAAAAAAAGAGAAAAAAAGAAAAGAAATTGAAGTCCAAGGGATGGAGAGACTGGCCCAAGTTTACAGCGACACTTAGTAACAGGAAGCAAAACTAAAATCTATGGGTTCTTGGTTCAGCATGATACTTGGTACAAAAGTAGTATGATGCTTTTGACATTGAGATATCTTCTGCCCAATTTTCCCCAAGACAGTGACAAACATCAAATGTGCATTTCACATATTATTTCTATATGTGTAGTTCTCTGATTATAGCCACCTAGAAGTATTTACAAATCATACATTTATATACAGGATTTCTCAGGCAGATATTTCCAAAAATAATTTTCTTTTTCAAGTAAAAATTAGGGAGTTCCCATTGTGGCTCAGCAGGTTAGGAACCCAACTAGCATCCATGAGGATGGGGGTTTGATCCCTGGCCTCCCTCAGTGGATTAAGGATCTGGCGTTGCCGTGATTTGCAGCGTAGGTTGCAGATGCAGCTAGGATCTGGCATTGCTGCCGCTATGGCATAGGCCGTCAGCTGTAGCTAGGATTCGGCCCCTAGACTGGGAACTTCCATATGCCACTGGTACAGTCCTAAAAATAAGTAAGGAAAATAAAATAAATAAATATGTATACATATATACATATATATATACACACATCTAATGCATGCAGAAGTTCCCAGGCCAGAGATGGAACCCAAGCCACAGCAGCCACCTGAGCTGCTGCAGTGATAACGCCAGGTCCTTAACCCAGTGAGCCACCAGGGAACTCCTGAACGTCTTTAACTGGAAGCTGCTAAATACAGTTAAAGTTTTAGCACATTTAAGTTTTATTAAGCTACTTCATTTGACGGTAAAGAATTATTTCGATTAATATTTAATACCTACAACTGGAGCATTCTCGTCAGGGGGTAAGTTACAAATATATACACACACCTACAATTTATGTGTATGGCTATAATTATTTTGAGCAAAAAATAACTATTATGATGATTTTTATGAAATGCATTTTAATTTAGTTTAAATGTACTATAAAATACATTTTATATTAGTTTGAAAAAGTAAAATTACTTTGACAAACTAGTATCAGTGACACTTTACTCATTATTCCACTGCTAGAAAAAGAGGCCATCTAGGCTGGTCAGTCAGATTCCCAGGAACTGGGCAGAAATGCAGCTCTCCTGTGTGGACGTGTAGACCATAATGACTTTTGATGCGTGCCTTACAGATAGCAGATGGCAAGATGACCAACGCTCAGATCGTTCTTCTCATTGACAATGCCAGGACAGCGGTGGATGACTTCAGCCTTAAGTAAATTCCTTCTTCACAGAATTGGGAGGGGGCGTTTGCTACTTTTGTTTTGTTTCCTTTTGTTTCGAAGCGGGTGTTCTCTGTTTTTGTTTTGCAGAAGGAAAATTTATCTTACTGAAATATAATGAAAAGGCATAACAACAACAAACACCTGACTGGACCCTAGTTTAAAAAAAAACAAGATGTAAAATACACTCTTCGGTCTAAGGACATTTAAATACGAACCAAAAATTAGATGATACTAACAAGTTCTTGTTAAATTTTCTTAAGTGAGATAATGTTATTATGCTTATTTAGAAAATTGCCTTTTTCTTAAAAGATAGATTCTGAGAAACAGAACCACAGACATAGAGAACCAACTTGTGGTTGCCAAGGGGAAGGAGGCTGGGGGAGAGATGGGATGGAAGGTTGGGGTTAGCAGATGTAAACTGTAATACATGGAGGGGATAATCAATATGATCCTACTGTGTGGCACAGAGAGCTATATTCAATGTCCTATGATAAACCATAATGGAAAAGAATACTTTAAAAATAGTATATATATATATATGTATGTGTATATATATATATATATATATACACATACATATATATATGGAACTAAAACACTTCGCTGTATAGCAGAAATGAACATTGTTAAGTCAACAGCACTTCAATTAAAAAACTAAAAATGGAGTTCCCTTTGTGGCTCAGCAGAAACGAATCCGACTAGGAACCATGAGGTTGCGGGTTCAGTCCCTGGCCTCGGTCATTGGGTCGGGGATCTGGCATTGCCATGAGCTGTGATGTAGGTTGCAGGCATGGCTCAGATCCCGCATTGCTGTGCCTGTGGCGTAAGCCAGCAAGTGTAGCTCCAATTTGACCCCTAGACTGGGAACTTCCATATGCCCTGGGTGCAGCTGAAGTAGTGAAGTATTTGGGGGTGAAATGGCATGTCTACTATTTACTTCAAAATAGAAGATAGAATATAGATGAAGCAACTGTGGCAAATCTTAATGGCTGCTCTATCTAAGTGATGGGCATATGGCTGTTTATTATTTCATTCTAATTAAAAAAAAAAAAAAACATTGAGTCACCAGGACAGAAGAACCTGCATGGAACAGACACACAAAGGGCACACAGCTTGTACTCAGTTTTCTCCTATTAAATGTAAATGGTAAGAGATTCAGCTCTCACAAAGGTGAATCCTTACAAGGCCGTGGGCTTCCACTAACCAGGGTGCTCTTTTCTTCCTTTTAACCACAGGTATGAAAATGAACACTCCTTCAAGGAAGACTTGGAAGTTGAAGTTGAGGGCCTCCGAAAGACCTTGGATGACCTGACCATCGTCACAACAGACCTGGAACAGGAGGTCGAGGGGATGAGGAAAGAGCTCATCCTCATGAAGAAGCACCATGAGCAGGTGAGATGCCCAGGAGCTCCTGGTAACCAGCGTAGCTCTGAATCTGCACATTCCAGGTGACCCAATAGCTGCAGAAGAAACCACCATCTGAATGCTAGTCCTATTGTCTTCAACCTAAATAATCATAAGGAACCACATACATATCTAAGTTTTCCAAGTTCAGGGTTATCTACCTGGGTGTCAATTTCAACAGCCAAAATACAATCACAATTACCGATGAAATCGGTCAACAGTTCTGTTAATATACAATGTTTATCTAGACCTGTTTGTTCATATGATACTGGAAGAATAAATGTGTGGGATCGAACCTCCTCCATTAACCCAAATTAGGGGACAAGAAAATAAAGAGAATTTGTCACTGAGCCAGGGAAGTAACACTTGTGGTAAAAATTGAATCCTACACTTTGGAGTTTCCATTGTGCCTCAGCAAGTTAAGGACATGATGTTGTCTCTGAAAGGATGCGGGTTTAATACCTGGCCTTGCTCAGTGGGTTAAGGATGCGGTGTTGCCACAAGCTGCAGTGTAGGCCTCAGCTGCAGCTCCGATTCAATCCCCGACCTGGGAACTTCCATATGTTGCAGGTATGGGCATTAAAAAAAAAAAATTTAAGAGTCCTACACTTGAATAATGGAATAGAACCTAAAGGGATGGTCAATGATCTCAAGTACTTCTAGAAGACATGAGAGCTTAAAGGTACTGAACAAGAAACTGTTAAACTATAAAACAATTCCACATGGCCCACTGGCATATGGAAGTCCCCAGGCCAGGGACTGAACCCACATCACAGCACTGACCCAAGCCATTGCAGTGACAATGCTGGATTCTTAACCCACTGCACCACAAGAGGACTCCCTGTAAAATCAACTCTTATGAATTTGTTAGTCTTCTCTCCAACTAAAATATTTCTTTTATCACTTATACAGAAGTACATATGGGTATATGTGTGTGTGTGTGTGTATGTGTGTGTGTGTATATATATATATACATAAAATCAAACATGTTGTTAGTATTATTATTTTGAACAAACTGTTACAGACCAACTTTTTTTTTTTTTTTTTTTTGCTTTTTTAGGGCCACACTTGTGGGATATGGAGGTTCCCAGGCTAGGGGTCAATTTGGAGCTACAGCTGTGGGCCTATGCCACAGCCACAGCAAAGCCGGATCCTCAACCCACTGAGCGAAGCCAGGGATTAAACCCGCAACCTCATGGTTACTGGTCGGATTCATTTCTGTTGTACCACAATGGGAATTCCCAGTCAGACCAATTTAGAATAAGAAAAATAAAAGTTTTTATTTTACGTTTAAAAAAAAAAATTGAGTCCTGGAGTTTCCATTGTGGCTCAGCAGTTAACGAATCCAACTGGTATCCGTGAGGACACAGGTTCGATCCCTGGCCTCACTCAGTGAATTAAGGATCTGGCGTTGCTGTGGCTCTAGTGTAGGCCAGCACCTACAGCTCTGATTTGACCCCTGGCCTGGGAACATCCATATGCCTCTGGTGTGGCCCTAAAAAAAAAAAAAAATGGAAAAAGAAAAAAGGTTGAGTCCTAATTTGCAGAAGCATTTAACTGACTTTTTAAAAGTTACTATCTAACTAAAGCCCCTGAGACTCTGAAAAAATGATAGAAAAACAATCCTCATTTTAGGCAAACAAAACTGCTTATGAACATCAAAGAGCCTGAGCTTCTGCACAGCTGGTTAGACAATGATGGTTAATGAAAACCTCTCCTGTGGTTTCTTGGTTTTCATGATCTCCCATGGGCGTCAGCCTTACAGAGTCATAATGCACTGACAAGATTTTGAAAGTACAACTCTTGGCTCTGGGTTACTGAAGTGGTTCCCCAAAGTTTGGGCCTAGAACAACACTCAGCTGTTTCATTGTGTCATCCTTTCGCCTGAGAACACTAGCCGAAGAGTATTTTACACACTAGGTAAGCACAATTCTTTGCAAAACGTTTTCAACCAGAGATGAAGTCAGTAATCACAGAGGCTGTTTGATTACCTGGCTGGGGCTATTTTTTACTTTATGAAAGTAGAAGATAAAAAAAAAAAGGATATGTTTTGCCATCAACAAATATTAACTGAGAAACCAAACCAAACAGTGAAAAAGCGGCAACCACATAAGACGATTTTTTTTTAATCTGTGAACTGCTGTCGGTCGCCACGCTTCCGGCATTCTGACTGTCACAGCCGATTCATTTTCTCTCTGTGTTATTAAACAGGCAGTGGAGGAGCATCACATACCAAATGACTTCAAGGTCAATGTGAAGGTGGATGCAACCCCAGGAGAAGATCTGATTAAGGTCCTGGAGGATATGAGGCAGGAATATGAGCTTATAATGAAGAAGAAGCATCAAGACCTGGACACGTGGTATAAAGAGCAGGTAAAAGAAAGATGCCCAAACTTCCCAAAGGGGACATTTCCAAGTGGTCCCACTACCAATGTCCTTGCCCTTTGTTTGGTCTCACAGGCAGCGGCCATGGCCCAGGAGGTGGCCAGTCCCACAGCTGTGCAGAGTGGCCAAAGTGACATCCATGAACTGAAGCGCACTTTCCAGGCCCTGGAGATTGACCTAGAGACACAGTACAACAAGGTGAGTCTGAGCCAGGAAACTCCTGGGCAGGTACCACCCGCCCGCCAACAAAGCCTTCCTTGACCTCTCTCCAGGACCCATCTCCCAACTCCCTTGAGACATCTCTCACTTCTCACTTTCCATCTGAACTGTCCAGGACGAGGACATTAGAGCTATCATTTATGGAGCTTGCTAGGGAGCTCAACTATTAAATGTCATCAATCCTTGCATTAACCTTTCCAGGTAGATCCTGGTGCACTTATTTTAGACATGAGGAAACCAAAGCTCCAGTTAACTGGCCAAGGTCACACAGCTAGTAAGTGGCCAGTGATGAATTCACATGGGGCTTTGTGGTGAAAGGGAGCAGCTCTAGACCGCCATGATCTGTGTTGGTGTTCTCCGCACTTAGAATCAGGCTGCCCCCCAACTCCAATAAAGAGAAATTCTAGTGCCAGCATGAATAGGTGGCAAATCCGGGCCTGGCTGACTCCCAAATACTGCTCTATTTATTATGTGTATGTCTTATTACCCAGCAAACTGGAATTCTTTTTTTTTTCATTAAGGTATGGTTGATTTATAATGTTGTACCAATTTCTGTTGTACAGCAAAGTGACCCAGTCGTACATAAATACACATTCTTTTTCTCACATTATCTTCCATCATGTTCTATCCCAAGAGACTGGATATAGTTCCCTGTGCTGTACAGCAGGATCTCATCGCTTACCCATTCTAAATGTAATAGTTTGCATGTACTAACCCCAAACTCCCAGTCCATCCCTCTCCCTCCCCCCCACCTTGGTCTGTTCTCTAGGTCTGTGAGTCTGTTTCTGTTTTGTTAGTTCTGCAAATCTGTGCCATATTTTAGATTCTATATATCCTCACTCTTGGGCATATATCTGGATAAAACTATAATTCAAAAAGATACATGCACACCTATGTCCACTGCAGTAAATTATAATTCTTGTGTCTAAGGCTTTTCTTTAATCATCATGGTTTCTGGTAAAACAATTTTATCGGATTCTCTTTTCAGCCTATCTGATCTTCTAATCATTCATCAATATTATTCCCAGGTGCCACGCTGCCCTCAGTCTTGAGGAGAAATAATTAGTTCATTTTATTGCAGGTGCACGTGGTAAATTACTCTTAAGCTCTGGCAAACAATGATGGTGAACAGGAAGAATGACAGTGTTTTATAGCTTTCAAAACATTTTAATATTAGCTATTTCACAACAGTCCTGGGAGATCAGCAAGATATTTTATTCCCTTGTCATGCATTCTACTATCTGACACTATTCTCAGCACTAAGGATGCAATAATAAGGGAGTTTGTACTCTAGTGAAAATGCTAGACAACAAATGCACAAGTCATTAAAATATATAATGTGTTAGACGGAGAAAAGTGCTACAAAAAATGAAACTTGAGGAAGACGTTAAGCCCCCCGGGTGAAGAGCTGTCATTTTCAACAAGGTGATCAGGAGAGATTTTACTGTTAAGATGACAGTTTAGCAAAATCCTGAAAGTGATAAGAAGGTGGATTATGTGACAACAGGGAGGGGGTTCCAGCTGGAGGGGACAGCAAATGCAAAAACTATGAGGCACAGGAGTGTCAAGTGGTTGGAGGACCAGCCAGGAAGCAGGAAGCAGGAAGCAGCCAGCAAGGTGGCTGCAGTGAGTGAACAAAGGGAAGGGAAAAGGAGAGAAGAGGAGGGAAGGAAACTTGAAGCCCCTAGAGTAACGCTAGTCAAACTGCATAACCTTGACCCTTGGAGGGAGGTCAAGAGGAATCTGAAAGCGCAGGTATAGACCACTCTTTGAGGAGCTTTGCTGGAAGCGAAGGAGGGCAGAGAACTTGGATGATCACTGAAGGCACATATGGACTCAAGAAAGAACAAAAATGATTCTATCTGAAAGCTGGTGGGAATAAGCTAGGCGAGAGGAAAACAACGCTGCAGGAAGTTACACAACTTAATGTTGCAGGAAGGTGCACCATTGCTGAAGTAACCCTCATACAGACGGCTCATGCATCATAAGAGGAGGAGAAGGAGTTCGAGACACAGCTTCCCGGATGTGATGGTGGGAGCCTGTGGGAGTCTTCTCCGCAGGGTTTGCATCTCCTCAGCGTAATCAGGGCCATGGCCTCAAGGGACAGAGGAGGGAGATTTGAGGACAGAGGAGAAGGAACGGAACAAAATAGTCCTTTGGGAGAACAGGAGAGTGACTAGACCAGGAATGAGTGGGTTAATGGCCAGGCAGCATTTAGGGTCCCGGGAAGTTACAGCCCCGATAAAGCAAGAGTGTCCAGCACAGTTATGTTTCTCTTTAATATTAAAGTTATATGCTCCAGAAAAGCAGTGGTCAACCAAACAGAACAGGGACTTGTATATATGTATGCTTGGGTCACTGTGCTGTATAGCAGAAACTGACAGAACATTGTAAATCAACTATACTTTAATAAAAAAAAAAAAAAACAGAGATGGAGTTGCTGTCATGGTTCAGTGGCAACAAACCCAACTAGTATCTAAGAGGACGTGGGTTCAATCCCTGGCCTCACTCAGCGGGTTAAGGATTCAGTGTTGCCATGAGCTCTGGTGTAGGTGGCAGACACAGCTCAGATCTGGTGTCACTGTGGCTATGACATAGGACAGCAGCTGCACCTCCGATTTGACCCTAGCCTGGGAACTTCCATATGTCAAAGGTGAGGCTCTCAAAAGCAAAAACAAAAAAAAAAAAAAGAGAGAGAGACCTGAAATCAGTTCTCTGTACCCTTCATTTTGCAGCTTTCAGAATTTCCTCAAAAAATGACAATGTGTTACCATTGTCCCAATCAAAAACCATTGCTCGGGACTAGGCTTGCCAGATTGGCCAGATTAAAATGTAGGACACCCAGTGGAATTTGAATTTCAGAGAAACAATTAAGTTGTTGTTGCTTTAGAATAAGCAAGTCCCGTGCAATAGTAGGGCAACATCTGGGACATACTTATACTGAAAAAATTACTCGTTGCTCATCTGAAAAGCAAATTTCACCCAGTGCCCTCTGTTGGCTCTGGCATCCATACCTGAGACCCTTCCCTGAAGATACAAAGAGACACCAGACCCAGATGCTGTTTACCTCTAGGAGGCTTCGGCCTGGCCAGAGACGAATGTAAGCATGAGGAGGGAAGGAACAGATCAGGGTGGCGTGTGCCCAATCCCAAAGAAGCAGCATAAATAATAAACACCACAAGAGTGCGACAAAGTTGCCAAGCACTCCCTGACATCCAGGCTTCATGCCCAGAAAACGGGATTCAGATGTCCTGATGCTGTTCGATGCTTTGCTGCCTGGCTCCTAGCCTTTACATCGGCCCGCTCCTCATCCTGTATCTCCGGCATCACTAGCAGAGGGGCCGGCGCGGTCTAACTACTCAGCGGGCACAGGTTATGGAATCAAGCCATCCATCAATGAATGAAAGAAATACCCTTCCTCTTTCAGAAATCCGCCTTAGAGAATATGTTATCGGAGACCCAGGCCCGGTACTCCTGCCAGCTCCAGGACATGCAGCAGATCATCTCCCACCACGAGGAAGAACTCGGACGGCTACGTCACGATCTGGAACGTCAGAACAATGAATACAAGGTCCTCCTAGGTATCAAAACCCACCTAGAGAAGGAAATCGCCACCTACCGCCAGCTCCTGGAGGGAGAGAGTAAAGGGTAAGGCAAAGGCTGGCAGGGGAGGAGGGCGAAAGTGCATCTTGTACCTTAGGGTCTACTGGTCATCACACTCTGGAGAAAGAAAGGTTTATGCTGAATCTTAACTTCCTTTCAAGATATGAAGTAGCAAGTGTGAATCCATCAGGTAGTATTCCCAGGACTCTAAGATTTGAGGTCAACTATTTCAGTTAATATATTAAAATCTCTAGAAAGAACTAAGAAGGTTTGGTCACGGTGTTCCCAGGGGAAGGCGATGTTTTACTTTAACAGCAGGAAAAGATTCCTAATAGACTAAGATGATGAGATTTGCAGTCTCGTATCTCTGTTTTGGGTACAGCTGTCCCCAAAAGTTCACGTATGTCCTATCACCCAAGAGAAAGGATGAGAAGGGTTTATTTGTAATGCATAAATAAAATATTATTACGCCAAACTTTGAACAATCTGAAAAGCTCAGGGTTGGGAGGGGGGGTTCCAGTTGTGGGGCAACAGAAACAATCTGACTAGTATCTATAAAGATGCGGGTTCGATCCCTGGCCTCTCTCAGTGGGTCAGGGATCCAGCATTGCCATGAGCTGTGGTAGAGGTCACAGAGGTGGCTCAGATCTGGCAAGGCTGCCAGTGGAGGCAAAACCTTGCAGCCAGCTCAAAGGATGGAGGTAGTTTCTCCTGACCCCAGGGTCAACGGGAGGTGTACTCACTATTGCCCTCCAGGTCCAGGAGGGTTCTCCTATGAACCCAAGACCCTGAGACTATGGAACTCAGACAATTATCCTCATTAAAGAGCTACACATTTACAAGCAGCAAAGGTAGTTAGTTCGTCTTGAGAAGTTTTTATGATTGTTGCTAATACTAAAATGAGCTTTAACCTTTATCACTTTTATAGGACAATGGAAGAATCTAAGTCGAGTGTGACAGGTAAAAAAAAAAAGTTCCTTGTTTGAATCTACTTTTTCTTTAATGAATCAGCACATTTATGCATTCTGCAGTATTCCTAATCCCTCGTGTACTCCTGACTGTTCTGTGTTCATTTCTTATTTTAGTATTGAATTAACTTAACAAATTAGATAATACAGAACAAAGTGAGCGCTCGACTTTGCCCTAAATGATATATATGAAAGCTCTTAGCAAGCAGTAAAGTAGATAAAATGATTATCACTATTATTATATTTCTATTGTTATAGAGTCTATTGATCAAACTCCTAGGAAAGTAAGAGGAAATGATTTCACATAAGTTTCCAAACTACATCCTGTTGAACACTAGTATTCCATGAGATTTTAACTGTATATGATAAAGATACGTTCTATGGCCCAGAGTGGCCTGTTACCATTACCCTCTTTGTGGGGAATCAGGCTGCAGATGGAACAAATACTCCTTCAGGGAAAAAGAGGGACAAGAAAGAGAAAGAAACCCCCAAAACAATTTTACTCTGTTTAACCCAATGTTCCCAAATACCTTTCTTTGTCCTGGGAACTTAGTTTTCCCAGATTACCTTTAAGATCACACAGAAAACTTCCCAGAAACCACAGTCTGGGACAGGGGGCACTTTCTGATTAGTTAGTGGTAAAAATGGTCCGAGGCATTAGAGGTTTGGGGACTCAGAATCCAAGTAACCGTCACAGAACACTTGGTCCCATTGCCATTCCCTCTGCAAGATCCCAACAGATGGTCCTTCAGGCTCTCTTCAGCCACATCCAGAGACAGGGAACCCATTACTGGAGGGATTGGTCCAATCTATTATTGGAGAGGTTTGACTCTAACCAAGTTCTCCCGAGATCTCTATAATGGTTTCAATTCTTCCCTGTGGTCTAGCATAAGTTTACTGATGTACTAACAAAGCACTTATTCAGTAAATCACATCTTTAAAAATGGTGCCATTTTCACCACATGATCTAGAATGCTTCACGTGCCATGCTTTCTAGATTATAAAGTGAGGTCCCCATGATGGCATTTAGGGCTTAATAAGCTCACAGCATCTGTGGTGCAAGTACTGCAAAACCCATATATGCAGAAAGGACCCCTCCAGCACTTGTGGTCAAAGACCACATTCTGTATCAGCCACAGTTACGATGAGAGTCTTGACCTCTAGCAGGTGACACTGTTCAGACACTCTCATTTCCTGGAGGGTGGATGGGAAGCCTTCTTTGGTAAGATCCCTCTTCACTCCAGCAGAAACCACCATATTGCCTAGTGATCATTTTGGAAGGTACAAAGAGCCTTCAGGTGCTGAGAATAGGGAACTGAATAGGAATACAGTTCAGACGGTGGAGAAATGATGGCAATGACCTCTTTCTTGCTCTTTTTCTTTTCTTTTCTTTTCCTTTTTTTTTTTGGTCTGCAGCTCCAAAGATCAAGGCCATCACACAAGAGAGCGTCAACGGAAGAATAATTCTTTCTCAAGTGAATGAGATTTAAAAGTACACGGAAAGCCAATAAAAATTTCTGCCTGTTGTGAAAACTAATTTCCCCCAAAGGGAAGTCCTTGCTCAGACACAAATGGGTGAATTCTAAGAGGTATCTTTGGAGTTACCAAACTCAGAACCTTTTTTTTCTCTATACCACTCTCACCAAATGGTCCATCATGATATTACTATACCCCTGAACTTTTTCAAAGTATGAGTGCATGAGCTTAAAGCTCTACTTTCCTACTAAAATCATCTGATTCCCATCATTACATCTGTTTTGTAGCCAATAAAACTCCACACCATTTGCATAGTGTCCTTTTTTTTTTTTTTTTTTGTATCTTAAGGCAAAACAAGACCTCAAGTTCCCAACTTAACAATGAATTCTCAGAGCGCTGCCCACAAAAATATGCTTTGAATAGGTTTGCAGGAACCAAACCCTGGGCAGAATTGTTATCTGCAGCCATACAATCTACAGACATAAGATGTGGTCCATAAGTTTTTCCAGTCCCCGGACCTCTGCCAGCACGAAAGGGAGGGGAGGCAAGGATAGAGAAAAGGATGCCCAGAGAAGCCTCACTGAGAATGTAAGATGACCAAAAACTATTCTATCTCACAGATAAATTAATCAGTCAATCAATAACCTTCAAGGCCTAAAAGAGAATGAAAGATAGAAAAGGAAAGTCAGAAAAAAAAAAATCCTCATTATAGGTAGATACTAAGACCCCAAAAGTGGAAGCTACTCACCTAAGGTCCAAATTGTAAACATTAGGATCCAAGGTATTATGTTGAGGTATCATAGGGGCTAAAGCATAGAGACTGTGCCCCACTCTGTCCTCTGAAGACGCCTTTTTCTCAAGTTGTAGCCCTATGAGCCGTTATTTCACGGCTGATACACTGCAGCAACGTTGGAGAAAAAGAAGACAGAAACCGACATAGCCACAAGACACCGTCAGAATGTGTGCATGGAATGACGGGATATTAACAATTTGAGGGACCATAAGCATAAGCTAGTCAAACTCTTCCACTTTAGAGACAAATAAACTGAGGCCTGAACAATAAAGGCACTGACCTGAACACTCAGATTCTTACAATTGGGTCTAGAACCAAGTCACTTGGCTCTATTTATAGTTGTTAAACTAAAAGTGATGTCTTTAGCCCCACTGTCATCTCACACACACATTGACAGTGCCCTGAATATATCTTGTCTCTGCGTTTGAATGCTCTCTGGGAAAGGATTGCTTTTGGTATTTTCCGAACTGGGTGTGTGTTAAAATTGGATCCGTCTTTGCTTTAAGGCAAAAATTGGTGCTTCTGATTTTCAGTGCGCAAAGAACAGAAAACCAATCCCTGACAATCTGAATTTAGGCAAAAGGAACCCAGGATAATCACAGCATTGCAAAAACACATTCTTGGTTGAAGTGAAATACATGAATTTTGGGGATAAAATTATAAATTTATCTTTACAGTGCAAGTAATTCCAAAACTTTCAAAAATAACCAAGTAATATCTTCTTCAATGAGTTTTCTTTGTTTGCACTTGTCTGTGCAAATATTTGCTGTTTTGGAGGGCAAGAACAGATTCATATTAGACTTTATGAATTCTCTTTTTCTTCTTCATTCTCCTAGAACTTCTTTATATTAAGAGGGTCCCATAGTCTCAAAGTAGATCTAAACAATGAATTTTTGAAGTTTCTGCTGTGGCACAGTAGGTTAAGGATCCAACGTTATCTCTGCAGCAGCTCCGGTCATTGCTGAGGTACAAGTTCAGTCCCTGGCCCAGGAATTCCACATACCACAAGTGTGGCCAAAATTTTTTTTTAATTAAAAAATAAAATGATTTTTTTTCTCTAGGATCAGTTCACTCTATTTTAGACATTATCTCTTTCCTGAAACCTAGAAATTAGGCATAAAATATTTTTTCCCTCTGGGTGAAGTTTGAGCATTGCTAGCAAAATTTTTTGAAGAATATTCAAAAAAGAATATGACACACTAAAGGGAAAGTTATAATACTAGATCCAGAAAATAATCACCAACCTTCTGTTTACCATCATAATTTATATAGGATTTGGTAATCATCTAAGTCAAAACATAGGAAGAATTTTTCATTAAAGGAGCTAAAATATTCTTAAATCTTATTTTCACTTTATCAATTAAAGTGACCCACTCATCCGAGTTTTCCCACGAGATTCCTCAATCTCAGGCAAACTGGAGTGGTGGGTCATGCTTTTGATAAAGAACTGCTCTTGTCTTAGTCTACTGGGATTGCGATTACAGAATACTGGGTAACTTAAAAGCAACAGAAATTTATTCCTCACAGTTCCAGAGACTGGGAAGTCCAAGACCAAGACACCAATATGGCTGCATTATTACAAAGGCCTGTATGCATGATGGAAGGGACTAGGGAGCTCTGTGGGGTCTCTTTCATAAAAGCATCAATCCCATTCATAAGGGCTCCATCCTCATGAACTAAGCACCTCCCAAAGGCCTGCCCTCCTAAAGCCATCATTTTTGGAGGTTAAGATTTCAACATACAAATTTTTCAGACAGAGAGAAATTAAACCATTTTCCTGAATAAAGAGACAATAGCCAAGACATGGAAACAACCTAAAAGTCCATTGACAGATGAACAGTTTAAAAAGATGTGGTACATATATACCGTGGAATACTAATCAGCCATAAAACAGAACAAAATAATGCCATCTGCAGCAACATGGATGCAACTAGAGATTCTCATACTAAGTGAAGTGAGTCAAGTGAAAGACAAATACCATACGATATCACTTATATGTGGAATCTAAAATATGGCACAAATGATCCTATCTACAAAACAGAAACAAATCACGGATGTGGAGAGCAGACTTGTGGTTGCCGAGGGGAGGGGGAGGAAGATGGGATGGATGGGAAGTTTGGGGTTGGTAGATGCAAACTATTACTATTAGAATGGTTAAGCAACAGGATCCTACTGGACAGCACAGGGAGTTATGTCCAATCTCTTGGGTTAGAACATGATGGGAGACCGTATTTTAAAAAAAAAGGAAAAGTGTACGTGTGAGGGGGGGGAGACTGGTTCACTTTGCTGCATAGCAAAAATTGAAGGAACATTGTAAATCAACTATACTTTAATTTAAAAATTTTTTAAAAAGAAAATTGCATGAGTTTAGACTCTAGGCAACATAGAATAACCTCTCTCCCACATCTAAATAAGTCCAAAAGTATTTCAAAATATCCATTACAAATTGATTAGTGCCTGCAGGTTCAGGCGAGTTGCCAACCAAGAAAGTTTTCATTTGTATTTGGTTTTGACAAACACACACCCAATCCACATGAAGGAGTTGGTAATAAATTCTATTGTTTCCATTACAGAAATGCTTTGAGTAAACAGCAGCTAACCCATTACCCAAAACCCAACTAAAGAAATACTTGGCTAATCCAGAGAGGTATCAAGTATTATTCCGTGGTATTTATGTCAGCATATTTTCCAACGGTACCACAATAACATGGTTGAGTGAGTAGCTCCATTTAATATTTTTCAATCTAGTCGAATGCATGCCTTTACTAAATGTTCATTTCTCCATTAATGTTTTCATACACCTACCCTGTTAATGATGTGTGAAATTGAAAACTAAACTTCATAAAAATTCATTATTGAGGAACATAAGCAATTGTAAATTGGTGGAGAGGTCATAAATCTGAAAGGACTGGAATTAAGTGGGAAAAGGTAGGTAAGAGGAAAGGATCAAAGAAAGTTACTTTAGCACAGGGGTTCTCAAATTTGGCTGCACCTCAAAATCATCTGGGGAGATTAAAAAATTTTATATGATATCACTTATATGTGGAATCTAGTAAAAGGATACAAATGAACTTTTTTGCAGAACTGAAACAGACTCACAGACTTTGAAAACAAACATAGTTACCAAAGAGGATAGGCTGTGGGGGGAAGGATGGACCAGGGGTTTGGAATTGGCAGATAGACACAAAGGTATATGGAAGGATTGACCAACCGGGACCTGCTGTGTAGCACAGAGAACTCTGCCCAATATTCTGTGATAATCTGTGTGGGAAAAGCATCTGAAAGAGAATGGATTGTATACACATGTAACTGAATCCCTTTGTTGTACAGAAGCAGAAATTATCATAACCTTGTAAATCAACTACACTTCAATAAAACTTTTAAAAATTAAAAAAAAAAAATTTAATGCCCAGGCCACATTAGAGATCAATTAAATCAAGGTTTTTAAAGGTTGGAACTAAGGCATCTATATATTTTAAATCTTCCCAGGTAATTATTATGTACAAGTAAGTTTGAGAACTTATTGCTTTAGTAGTTTCAGGTGAGTGCTTTTGTATTTGTTTGTATGTTCCCCATATTACTAATTTTTGAATACTTTCATAAGCATTAATGACAGCTAATAGAAAAATAAGAATGTCTTTCATGTCACTCCCAAATGTTTGTGAACAGAGTTTCACGTTACAGAATTGTAGAGAAACACATCCAGGAAGGACAGTGGAATAAAAACTTAAAAGTAAGACAAGTGCTAAAAAGGATTTCACAAAATTCTGCAAACTTACTTCCAAACTAGGTTTAGCAAAATATCTTTCAGGTTCCTAATCAAATATTTTCCCAAAGCATTAGGCTCCTATAATGAGTTTCTATGATGAAAATCTGCCGTGTTATGTAAGACTTCTCATTTCTTTTACTCCTTAGATTTTTTTCACAGCCAAGTAAAATATTAACATATGCAGATAAGAAGCACCTAAAGAAAATATCTCTAAGCCAAGCGATTAAAATATTCCCTATCAGGAGCACCTAAATAAACTTTTCCTTAAAGAAATGTCAGATTGATTTTGTATTTTTCAAATGCACATTTTACATTTTTCTAATAGTTAATTAGGCATCATGCATTAGTTCAAATAAAAAAATAGTAGCATTATAAGAAAATACAGCAATTGGCTGATTGAATAGTAGCATTATAAGAAAATACAGCAATCAGCTGATTGAATAGCAGCATTATAAGAAAATACAGCAATCAGCTGATTGAATCCACCGGTTTAAGAGATGAGGAAGATAAGTCTAGAAAGCTTAGCCATGCCCTCTTGGGACTCAGATCTCATCACTACCTATCTAGCACCTCTGACATATGAAAACACCTGAATTAAAGAAAACATAGTTTTTAAAACTCATAGCAAATTAAAAATAACACTTGTAAATGCATGAGCTATTGAAAAAAAAATAATTAAGGGATGAGCTCTTAAGCTGGAAGCAACTTGTAAAAATGCCAATAACTGCAAGAAAAAGTAAGCCTAAAATAGGAACTAAAGGTTGGATATTTCTGTTTTCTTTACAGATGATCTTAAATAAATTATTTAACACAGACTATACGTAGCATGGAGATTTTTTTTCCCTGGGTTCACCCACAGCATATGGAAGTTCCCCAGCCAGGGATGGAACTTGTGCCTCAACAGCGACCAGAGGCACTGAAGAGACAATACTGGATCTTCAACCCGTTGCACTATAGCAGGAACTCTGGAGATTTTTTATTTATTTATTTTTAAATTTTATTTTAATTTTCAAACTGTCCTAGGCAATTACATATGTTCTCTAATTTGCTTTCATTTTCTTTCTTTCTTTCTTTTTTTTGCTTTTTTTTAGGGCCACAGCCACAGCAATGCCAGGTTTGAGCGGCATCTGTGACCCATACCACAGCTCACAGCAACACCAGATCCTTAACCCACTGAGTGAGGCCAGGGATTGAACCTGCGTCCTCATGGATGCTAGTCAGAATAGATTCCGCTGAGCCATGACGGGAACTCCCTGAGGCTTCTTAAAGCTTATGTTATGTCAAATGATATACCATACTATTTCCCTGGGAAAAAAATAACGTAATTCCAAAATAACCTTTTATGGACGTTAAGCGATATTGTACCATAGTTACATATACACCTATTTGGCCTTTCATGACAGGAAATGGATACTAAATAATGGTATTATTTTCTGAGTATGCAGTAGATATTGGTGGCCCCAATGAATCTATACTGCTCAGGACTCATGCCTTTCTGTAGTTTCTCCCTTATTTACTTTGGCCTGGGCCATGTAACTTGATTTGGCCAATGGAACATCAGCAAACACGACAAAGCAAAAGTTTATTAAGTGCTTACAAAACAGGGCTTACCCTCTTGAAATGCTCCCAAGTAAGAAGTCCATTTACCCTGAGACTACCATGCTGTGAGGAAGCCTCGGCTAGCCTCATGGAGAGGTCACATGAAGGAAAACTGAAGAACAGAGCCAACAACCATAACCGAAGCTCCAGACACATGACTCAGATCAAGCCATTCCAGCCAGTCCCCAACCATTCAAGCCAACCCAGCTGAGGCCTCAGACATCATGGAGCAGAGATAAGACATCCTGGTATTCTAAACCTGAAATTCTGATCCACAGAATTATGAACAGATAAAATGGCTGTTATTTTAAACCAGTAAGAGCTGTGGTAGTTTTTTGTGCAGCTGAAGTAAACAAGCAGATTATTAAAAAGGGAAGAGTTTGTAGTTCCCATTGTGGCTCAGCAGGTTAAGGACTTGACATGGTCTCTGTGAGGATGCAGGTTCAATCCCTGGCCTTGCTCAGTGGGTAAGGATCCAGCAAGCTGTGGTGTCGGTCGAAGATAGGTCTCAGATCCAGTGTTAATAACTGTGGCTGTGGTGCAGGCCTGCAGCTGCAGCTCGGATTCGACCCCTAGCTGGGGAACATCCATATGCCGTGGATGTGTCCCTAAAAAAAAAAGAAGAAGAAGAAAAAAAGAACACTAGTTTCTCTCCTGTGACTCTCAAAGAAGCAGTGTGGGGCAGCATAAGAGTTCTGCGAAACATTAACAATATTGAAAATAAATATTTTAATTTTAAAAAATAAAATAGAAGGGTCTATTATTTGCTCAGTGACAAACAGCTGATTTAAAGCTAGTCCATTAGCCTTTCCAGCAGGGTTTTCATCATTTAACACTGAAATAGAGCTCCAGAGAAGTCCTGGTCGAATAACCACGGATGAAGGACCAAAGCCTCCAGGAGAAAATCCAAGGTCTTCCCTCTTCAAAGATGGCAGAGAGTAACGCCACTGCTCATGTATGTTCACAGCTCCCCTCTATGTCTCTTCACAAATGAGGACCAAGAAAAATAACTCCAGCTCAGAGAGGAGGGCATTCTCTGCTCTTCCCTAGAGCATGTTAGGAAGCCCAGGTAACTTCTTCTCCTTCTTGCCTTAGTTTTGATTTCTTTTGACTCTACATTTAAGTTCCTCATTCCAGGGCCATTAACAGCTTCTCTACAAATGCTTATGCTTAGCCTAAGTACCACGAAGATCAAGTTTCACTGAAAGGGGATTTTTTTCAGTGTAGGTAAGCAATGCTCTTCTTCACCAAGAAATTACAAGACGGAACTACACAGGCCGGCAGCTACAGCTCTGATTAGACCCCGGACCTGGGAACTTTCCTATGCTATGGATGCGGCCCTAAAAAAGAGGGAAAAAAATAGATGAAACCACACAGATGAGGATGATCATGATTACCACGTAGCTTTTAGTTATCATGTTTAAAATTTTAAGTCATTAAGACCCTTCAATATCGTCCGTTCATTCTAGGCATGTTTTCTCACAATACTGAACGTTAAATACTAGTCTTTAAGACCTTTAATCAAGAAACACTTTTAGCAAACTTGCAGACTTGGAGGACAGACCTGTGGTTGCCAAGGTTGGGGGGAAGGAGTGGGATGGATTGGGAGTTTGAGGTTAGTAAATGCAAATTATTGCATTTGGAATGGATAAGCAATGAGATCTGCTGTATAGCACAGGGAACTATATCTAGTCACTCGTGATGGAACATGATGTAGGATAATGTGAGGAAAAGAATGTGTGTGTGTGTGTGTGTGTGTGTGTGTGTGTGTGTGTGTGTGTGAAAGAGAGACTAGGTCAATTTGCTGTACAGCAGAAACTGACAAAACATTGTAAATCAATTATAACAGAAAAAAAATAAAAATCTTACCCCCAAAAAATACTTTCAGGATTTTACATATTTATATAAAAGATAGATAGATGACAGACATAAATACTCTGAAGTGTTTTGTTGGCTGTTTGTGTATCATAACGATGTTAGTTTCTATGACTTACTAGATGCCTGAGATGGTTTCTGTGTATGATTCATTCCCCATCTCATTTATTTCTATTATAACATCTACATGTCACCATCTTTCTGAAAAGGATTAGAGGGTTTCTAAAATATATTTGCAGTGAGGTCACACAAAAAGGAAAACAAGACAGTGTCTCTGACACACTTCGTGATCTGATGACCTAATCAGACTTGGTGTTTTACTGAAGAACTCTATGCGTGTGTATTTATGTCTATGTGTTTGTGTGTGTGCAAATCATACCAGTACATTGACTGGCCTACTCACCAAAACTTCTCTTTGAAATTTAAATTGGGAGCCATCTAATAAAATTATGAGTCATCTAATACAAACTACAAGTCAATTTATGCTAATTTGTAAAGTATGTGTACACAACACTAATGTGCGTGACATACAAACACAGATACCGAAAAAGAGTAAGAGCTCTTTTTGACTGAGCTTCTCATCCATAATCTCATTTAAGGCTTACAGCAACAATGCAAGATACTATTATCCTCATTTTTGAGTTGAGGAAACTGGGGCTCAAAGGGACTGAATTCACTGACCTATGGTCATATGGCTAAAAATGGTGGAACCAGAATGTATACAATGTATTTGCTCTTTGTACTGTGTCACAAAGTCAAAAATGGTTTAAAAAATCATAAAAATCAAAAATGGCAAAAAACCTAAATGTCCATTGACAGAGGAATGGATAAAGAAGCTGTGGTACATATATGTACAATGGAATATTACTCACCCCTAAGCAAGAATGAAATAAGGCCACTTGCAGCAACATGGATTGACTTAGAGATTATCAGACTAAATGAAATAAGTCAGACAAAGACAAATATCATGATATCACTTATATGTGGATTCTAGTAAAAATGATACAAAAGTACTTATTTATAAAACAGAAACAAACCCACAGATTTCAAAATCAAAATTATGGTTACCATAGGGGAGACCCTGGGAGGTAGAGGGATAAATTAGAGGATAGGAATAACATATACACACTGATGAATATAAAATAGATAATTAACAAGAACCTGCTGTTATAGCACAGGGAAATCTACTCAGTAGTCTGTAATAACCTACGTGGAGAAGAAGAATGGATATATGTCTACACATAGCTGATTCACTTTGCGATACATCTAAAACTAATACAACGTTATAAGTCAACTATACCCAAACAAATTTTTTTAAAAAAACAAATGCCCTTAGAATGGATAAACAATGAGGTCCTACTGTCCCTATTGCACAGGGAACTATATCCAGCCTCTTGGGACAGAACATGATGGAAGAAAGTATGAGGAAAAAAAAATATACATATATATATACATGTATGAATATATAAAACTAGGTCGCTATGCTATACAGCAGAAATTGGCACAACACTGTAAATCAGCTATAATATAAAAAATTAATACAGCTTACCATTAAAACTAAAAAAAAATTTTTTTAATTAAAAAAATTTAATGTTTAAATGGTTGCCAAAGAGTTACATAAAATCTAAACACGCGCAATACTTTTTATCTAAGGTGAGAGTCCAGGGACGAGAAATCTGAATGTGTATGATGCTAAAACAATTTCCAGCAGTCAGAAATATACACTCAGGACTACAGACGGACAGCCTTTTAGGACCAAGAGCTAACTTCCCATTATCCAAAACTCAGAGTATTCAGTCCTCTGTGCACAGAGATGTTCTCTTAACTTGTGACTATCTGAGCTAAGATTCTACCAGTCAACACCAGGGAAGACCTTAGCAAGTTCCAAAACCAGAAGACCCTCAGTCTGTCCAGTTGGACCGTACACTCACTCTTAGTTTCTATCAAATTTATCTTTCCCCATATGCTAAGAGAAGAAAAGAAGGATAAAGAGAAGACTCAAACTATTCCATTTAGAATGGATAAGCAATGAGGTCTTATCGCACAGCACAGGGAACTACAGCCAATCTCTTGGGGTAGACCATGATGGAAGATAGTGTGAGAATAAGAATATATATATATATATATATATATATATATATATATATATATATAATGACTTGGTCACTTTGCTGTACAGTAGAATATGACGCAACACTGTAAATCAACTATAATAAAATAAAATATTTTAAAAAGAAAAGATGGTAATGATGACTGAGCCATAGTTCCACAAAATATGTTCAAGAGTCATCAGTTGGAAATCTGCTGTGGCGCAACGCGATCAGTGGGGTCTTGGGAGCACTGGGATATAAGTTCGATCCCCGGCAGGGCAGAGTGGTTTAAGGAAGCAACTCGGATCTGATCCCTGGCCAGGGAACTCCATTGCCCTAGAGTGGCCAAGGTGGCAGGGGGGGAGAAAAAAAGAAAAAAGGAAATATTTTATCCAGAATCTCATCATGAAAACATTTGTGAGGATTTCCATCTATCATATCCAACACTCTAGGAAGCATTAGTTTGGGGTCTATTCCAAAGTCACATATATATGACTTATACCTATGACTTATATATGACTTACGATTATCTATGATACATATATCAGTGCTTCTCAAATCTTAATGTACATACACTTATGTACATCTTGTTACAAATGCAAATTCTGGATTTCTCTTAGGCCTAGGTGGAGGGCCCAAGACTCCGCATTTCTCACAAGCTTCCAGATGATGCTGAGGCTGATGTATGGACCACATTTTGAGTAGCAAGATTACAGATATGTTGAAACCCTCAGACATTTGATGCTTCCCTTAGACTGGAAGTCTTATCTACAAGCTGCCTTGACAGATTTATCATAGCTTGAATGGGATGAAAATCAAGATCAATCATAGATGAAATGGATGAAACAGCTGGAAAGATGATGGCATCTTTATCATCCCATTAGCACTGTCTTTCTCCAAGTAAGTGAAGCTGGCAAGAGCACTGGCTAAAGGAGTTCTTGAAAGGTGTCTCTTGGTTCTGGCCAAGAATGGAAAACTGAGTAAAGTCTGGAACTAAGGAGATCAATCACCTTGTCCCAAGTTATTCCTGGTCTAGATGCATTAGTACAAGGCATGAAAAGTTCGCCACTAACCAGATTCACTGGAGAGCACACAAAACACCTTATTCAGTGGTACCTATTGTGTTAGCTAGCCCAGCACTAAAAAATAAGCTACTGTTTATATGAGTATCCACTTATAAAATTCTTCCTAAATTTTCTTCAAGGACTGTTTCTTTATTCAGAGAACTAAACGATGGCTGAAGTTTTAAGAAGAATAAGAGTAACTCTGCAAAGTATGTCCTACTCAACACTAAACTAATCCAGCTTGGACTGGTGGTTTTCATTATTGTTATTGACGTTATTATCTCTGTTTTCAAGAAAGTCACATATGAGTTGGAATTAAAAAGCAATCAAGAAGTGTTTATAGGGAGTTCCTGTGATGGCTCAGCAGTAATGAATCCAACTAGTATCCATGAGGATGCGGGTTCGATCCCTGGCCTTGCTCAGCGGGTTAAGGATCCGACCTTGCCATGAGCTGTGTTGTAGGTCACAGACACGGCCCGGATCCCACTTTGCTGTGGCTGTGGTGTAGGCCGGCAGCTGCAACTTCAATTGGACCCCTAGCCCGGGAACCTCCATATGCTGTGGGTGCCTCCCTAAAAAAAAAAAAAAAAAGGATAAAAATAAATATATAAATAAATAATTTTAAAAATAAGGATTTATCAGACTCCTAACCTGTGTCTACTATGGGGCCAGTCACGACTAAAGACAAAACAAGGAAGTTCACAAAGTCAGAACTTCATAGAAGGAAACCAAAATACACAGAACAGTCCCTTTGCGCAGGTGCAATTCCTGACACCCATAATCATGGCAGGTAGTCATGATTACCTTTGCTGGTGTCATGATAAGGAAACTGATTTGGGCTGAGAGACGAAAAGAAAGCCCGTTGCGTCAGTCAATCCCTTTCTACCCTCCTGAGGCTTTTTCCCACACTCAACGCAAACTTCACAGGGCCGTCCCTGACCCCTTCCGCCCGGTTCCACCAAGTCCAGTCCCATGACGGCCTCACGCCCTTCCCGAGCATCCAGCCGTTACCACATGGCCTCCCACCCACACACAGGAGGCCCCCGCCTGTTTTTCCAGAGGGCGGCAGTGGCTACCTGAAGGGCAGGTTTGTAACGCAAGATGCCTTCATGAGGAGCTTTGTAGACAACAGGCCTGGGCTGTCATTAGTCTCCTCCGAAAATAATAATCAGCTAGCTGGCAGACCCAAAAAGGGCCTTCCAAGAAAACACTAATCCAAGTGTTTGGGGACGCCACGGGGGATCTCAACTGATTTATGCTTTCATTCTTCAAAAGAAAGGTCTCCCATTCTCACAAGGACAACGGTCACCTAAAAGCTTATGAACTGCACTTACTAGGGTGCGAAAAGTTGGGGGTGTGGGTGGGTAACCCATCTACGGATGGGCGGTGCCGGGGAAGGAGGGCGCATTGTAATGGCTCCTGCGTGTACAGAGTCTGGACCACTGGCAAGAGACCTTAGTGTGGGGACGTGAACGATTCCATTTCTCACTCCGTCCCTTCTTCCCTCTGCAATGTTAGGTGGTTGGAAGGTTCTGGAAGAAGCCTTTCTAGAGGAGGACAAAGCACCATCTGTCTTCCTCCTCTGCCCCCACCTCTAGTCTTGATGCACCTAACGCCAGTATGGCCCAGGATGACAACACTCAAGTCTTCTCTCCTCCACCCCAGCCACACTGCCCCTGGGCCAGCCAGAGGTCCAAGTGACCAGGGCTGAGTTCCGTGTCAGACCACATACAAGGGCTGCCTTCCAGTAGCAGATCCCAGAGTCCCCCTCCCCTATCACAGGAAGCACAAGGGAGAAATAAGCCCTCCGGCGACAAGCCCAGGCCCGCTAACTATTTTTACAGCAGGGACGCCCTCCAGGAAGGCGCCTGCGGGGTCATCAGGCAGTAGGAGGCTGGGGACTGGCACCTCCGCAAGCCTGAGACCCATCTCGGAGTCCAGACACTGGGAGGCTGGCTGAGAGGGACCTACAGACACCTGAAGCTGGGGAACAATGGGGTTCAGGGCTGAGAGTTCAAGGCTTTGATTTGATCCCCATCTGTGCCCTTCCAGCATCTTCCTGGTAGGGCCTGGAGTCAGATCTGGCTCGCTTCGCCCCAGCAGGAGCGTGTCACGGGGAGAGCTCAGAGCCTACTCCCATAGCCCCTTGGAAATAAAAACTCTCTACGCGGTCTCCGCTATGCCTCAAGGATCCAAGCCATGTCTGGAAGGCACCCCTGTGCTGCTTGTCTGGGTCTCAGAGAAGGGGAAGCTTGGGTCTCGTGGGTCTTTGTTTGGGTGCCCCCAAGTAATCTCTGACATTTATACATTTATATAAAATCATCTCAGTATAAACTATATCTAGTCACTTATGACGGAGCATGATAATGTGAGAAAAAAGAATGTATATATGTATGTGTGACTGGGTCACCTTGCTGTACAGTAGAAAATTGACAGAACACTGTAAATCTGCCATAATGGAAAAAAATAAAAATCATTAAAATATAAAAAAAAAATCATCTCAATATAAAATCACTTCCAGAGTTTCTCTTGGTCACTCCTCATTTCCTCTCCTCGGTGGTCGGCCCCAGCTAAATGTCTCTTTGAGGGGACGGAGGGGGACCTGAAACCTCCTGCTATCAGAAGCAGAGGGAGGGGGGCAGTTAGGAGGAAGGAAGAGGGACCACAACCCAGGCAGCAGTCGTGTTACCTTGGTTCCCCCACCCCAAACCCCACTCAGAATCATTCACAGAACAAGTACAAAAATGGGTTTGAGGTCAGGCAGTCCAGAAAAAAGTTCCAGTTCCTGCCTTTGCAATGATCCTGTCTCTCAGTGCTGGCTCCCATTTCAAGACAACTTGTCGGAGATTATTTCCAGATTGGCATCTGGGCCTTTAAGGCATCCAAGTATTTTGTGTATCTTTCAACAGATCAAAAGCAGAAAGAAAAATGTTCTTGGATCAACTCCTAGAAAAATCCTAAACCAGAATTTCCTGGGATATTTCAGGCCGGTCTGTGCTCGTGATTTTATACTGGGGCGTCTTTCTTTTAACATATGGATTAAACAATGCAATGAATGGAAAGATGAAAAGTTCACAATTCCAGCAGCACTGGTTTCTAAATTGTTGTGTTATCTGCTTCACGACTTCTGCGGACTTTTATCATTCTCTCTGCTCTTTGGAGCCACGGCTTTGCCTAAAGGGAAAATACAAAGCCTGACCTTTGCCAAGTTAAGGGCAATGACGCTTTCCAGGAATGTTGTAAGGGCGACCAGGCTTCAATTCCAAGTAGAAATGAAACCAGCTGGACATTCCGATTTGATGATTTTCTTGTTAACTATGAAAGATTTTGAGGCGTTCCCGCTGTGGCTCAGCAGGTTAAGAACCCGACTAGTATCCATGAGGATTCGAGTTTAATCCCTGGCCTCGCTCAGGGAGTTAAGGATCCTACGCTGCTGTGAGCCACAGCATAGGTCACAGAGGCGGCTCGGATCTGGTGTGGCTGCAGTGTAGGCCAGCAGCTGCGGCTCTGATTCAGCCCCAAGCCTGGGAACTTCCATATGCCACACATGGGTCCCCAGGAGGCAAAAAATTAAAAAAATAATAATTTTTAAAAAGATAAAAAAAGTTTGAGACTATAAAATAACAGATAGAGGGAAGATATTAAATGGTTTTCTAATATCTATGGGTGTCTACGTGTTGGCCAAATTATAAATAAAGTTTCACAAACTCAGAGATTTCAGAATCAGACTTATGGTGACTGAAGGGAAACCATCGGGGAGAGGGATGAATTTGAAGAATGGGATGAACACACACCCACTACCACACATCCAGTGGAAAACTAACAAGGACCTACTACATAGCACAGGGAGGTCTGCTCAATAGTCTGTAAAATCCTATATGGGAAAAAGAATGGACGTGTGCACACATATAGCTGCTTCCCTTTGCTGTACACCTGCAACTAATACAAACTTGTGGGTCCACTATACGCCAATAAAATTAAAAATGAACAAATAAATAGGCATTTCCATTGTGGCTCGGTGGAAACAAATCTGACCAGTATCCATGAGGACGCAGGTTCAATCTCTGGCCTTGCTCAGTGGGTTAAGGATCTGGCGAGGCTGTGGCTGTGGCTGTGGCTGTGGCCAGTGGCTACAGCTCCAATTTGATCCCTAGCCTAGGAACCTCCATATGTCACGAGTGCGGCCATAAAAGACATAAGAAAGAAAAGGAAGGAAGGAAGGAAGGGAGGGAGGGAGGGAGGGAGGGGGAGAGAGAGAGAGGAAGGAAGGATGGAAGGAAGGAAGGAAGGAAGTTTCAGGAGTTCTCTTGTGGTGCAATGGGTTAAGCATATGGCATTGTCACCGCAACAGCTTGGGTCACCGAGAAGACTAGGGTTCTGTCCCTAGCGTGGGAACTTCTGCATGCCCCGGGTTCAGCTGGGGAGGGGGAGGAGGTGGGATGACTGGGGCAGGTTGGGGTTAGTAGATGCAAACTATTACATTTAAATGGACAAGCAATGAGGTCCCGCTGTACGGCACAGGGAACTACATCCAGCCTCTTAGGATAGGCCATGATGGAAGATCCTATGAGAAAAAGAATGTATGTGTGTGTGTGTGAGACTGGGTCACCGTGCTGTACAGAACAAATTGACACAACACTGTAAATCAACTGTACTCTAATAAAAATTTTAAAAAATAAAATTCCCTTAAAGTTTCATTAGGACACAGCCACACCCACTTGCTTCCATGGTTTTATCTACTACTTTGGGCTACAGCTGCAGAGTTGAGAAGTGACAGCAGCATCTCTCCGGCCCACAAAGCCTAAAATATTTACCATCTGGCCTTTAGAGGGGAAAAAAAAAGTGCCAGCCCCGCCTATGGTTATTGTGGCAGGTGAAAATGAGTTGAAATTACGGCAGGACTGGTCTGGCCCATCTATACCAATTTCTTCCCCAGGGAGAGTGAAACCAAGCAGGGCCCTACGAGCTCCTGGGCACACAAGCCTTTCCGTGTCCTCCTTTCTTGTGTTTAGGGAATGTACTTCAGCCTCCAGGACCTACCCCAAGTTCCAAAGGGCAGGTTCAAACAGTCGCAGATCAGGGAAGGGAGGGGAAACAGAGACCAAGAGGGGAGGAATAGAGAAACAATAGTGTAGCTTTGGGGCAGGGTCCTGGTCCCTCAAGGCATACAGATAACAATATCTTTGAGTTCTTCTACAAAACTGAAATCCCCAACAACCGGAAGATGTTAATGAGGCATTCTTTATTCCGGAAAGAAGACCACTACACCACTGAACACTAGCTTTGAAAACAATGCAAGCTTGCCTCTACCCTGATCCTTATCTGTGGCCCTATTTTCCAATCCCAAAACTATAAAACCACCTCCCAATCTCCCCTAAAAGTCTTTGAGATTAGCCTGCCCCGAAGATCCTTTGCCTGGGAAAGCAGTAAGGCTATTTTTTTCTCCTTCACCCCAAACTGTCTCTGCATCTCTATTTGGCACCGGTGAGGCAAGGCTTAGTTCCAGCAACAAAATGGGCAGATCATTAAAAATTTCCCACAATTGAGAGGGCCTTGGACGCCTTTGCACACAGCCAAATGCAAACTTGGCTAATTTAAAGAACACCTGGATAGTCTAGGGCTGGTGTAATAATTCAAAAGGTTGAAAAGGATCTGCCTTTTCTGGTAGGTAATCCGTGCTTCTGGCAAAAATCGAAAATAAGATAAAAGATATATTTTTGCTTTTTACATTTAAAACTGTCGAGTTTGCCAAGGCTTTCCCACGTGACTGGTCACCAGTTGCTTACCAGGAACTAACGCTGTTCTTTGCAAAATTTGCAAATGCCCATTTGAACAGAGTAGGGAGGCTGGGGGTGGTGACTCACAAACTGGTTTTGCTCGAAGCGCTGGAAGGACTGCTTCAGCCCTGATGAGATGCAAAGGGCAAGAGCGCCCCCTGCTGACCACAAGGCAATTTAGGCCGGAACTCAATATTCTTTTTCCCGATCAGAGCGCCCAGGTTGAAGGAGGATCAATAGCCACACAGCCCCCTGAGGGGCTCACAATTCACGCTCAAGGAATGGTAGCAACTTTAAATCTCAGTAGTTTGCATAACAGGTACGGTAAGAAAGAACGGCCACCAAAACAGAATCACTGGGCTTTCACCTCTCTCCTATAAGCCTCCGCCCCTATTAAAATTTAAATTAAACTGCAGCCTGCACCATAGCTCCTTGAGTACAAATCCAAAGAACTTGTTTCCGCACTTGAAACAGAATACTGACCAAGGCTTTTGTTCTGAAACAGTTCAAACAGTATGAAATTGCAGATATTCCGCTCACTGTTTGAATACCAACAACCTGAGTTCATTAACGATTGACAAAGACACACTGGAGAGCCTGGAGGTACAGGGCTGGAGGAAGTCTTCCCTCTTTGACCCGGGGCTGTGAGTGCGGGACAGAAATCCTCTGGCTTCACAGTTTGCCCCAGGGCATCCCTCAAATTCCTCTGACCTGTGAAAGCAGAGGCTAGGATTTTAAGTTGTTTTGTTTTGTTTTGTTTTTGTCATTTAGGCAACTCTGCTCCACGTGATACATAAATGCTTCTTAATTTTTTTTTTCTTCTGAACACAAGCATCCTCATAAAGGAGCTTCAGGAAAGAGGTTTTTGGGGGGTTTTTTTTGGCCTTTCTGTCTTTTGAGGGCCCCACACATGGCATATGGAAGTTCCAAGGCTAGGAGTCGAATCAGAGCTATGGCTGCCAGCCTACACCACAGCCACGGAAACTCAGGATCTGAGCTGCATCTGCGACCTATACCACAGCTCACGGCAATGCCGGATCCTTAACCCACTGAGAGAGGCCAGGGATTGAATCCACAACTTCATGGATACTAGTCGGGTTCATTAACCACTGAGGCACTATGGGAACTCCCAGGAAAGAGATTTTAAACTCATGATCTCACATGGCCTCATTCTCTGTGTGATAACAGGAGAAGTAAAACCCCCACTGATGGTAACTGTGGGGCTGCCTTGGGGACCACGCTATGGGGACCAGGGACAGTTAAGGCTGGAGAGATGCAGACAGTGCCACAGACCAAGTGTTAAGAGGACAGGAAACTCTGATTTGAAAGTGGAAGAATTTGGGAAGCAAAATATTTTAAAAATTGGAATACTGGAGTTCCCATTGTGGCTCAGTGGGTTAAGAACCCGAATGGTTTCCAGGAGGATGCAGGTTTGATCCCTATCCATGCTTTTAGTGGGTTAACGATCCGGCACTGACACAAGCTGCGGTGGTGGTCGCAGATGCAGCTTGGATCTGGCGTGGGGTGCTGCTGTGGCACAGGCATAAACCCCTAGCCCAGGAACTTCCATATACCCCAGGTATGGCCACAAAAAGACCAAAAAAAAAAAAAAATCGGAATACTAAGTCAAATTAACATGTTGACTTGTTAATGTTTCTGTTTTGAGATAAGATCAACATGAGTCTGGATTTCATGACCCCAGCAGCCTAGATAATAAGCACTCTTGTGGGCCCACTTTCAGGCTTGTCAATGCAATTTTCACAAAAACCGCAAGAGTGATGGGAAGACTTTGAAGTAAAATGGCAATCAAGGTAGAAGGGTGGGCGATGGAGCAGCTGTCTGTCCTGTCCTTCTATTTTGATTGTTTATTTTACTTCAAAGTCTTCTCACCGCTCTGCGGTTGTGTGGAATCTAAAATATGACACCAAAGAACGTATCTACAAAACAAACACACTCGCAAACGCAAGGAACAGAATTACGGTTGCCAGGGAGAGAGGGGAGGAAGTGGGATGGATGGGGAGTTTGAGGTTGGTGGGTGCAAACCATTCCATTCAGAATGGACAAGCAATGAGGGTCTACCGTCCAGCACAGGGAACTACATCCACTCTCTTGGGATAGACCATGATGGAAGATAATACGAGAAAAAGAATATGTGTGTGTGTGTGTGTGTGTGTTTGTGTGCAGTAGAAACTGACCCAACACTGTAAATCAACTATACTCTAATTTAAAAAAAAAAAAGTAGAAGGGTAGGACAGCAACTTCATCATCCAACTGTCTTAGAATTTGGCAGGATTCTGAAGGCAATTTCTATGGAGACTTATTTGAAGGATCAAGTCCGGGGCCCATATCCTGAGCTGGTCCACTACTTGGACACATTCCTTAACGTGTCCAGAATGGTTTAAAGTAATGGTCCCCAGGTTAAAAACACACAGATCCACGGCTCCTGACTTCTTGGGTTTGAAGACTCTGTGGTCAAAGGCTACCCTTCAGGACAAGAACACCGAACACTGTGAGAGCCTGAATATATATATCCTTAGCCTATGACATCAAGCCCCCAGGAGTTTCAAGGTGAAGCTTATGGATGGGAACCCCTAGGTCAAAGGGTTTCTCTTGAGTCTAGTTATAATACAAGTTTGGGGGGGTGTCTTTTTAAAAAAGGAAAAAAATTCTACAGCTACACAATAAATTCATTACAAGAGCAAAGCAGAAAGCCAATCATCCAGCAGAGGGAGCAAGAGCGAAACAAATATGGTACTTTGATTAAAGTCATTTGAGCACAGGGAACGAACTCTATTCCATCTCTTGGGATAGAACATGATGGAAAATAGTATGAGAAAAAGAATGTATGTATATGCATGACTGGGTTACTATTCTGTACAGCAGAAGTTGGCACAACCCTGTAAACCAAAGTTAAATTAAAAAAATAAAGTAAAAATTTTCTTAAGCCTAAAAAAAAAGGAACGTCTCAGGATATATGTAGGTGTGTATACCTTTTAAAATTAGAATAAGTGTTTCTTTCCAGGACTTTTATGTGATTACTTTTAAAGAATGAAGAAATGTAAAATGCTATTTTCAAATGTAGGAATAGATTTTTTGCTTCAATTTAATGTCATGTAAAAAGTTTCTCTAGACTAATAAACCATAAAATAAAAAAAAATTTAAAGACTTTAGAGCCCAAATGATACATTTTATCTTCAATTATGTTATGTCCTGAAAGATGAAGAAACTTGGCCACTGCAACGCAGAGAATAAAACCCTACATCTCTTGACTCTAGGTCCTGAATTCTTTCCCAGGACTAAACTATGTCCATTCACCTACAGAAATACGCAAATTCCTTCTTTAGAGGAAAGAACATAGTAAAACTAAATTTTGACTGGTAGTAGACACCATAAAAACAGGGAGGGTTTTTAAGAATACAGAGCAATGTCGTCCCCTTTAAAATAAATTAACATTCAGAGTTCCCCGTTGTGGCGCAGTGGAAATGAATCCAACTAGGAACCATGAGATTGTGAGTTGGATCCCTGGCCTCGTTCAGTGGGTTAAGGATCCGGTGTTGCTGTGAGCTGTGGTGTAGGTCACCAGTGTGGCTCAGATCCCGAGTTGCTGGGGCTGTGGCGAAGGCCCGCAGCTACAGCTCCAATTCGACCCCTAGCCTGGGAACTTCCACATGCGGCCCTAAAAAAAATGAATGAATTAATTAACCTTCGTACTCACTCATTCATTCACTTATGAACCATCAACTGTGTACTTACAATGTTAGACATGTAACCAAACCTTATCTAAGATCCCTCCATAACCCTGTCCTGAAGTTCGGGATCTTTTAGCCTCTTCTTCAGATAGCTCGTTTTGTGGGAAGCAATATGGGGTGTTATTGTGCTGTTTCCTTGTGTGGCTGTAGGTGTTCATTTGTACTTACAGCATCTAAGGAGAGAATATTTCCGAATGAGCCTTCCAGAGTCAGCACTTTATAGGCGTCTTCATTCAACACGCCTTTGTTGGCAAAGGTTCAGTCCTCAAGTGTCAAGGTTCAGAGATTTCACTTTCTCAGTCTGCTCAAGGTTCATGACGAGCTGAAGAAATGGAATCACATAAACCCCATTAGCAAAAGACCCTGTAACCAGGCAGGACCTGATGGAAACTTCCTGGAACAGACTCCCGCATGTCCTCTGCCTGCTTCTTTTTTGTAGAAAACCTTTAGCCTCCTCGGCTTTCCCCGAGCTCCGAAGAATAAATTTAATCAGAGAAGTGAGAAAACACAAAAACAAAGGAAAACAATCAAGCAAGACAAAATAATAATAGTTGAGCCATAAAAGTCAAGGACCATTAGTTCCTCCTCAGGGACAGATAGATGATATTCTGAGCCATATCCTTGAGCTGTTTTGCAGATACTTCGACCCCCTTTCCTACCATTCTCCCTTCCATCCTTTGGCTCTGGGCCACCTGCTGCTCCACCCACACTCACACCTCCGGACCTTTGTCCCTGGAAGATCCTTCACCCTATGGAAATATCAGTGAAATCTGCCCTAATTACTCGGAATACAAGAGCACCCTCCCCACTGCCAATCCCAACCCCAGACCCCTTCATTTGACTCCATAGCGTGAATCATCCTCACGACAATGGATTCACCTCTGCCTCCCTCCTCTGAATCTAATTTCCGTGAGGACAGAAACAGGTGGGAGTTCCCACTGCGGCTCAGCAGGTTAAGAACCTGATATAGTGTCCCCGAGGTTGTGGGCTCAATCCCGGGCCTCGCTCAGTGGGTTAAGGATCCAGGGTTGGCACGAGCTGCAGCATAGGTCACAGATGTGACTCGAATCTGATATTTCTGTGGCTGTGGCATAGGCCCACAGCTGCAGCTCACATTCAACCCCTAGCCCAGGAACTTCCATGTGTCATGGGTGCAGCCATTAAAACAAAAAAAAAAACAAAAAAAAGAGAGAGAGAGAAGGAAAAAAAGGGCTTTTCCTTTCCCTGGGAGGTGACAATCCCAGGTCATTTCATTCACTTCATTTGTTTCAACAGCTTAGCGTCTTTCTAACTGCTTCCTTTGTTCAAATCTCCCTCAAAAATAAATTTCAACTAACAGCGTTAAATCAGCCAGAGCATCACGGCGGCTTTCAAAGTTAGACTAGTGGCCTGATGAAAGGTCTCCTTCAACATTGGACTCTGCTTGACAAAATAAAGCATTAAAATAAACAACCAATTGAAACATCTCCCTGTATCACTATTATCGTGGCTTTCTAGTGGTGGTTCTCAAACAATTACCTAGAGGATTTAAGACACAGATGGCCAGGCTCCCAACCCCAAGGTCTCTGTTTCAGAGGGTCAGGTGGGGTTAAGATTTTGTATTTATAACAGGTTCCCAGGAGGTGCTGATGCTGCCCATTTGGGGACCACACCTGGGGACCCCTGCTTCCCCATCACTCTCCAGGAGGGCTCAGGCACTAAGTTCATGCCCGTATCAACGGTTAGATGTCCCGCCCCCAACTCCCCAACCAAGCGATCCAGCTCTTGAGTGTATGATTACTTCTCAAACTTTAATATGGACACAAATCATCAGAGGATCTAAAAATGCAGATTCTTATTAAGTCCCCCCCAAGATCTACATTTCTAATCACCCAGGGGAAGCCAATGCTGCTGGTGCACAAAAGAAACTGAGATTAAGGCATTACAAACTGTACCAAGCAGATTAGTATAAAATTAAATGACTTAGGAGTTCCTGCTGTGGCACAAGGGGATTGATAGCGTCTCAGCAGTGCCAGGGCGCAGGTTCGATCCCAAGCCTGGTTGCCACAACTGCATTGTAGGTCAAAGCTGCAACTCAAATTCAATCCTTGGCCCAGAACTTCCATATGCTTCAGGGCAGTCAAAAAAAATTTTTAAAGAAATAGAAAAAAAATTAAATGACTTAGGTCTCAAAACTTTGAGTTGGTTCAAAGCATTTGATGTGGGGTCTTAGGACTTGAACTACCAATATACTTTTTTAAAATTAAAGTATAGTTGATTTACAATATGTGCCAATTTCTGCTATACAGCAAAGTGACTCAGTCATTAGATAGACAGACAGATAGATAGATAGATAGATAGATAGATAGATAGATACGTAGATAGATATAGATAGATTCTTTTTTACATTATATTCCATCATGGTCTATTATAGGAGATTGGATACAGTTCCCTGTGCTGTACAGTAGGACCTCATTGCTTACCCATTCTAAATGTAATAGTTTGCATCTACTAACCCCAAACTCCCAGTCCATCCCACTCCTTCCCCACTCCCCCTTGGCAATTATAAGTCTGTTCTTTACATCTGTGAGTCTGTTCCTGTTTTATAGATAGGTTCATCTGTGCCATATTTTAGATTCCACATATAAATGACATCATACGATATTTGTCTCTTTCCAACTTTCTTCCTTTAGTATGAGAATCTCTAGTTACATCCATATTGCTACAAATGGCATTATTTCATTCTTTTTTATGGCTGAGTAGTATTCCATTGCATATACCTACCACATCTTTTAATCTACTTGTCTGTCACTGGACACTTAGGTTGTTTCCTTGTCTTGACCATTGTGAATAGTGCTGCTGTGAACTTAGGGGTGGATGTATCTTTCTCAATTGTAGTTTTTTCCAGATATATGCCCAGGAGTGGGATTACTGGATCACACGGTAAGAACTACCAATATATTTTCACATTTTATTAAAAATTTTGACAAAACAGAAGCAAGTTAACATTTAACGTTCATCCATATAAAACTTCCGAGATGAATGGGCCCAGCTGACTCACCGGCGCTGCTCAGATGTACCTCAGCTTTGTGCAAACAGTGTGGATAATGGTAAACCTGGTGGAGATGGCTGGGAGGGTGGGGCTGCTTATACATGTTGACTTAGAAACTTACTCTTTGTCCCATGGTGAATGGTGTTCTGTTACATATTTACAGCATTTAGCCCGCACTGACATCTAGTTTTAGAACGCCATCAGCTAATGCATTATTGAGTCCAGTTCCCCCGAAGGCCTGGGTTATCTCTTTTTTATTTCTTAGGTTATAAAGAGATTGTGGTGATGGGGAAGTGAAAGAGAACAGGAGCTCCTCCCAACAGCTACCTCAGCCACTTACTCTCTTATTTTTGCAGGTGCAATAAGTTCACACTGAGGGAAGGACAGGACCAGCTACATATTTGCAGGGCCCAGTGCAAAATAAAAATGCGGGAATTAAAAGCCATGTCAGTACATCCTCTGCTGGACCACCAGCTCCTTGAGGGCAGTGTCTGGCCACCAGGTAAACAGTCAACAAATAGTTGCTGGCATTCCTGCTGTGGTCCAGCAAGTTAAGGATCCCTGTCGTCTCTGTGGTGGCTCAGATTCAATCCCTGGCCTGGGAACTTCCATATGGCGGGGTGGGGAGGGTGTGACGGAAAAAGAAAAAAAAATTGTTCAAGAGTAAACGATTCGATGAACGTATCTACTTATTTTTCTATTGTTAAAAGTCAGCTCTCCAAACTTCATTTCATGCTTTTCCAACAGGATGGTTCAGAAAATGTTGATCTTCATAGGCAGTTTTCCTAAAATCTATTTACAACAGCTTCTTCCAAAACTAAATATTTGGAAAAGCTTATTCTCATCTTTTCTTTTTTATTTTTCCATTTTTTAGGGCTACATTTATGGCACATGGAAGTTCAACGATAGGGGTCGAATCAGAGCTATAGCTATCAGCTTATGCAACAGCCACAGCAATGCAGGATACAACCTACACCACAGCTTGTGGCAACACTGGATCCTTAACCCACTGAGCGAGGCCAGGAATTGAACCTTCATCCTCATGAATACTAGTCAGATTCGTTTCCGCTGCACACAAGGGGAACTCCAGCTTATTCTCTTCTTATTCTCATTCTCTCTCTTCCTCTCTCCCCCCACACCTCTCTCTTTTTCTCCGTCTCTCCCTCTCTCCCCCCACTCCTGCCTCTCTCCCTCCATCTCTCTCAATCTCTCTCTCTTTTCTCCCTTCATTTCTAGTTTTATCCTGAATCCTGCAGCAAATATTCAATATAAGCATCTAGAGCTTATCTTTGAATCATTACTCTGCTTTGTACAGTTTTTTCCTAGCTTCCATGTGCACACATTAGAAAGTAATGACCTCACACCCAACCGAGCTGAACTGTGAACACATCCACTGTTTATGTCCTGAAAGACTAGTAATAATATATCTCGTCACCTAGCTTGATGTGTCCGTATACACTATGTCTTGCTCTAGTATTCTGAGGCCAGTGATCACTGCCACATCTTAGATCATCCATTTCAATGTTGGGCTATTAGAAACCAGTGAAGCTGGGGTTCCCATTGTGGCTCAGCAGTAACGAGCCCGGCTAGTATCCATGAGGACATAGGTTTGATCCCCGGCCCAGCACAGTGGGTTAAAGGATCCAACGTTGCCATGAGCTGTGGTGAAAGTCACAAATGTGTCTCAGATCCCACATTGCTGTGGCTGTGGTGCAGGCTGGCAGCTGCAGCTCCAGTTCGACCCCTAGCCTGGAAATTTGCATAAGCTGCACATGCAGCCCTAAAGAGCAGAAAGAAAGAAAGAAAGAGA